>VWZW01002393.1:292899-369528 GCA_013397115.1 Edolisoma coerulescens
AAAAAAAAAAAGGAAGTAAAAGAACTACGAAGTAATTCCTTAGGTTTTCAAATTAATCAAAAACAGCTTGGATCAGAGTGCAGATTTAAATATTCCAGTTAGAGAATTTCCATCTCTTTCTCCACACTGGGCAGGTACAAAAGCCATCAAAGTGTCTTGGTACTCTTCCCAGCCCAGTAAAACAAACTTTTTAATTAGCTTTTCATTCTGATAAATAGAAACCATGACAATGAACTTTTTTCACACTTGCACAAGAACTGTCCAAGCTATGGGCTGAAACACCATTACCCCTACAGAGTCTATATTTAGCCTGTACTTTTCCTGTAATCCCTTGTTGGTGACTACAGGTAGCTATCTCATTCAGAGTATGACAGCTCTGTTCCCTGATTCAATAGCTGTTAAATCTAGTTTGTTTCCTCAGCAGATTTTGCTGTGTTGCTAGCTGAATTAAATGTGGAAAGCACTGTGAAGCCTTCTCTCTAAGTCCCAGATGATTTGCAGGGAAGACAGGATAAAAATCTCATATGAACTGCACAGTAATCCATCCTGTGAACAGTTTGAGTGCCCCTTACATTACTCTTGCCCCCTTAAATAACCAAAAGCAGGGCAGCTACCATGGCCTCACTCCAAGGATGTTACTAAGTGACAATCTCTGTTAGTCTCAAACATGTTTTCAGTATACAAATCTTCATAGTAAATTTCAATAAACCTATTAACCGTATGTCAACACCAGCAGAAAAGTATACAAACTGTTAAATTCCCTCCTAGCACATTCTTAGTAGTGCAGACAGGAACTAGCTGGCACAGCAAGATCTAGATGGCAAAAGTTATTTTCAAGAAGGTGTGTCATTACAGCTGCATTACCCTCTGCAGCTGATCACAATACCGATTATTTTTTATGGCCTCATTCTGTAACAGCAAAAAAACCTGTTCAATGACATTCTATACCAATCTAAGATAAGAGTAGGAAAATATTCAGTATGTATCTATATTGGGCCTGCCAGTTCTACTGTTATTTTTTACGAGTTTCCATCTGCACATTCATGTAAGTGGGACACTGCAGCCAGCAAAGAGATACTGATGTAAATGAGGCCACCGTCCAGACAGTAAGTAGCCATTATGATTCCCATTATTACTCGCTAATAGAATTCAAATCTAAAAATACAAAGACTATCTTTAATCCTTCTAACTCTTTCACCTCCCCAGAACCTTCAGTAGAGGATGTATTTATCAAGTTTCTTGGCACAGTCCAGTGCAGTCCATTGCTGGCTGTCAGAACAGCTCTCTGATTTTATTAAGTAGGAGATTGAGCTGCCAGATTCCAAAGAGACCAATAATTTACACCGCAGTTTCCTGCTAGTTAGAATGTGTTCACACCATCAAAATGTTTCTAATGAAATTTGTGGGGGTACTCGGAAAAAAAAAGCAAAAAACCCAACAACAGACAAGGTACCCATGACTTCAAGTAAAAGTTGGAAATATTGATGTCTACAAAACATATATTAAGACAAATATGTTCCAAGCTTTGCAGAGTCCATTCTCTCTCTCATTCATAGTAATATTTTAATCCAGGAAAAAAAGCAAGTGAAAAAACCAAGCACTCCCAATTAATATGGCATAAGCTTACAAAGATATGTGTCTCAAATAATGCTAGTTTTTACATTTAAATTATCATTATTTAAAACAGGACTGAAGTGATAAACAGACAAAAAAAATAAACAGATATGCTAATTTATATTAAATATTCTTGTATGTTCTGGTTTTATAAACTTGACAAAAACAGCTGTTCATTACTGAGAATAGCGTAACCACGACAGTGCTGTCACTATTTCATGAGGGAATTAATGGAATTCCATTATATGTAACATTTATTTTAGAAAAATAATGCCTTCAAAGTAGCTGGTTTCCTATAACAGCGCACGTCCATTTACTTTATAGCCAAGCATGCTTGCATTCAAACTCCTAAAACCACTACTGTCTAGACATCACTAGCATTCTTAACTCTGTCCCTTGAGAAGTTCAATGTCCAAGGTTTTCAAAGTTCAGAATTAAAATATTTAATTGGACTTAGGCTTCAAAAAAATTTGTATGTAATGCTAAGAACTCAAAAAAAATATTTTGTGTCAAACCTGATGCCTAAATTTAAAGGATATTTTTTATATTTATTTTGACAGGATTAACAGAAAAAGAAGAACCACTTCACTTCATAGGAGTGTTGTGGGGAAAAAAAACCAAACCCTTCAGTTTCAGATTTACAAGATAAAGTGGGGGCTGAATCTACACATGAAAGGGAATAAATAACTGTTTTTATAAGAGAAATAAGTTTCATGAAAATCATCTGTGGACATTCCTTGTACAATAAGAACACTCCACGTTCACTAATTTAAAACTGCCCAGTATGATTACTGAGCAAAGAGGAACCTTTATTCCAAAACTAGTATGTTGTCATGCAGTTAAAAGCCTCTTATAATTTAAAAAAATTAAAGGTTATAGAAGTTACAGTTATTAAATATTTGTGTCCATCTCCTTTGGAACTGTACATAAACCTCCAATATTCTACCAAAAGGAAAGATTTCAAGGTATTTTTCAACCACAGCATCCTGCTTTATACCAAATATCACAGACAACAATGAGAATTTTTTTGTTACAAATCTTTAACATGACTGAATTGTCAAATCAGTCTGCAAGGTTAAAGTGCAAAAAAATGCTGATGCTTGGATACATTCAGAACAGTGTGTGGATATATTCAGACAGGAAAAGAGAAGGCTCTGGAAGTGATTCCATAATCCAGACTGAATGACTGTCAAATAAGTTCACAACAACTTTAAGGTAGTTAAACTTGCAGCAAAATGTAAACATTTAAAGGAAAAAAAACAACATAAAGTAGGAGACAGATTTAAAAGGACATATTAAATGTTAAAAAATCAGGTTTAGCATACATTTTCTAATTCTAGAGTCACTTTCCACTGTCATCTTGAGCATTTCCTACAGACATGCAATTGATCCACACAGCCATGTGTTTAATCACTGTAATAAAATTTTGGTCTTGAACTGCATCTCAACTCCTACCCATGGAATTTTCCACTCCTCCTCTGTTCATTTATTTAATTTGATATTCTGCATCTTAGAAGGTCTCAGAAATCCCATTCAGATTTGTAACTACCCAAAGTTTACCCATTTTTTACCTAATGTGGAAGTTAGTCTTGAAACTTCATGCACTAAATTCTTAAATCTCACCACGTCTTCAGAAATACAAGCCTCTTATTGACATTTCAAACACCACATCCTGTACTTGATTGGAGGGTTAGCAAATCAACCTTTCATTGCAGGGCAAAGAGAGGGGAAGACGACAATTGTTTTTTCTCTGAAGTGAACAGGCAGAGATTAAATTTTAGTTTAAAACCTTCTGAATGTATCTGATTGCTGCCAATTGATCTGGTATCCTATTTCCAAGTACAGCAGGGACTGGTGCTTCAGAGAGAGAGGTGAGACACCTTCAAGATTCATCCAGCGTTTGTCCTTGTTTGCATTTGGTGAGTCTTCTGACCCCTATGCAGACCAGTGTCTGAATCCCTGAGGCATATGATTTGATTTCTTTACTATCTTCACTACAAAGAGCTACGTGTTAACATTGTAGAATTAAAATGGAGGTTAATGTTCCACTACTGTGTGTAAGCATAAAGGAAAGGCATGAAGTGAAAGCAGAATGAGTTTATACATCATAGTGAGAGAGATTATACATCCTTAATCACCTTGAACAGCACTTCACTGAAAAAACATGAAATTCAAATTTGCTACAGAGCAGAGACATAATTTGCTCTACAAGAGAACAAGAATATTCTTTGTATAGCACCCCAAACAGGTTTTTATATCACGATGGATTAAAGCAAGTCTATTTTGGTTCTCTAAATATTGTTGGGAGGAGGCAGTTTTCTAGAAACACTAATGAAACTACCTAGTATTTTGCTGTGATGCCTTTTCCCAAACCACTATGCAGAAAGAACCTAGGATGCTGTGTTCTGTAAAATCTGCAGAAGGAAATTCTATTAACTTTGTCAAAATGAAACTTGCTGCTAATATAACTAAGTTTCTACCTTATTCAGCCTGACTTTAATAGCAGGTGAACTTCATTAACAGAAATAAGAAGGGCAATAATAAATATCTGGCATTATTCCACTGGGACACACCAGTTACATCACACCTTGCAGTGACAATCTTTCTGAATTCTACTTAAGGAACAAAGACATTAGTACCTGTTATCTACCCAAAATAATATTATTTAGCCCTATGTAATCTACCCAAATTTCATTACTTGCTTTTGACTTGCTTAACAGGTGCAGTTAAAGAAGTGCTGGATTATTTAATATGCTGATTTATTACAAGCTGTATTAGTAAAGGTAAAAAACACACCAGAAAGAAGATAATAGGGAGTGGAAGAATTGTGATATGGGAGATGAAGTTACAAAAAAAGCAAAAGCAGAAATGTTGCAGTTTGAGTTCTATGAAATTATCATGCCTTCAATATATTTTTAAAGTTATAAAAAATCAGCAAAAATTGTCAGTGACTTCTAATGTTAAGGTAGTTAAAATAAACCCAAAATAAAACCATCTGATATCAGTTCTGTGTAATGACAAGGATAAATAGCAACCAAAGGGATATTTTAAAGAAAGTAGCTTGTCAGATCCTCTCATTTTAGAAAGCAATTGGAGTGAAATTCTTCTACTATTCAAAAATAATAGCACAAGAAGGAGAAGAGCTGAGTTTCAAATTTTAGGATCTTACATCCAGCAAGAATTCATTATGTCCATTTTTCTGCTTGAAACTTGCAGTTCCCCACAGTTTTAGCTTCTCACAGTATCTGCCAATAAAGTGTTCAAAACCGTTTTGAGATTATGAGATTCTGAATGGTTTGTTTAGATCCTCATGTACACTATGAAGCTGAATGTATTTCTGTATAAACTACACTGTCCCACATTCTTAAAAAAAAGGAAAAAAGATATTGAATTTCCGATATGGAGGCAGCTTACATGCTGGATTTCTGTCAGTGAATGAGTCAACAGGCCTGGGAGCTACAGACTGTAACATATTGGAAGGGGTCTTAAGTAGATTTTGCCACTCAGCAATATCAACAATTATTCAATATGAGAGAGATTCTCCTGTCTTCACTCTTGGTCTCTATTTCTGAAACACACTGGTACATTTTTCTGCTTGCTCTAATACTTCTGATTCTTATCACATCCTATTTTTCTTCAATACTAATAGTAAAGCAGAGTTCAGCATGGAAGTACTTTTATGAAATAAAACTAAAGTGCAAACTCCAGAACAGAAGAGAGTCTAATCACCTCTAGCTGTAAGTAGTTACAACATATAATACATTATACTCTTCCCAGGCAGAGAAAGAAAATCCTGCATTGTGTAAACACTATATGATTACATGGTAATACCATACAAACCTAATGAAGATGAGGAAAAAGCTCACTGGGAGCAAAATAGGTGTGGAACATGATGGGGAAAAAAAAGCTCCTGTGAGAACATTGGCAACAAAACAGGACCAAGGAAAACTCACATTTGCTGCTAATAAACGTAGGAGATCTAGTGATGAAGGAAGAACACATAAAGACATTGACACTCAATTTCCTCTTCTGCCTTTGAAGCTGAGGCCTACTCTCAGTACTCCTTACTGTACTTAACGGCTGTCTCAGGGTCTGAGGGAGTGAAGTATTACCTAAAAGAGTAAATCAAGGTAGAGGAGAGGACCATAAATTGATCAGACTGGAAATACCAAGTCCATAGGACTGCGTGGGACTCAAGGGCTTGAAGAAACAACATTGCTTTGAGATTGCTCTCATGTCTGGTAGATTGTACCTTTCTAGCACTGCTACTGTTGCTGCTACAAAAAAATAGTTTGTTTTCAAAGAGGGAAGGGAAATGAATGAGTACAAAGAGAAAAACCCAAGTCCCAAGATTTCATGTGTGGCCAGACTAAGCATTTATATCTCCCAAATGTCTTTTCCATTGTCTGCTGGTACCTCACTACCACTAGTCTTCGTGATTGCCAGAAAACATTGCCATGATACAAAAATAAAGCACTGCAGAAATAAGTGCTCAAAGCAACAAAGGGTAGCCTTTGTTCTGTAAAAGAGCCCAAACAAAATGTTTCCTCAACACTTTCTGCTGCCAGGGCACTAAGATTTCAGCAGCACAGAAACCTGTGTAACAAAAAACCAAGGTATGTGAGTACACGATTTTAACAGAAAACGGAACCTTTCTTAACAAGTGCAATAAATCCCACTGGGAAACAAGAATTCCTTTAAACATAAATAGGAAATTTCCAGAAATTTTGAAAATACTAGGGGCTGAGAAAACAGGCAGAATCCCAATCATGTATGTATTCAACATTCCTCCTATGTCTTAGATGAGATCCCCTGCCTGAAGTTCCGACAAAAACTGGAATATCCACAGTATTGACTTGCTACTGAAACTGAATTCATTTACTTCTCTCCAGGTGAAGATTGTAGTGTACATAATTTAATTAATAGTAAACTTTCATTAGTAATGAGACTGTGCTGCACATTAAGGTACTTCAGAGCTGTATCAGTGGTGTGGGCCAGGGGCTACAGTACTCTTGAGTGAGAAAGGATGGCGAGCAGAGAATAAAATGCCAAAAATAAAAAGCATCAAAACTGTTAAATTATAAATAAACAGAAAGGTCTAGGAAATAATATGCAAATAAAGATTTGCTGTTTTAATGCAGACACAGGAAAGAAAAAAAACCTCTTTAGAGAAAAAGTGAACTTGATACCCATCTATGTATTATGCATATCACCACAGTGTTAAATATCACACAAGTGGTATATGAATAGCCAATTATTATAAAGTTGAGATTCTTGAATGCTGCCTCATCACTCTACATAAAGAGTAATTATTATATTTTGGCTAGCTATTTCTACAAATTCTGAAATATTTATCAAAATTTGATATATCTTTGATTTATATGTGACCCAACTGTGAAATGGAAAATATCATGTGAAGTAGTTGGGCTAAAAAAAGGAACAACTTTGAAGAACTAAAGCACAAACTGAACCATCTAGCATTGCTCTAAAGGGATTTCAAGGGTCATCCGTGTTTGGCATTGAGACATACTTCATACAAAGTATTGTTTCCCGAATTTAAAGGAATCCTTTCTAGCATGACTGAAAACTAAGGTGAAAAACACAAAAAATATATTTCCATATGCTGGACTGTACACACAAATATTTCTGATAGAATGCATGAGGCCTAGCCATGTATTAACCGGCAGAGATGTATTTTGGATCTTGATTCCTTTTCATTCACTTCAGACATCTACAGAAGTTTCATATAAGTATTATGACAAAAAAGTGTATATATTTTATGCACAGGAATCCTTTCACCTTTTTTATCCAATGATTTTCTGGTCTGTACCAACTTAAGTCAGTTGACAATTTTACACTTTTGATAATTCCACTTAATTAATTAGGAATCAGATATAACTTTGGCTTCTTAAGTGTGAGTAACTTGAATAACATTCTAAATTAAATGATTAGACAGAACAGAGAATTCACAAGAACAGAAAAAGAAAAGAGTGATTGTTGATTACCTTCGACCTTCTTAAACTTCAGTAAGGCTTTCAAAGCAGTGTTCTACAGCAATCTCATAGCCATGTCCTGGAAATGCAGTCTGGACGGATGGGTTGCACAGCAAAAGAAAGGCTTGTTGGATGAGTAGCCAGTGATTCAGGGTCAATACTGGAGCATATACTGTTTAATTCCTCCATCAGTGATCTTGCCAAAGGGATTAAAGAGATGGGGCTGTTCAGCCTGGAAAAGAGAAGGCTCTGGAAGAGTGGAGATCCTGTTGCACCCCTCAATACTTCAAGGGGGCTTATGAAAAGAGGGAGAGTGACTTTTTACACAGGCAGATAGCAATAGGACAAAGGGGAACGGTGTTAAACTGAAAGAGAAGAGATTTACAATAGATATTAGGAAGGACTCCTCTACTGTGAGAGGGGAGAGACACTGGAACATGTTGCCCAGGGAGGGGGCATATGTCACATCCCTGAAAACATTCAGGTTCAGGTTGGTCAGGCTCTGAGCAACCTGATCTAGTTGGAGATGTCCCTACTCAGTGGAGGGAGTTGGACTAGATGACTTATCTGTTAGTGCTACTTTTGTTCCAACTTCAGTCTATATTGAACAAGGGGACATTTTTTAATAGCTCCTGACATAAGTTGTCTTCCATCACACATTTTTCTTAAAAAGAAATAAGCTATTTAAAAACTAAACTGTATTTGTTTTGGAAAATCAGAATGATGAAACTGAAATAAAATAACCAGTTAAATGTTACAGATAATATTAAAGATCTCATGAATTATGAACGTGTACAAAAGAAATATGAAAACCTTTAGACCAGCTGTTAACTAACATTTGAAAGCCAAATGAAGTGAGTTCATAGTATAATGCACCAGATGGAAGAAATGTGTATACCCAGGGAATAGTTGTTTCTTTATCTGCAGTTCTAGCTTACTTTCAGACACATACTTATCACCACTGAAGAATACTTCTTCACTCTGTGTAACACCTTGAAATAATGTACTATTCTTTTTCTCCTTGTCATTTTTTGCATATTTTTTCCCTCATTGTACGAAAGAGGAAAGTAGTAGATAAAAAAAATAAAAACAAACTTGAGGTATCTAAAAAAAATCCTATATGCTTTCTTATTTTGCTTATGATATGCCCACATGTTATCAAATATTATATGTGTTATTTAACCATAAATTCATATTGGGGTCCTTATAAATGAAACTAACAGTTTTTAAATATAGCTTCTGTTTAACATTGATAATTACCTACATTTGGATTATTTTGGATGTGTAGAACTATACAGAAATTGCTTTAATTGGCAACTATAAAGGATATGTCAGGAAACTTCTCCAGTGCATGCTTAAATACAAGATACATATGCTGAAAATGGTGCTGTCAAACAACATATTTAACTGCAACCTGATAGAGAAAGTTGAACCAATATGAAATGTGCTAATAGATTGATAGGAAATAAAGATGTTGCAAATTAGTTCATTAACACACAACAGAAGGACATTTTAGTTTTAGTTTTCTCTGAATGCTTAGGAGGTTGATAAAGAGCATTGGTTTGTGAGGTAAGGTTTTGGTAGTGGAGGGGCCACAGGGGCAGTTTCTGTGAGAAGCTGCTGGAATCTTCCCCCAAGTCTGATAGAGCCAATGCCAGCCAGCTCCAAGACTGGCCAAGGTTGAGCCCAGCAGAGACTGAGGCAGCACCTCTGGAATAACAGCTTTAAGAAGGGGAAGGAAGATACTGCTCAGGAGCAATTGCAGCCAGAGAAGTGAAGATTGAGAATATATGAGAGGAACGACTCTGCAGACACCAAGGTCAGTGCAGAAGGAGGCAAGGAGGTGGTCCAGGCAGTGGAGCACACATTCTCCTGCAGTCCATGGTGCAGACCATGCTGAGGCAGGCTGTGCCCCTGTAGCCCACGGAGGTCCATGGGAGAGATACAGATATCCACCTGCAGCCTGTGGAGGACCCCACACTGGAGCAGGGGAAGAGGATTCCTCCTCATGAGGAGGAAGGAGTGGGAGAGACAACATGTCATGAACTGAACACAGTCCCCATTCCCTGTCCCCCAAGCCACTGAAGAAGAGGGTGTCAAGAAGCAGGAATATAGTCAGGACTAGGAAGAAGATAAGGGTGGGGGAAAGGTGTATTAAGATTTGGGTTTATTTCTCATTATCCTTCTCTGATTTGAATGGTAATAAATGCAACAATTTCACCCAAGTCGAGTGTGTCTTGCCTGTGATAGTAATAGTGAATGATCTCTCCCTGCCCTTATTTTGGTCCACAAGCCTTTTATTATATTTTCTGTTCCTTGTCCAGCTGAGGAGGGAAGTGTTAGAATGACTTTGGTGGGCACTTGGAATCCAGCCATGGTCAACCCACAATAAAAAGAAACTATACAAAGAAATTAATTTTCTACATGTGAAAGTTATGCATGGTCCTCAGATGCTGCAAATCCATCTAGGTTGTGATTTACAAAACTTTAAGATACTGGCGGGTTTTTTGTGTACTAAGTGCTTTAGACCAAAGCTTTTCCACATTAAGTTTAGCAAATGTGGTCATATACTAAGAAATGTGACTCATGTGCATATATTGTTTTATCCTAAGTAAATCTCAAGACCTAATAAAATTATTCATTATTTGGCTTCTTTTGTTGTGGGGCAAAAAATGCTTTCAGAGATATAACTTCATGATAAAAACTACAGAAAACAGTGTGATGTAGACATCAAATACTAATGTATTTTCTCTCAGCATTTTGTTCAACCAAGCATGAATTTCTTTGTTGTCAGTATACATTTTAATGTTACAATAGATGAAGTTAGCACCCAATGTATAGAGATAAAAAAAAAGATGTGTTTCTTTATTTTGTGCTATGACTGTAATGATTTTGCATAATCGCTGCAGCAAGTTGTGGAAGAGACAGAAAATTAATAAAACCTGCCAACTGCACAGAGGATAAAATCATTGCTGTGAATTTTCAGCTGTGCTGTATTAGGTTATTTACTGCACACTGCAAAAACAGAGAATGTTTAGCTCAGATGTAGGCAGAAAATACAAGCCTTCCAAGTCCAGATGTCTTAACTCAGATGAAAAGATAAAAGTTGCATTTTGAAGTGTTAATATTTTTTTCTAAAAAATTTTAATTTTAATTTTTCACCCCCTAAGACACTTCCCTTTCCTCTTTTCTTTAAGGCAACCAGATGGTTGCAACTTGTGGAACGAGAGCTATTTGCACATTTCAATCCTCAGTCTTTACAATATTCTGCAGAAAACACAACGCTGTTACTTAAGATAGTAGCAATTGCACATACAAAAATACTATTATGGAACAGGAGGTTAAAGAACCAGACGGCTAAATTCATTTCTCCTCTCCTTGCAGACTAGAGTGCAAATCCTTGCTTAAGGAATAATGAAGGAAGGCTTGCTTCAACCTGTAACAGAGTTCAACAAAAGCTAGTACAGCAATAACATGAAGGTGTAAGAAGAGGTTTCTAAACTATTCTAAAATCTACAGAAACACCGTCAATAGTGCCGAAGTCAAATACAACTAGCACAATAATGAGATCAGTGTGAGATCCTCTCTGTAGCCACAGTGCATAGGGAGATAAAAGTGATTTACACAATCTTTAAAAAACATTTAGGAAGGCAGCAGCTGGAACTGAAGCCTGGTTCATTCCTAGATTCAGAACTATCTGTGATTTGGAAACAAGCAACACTGCTAGGAATTGTCAGAGATGTATTTGTACCTGCCATGAATGAGTGTTTTGGTCTGCTCAAAGAACTGCCACCAAAGGTATTGGCAAAAGCAAGTTCACTACAAAAGTGAAAGCATGAAAAAGTTCTTTGGCAAGGTGCACTCTTCTACTTACTAGATGGTTAAAGCACACAGAGAAAAATCAGACTAAAATCTGAAATCAATCAATCTAAAACTAAATTATCTACATAGAGGCTGGGATGGAAAGGGTTACAGATAAAAAGGAGTAAGGGAGACCCACCCATTGATTGACAAGGTTCAGAGTGGACTCTCTTGCCAAGCCTAGCCCTGGACTTGCTCAACAATTTAGACCCAAAGGCTTAAACAGCACCTGTATTTAACAGCACTTAATTGATAGCCGAATTTAAACAATTTAACCAAAGATTCTGTAGAATTTACTATAGCATAACAGTAACTCACTTACAGGCCTAATTTGCTTACGAATCTAACATACTTAGGAATCTAAGAGAGCAGCATTCACAGTACATTTGCTATGGCATATTCACATTTACACACACACAGTCTAAAGGAGTATGTACAAGGCTCCATAATCAGCATTAAACTGCAGACCTCCCAGTATAGCAAAATTGGGAGTTCCTTATCTCTGAGAGGCATCCCACTCAGAGGGAGTTTGCTGGTCGCAGCCTGCTGCAGGCCAGCAGAGCTCAAAAGGTCGCACTTAGGACCACTGTTCACAGGGTCACAGGAAAGCTGGCTTTAGTCATAGCAATTTTCCATCCTGGCCTCAATTCGGGTCAGTAAGTTTCTTTGAAATTTCGATAACAAAAGTGTTGTTCCACTTGGGTTGTTATTCAGGCAAGAAAAATATGTTTCCAAGGCTGTTCGTTAAAAAGCAAGAGCTCATTAGACAGCACAGGTTGCTGGCAGCAGACAGTGTTTCTGCTGAGCTCAAGAGGAGCTTAGGCCAGGCGCTGTTTGTCAAGACTGAGGCCTAATGAGCATTTCTGAGTTAATAGTGTGGCTCAAGGAAAGGGGGGGGATGTACCACCACAGTACTTTACTTCAGCCAAGAGGTAAAGTCCAA
Source organism: Edolisoma coerulescens (assembly GCA_013397115.1). NCBI lineage: Eukaryota > Metazoa > Chordata > Aves > Passeriformes > Campephagidae > Edolisoma > Edolisoma coerulescens. The sequence goes on from VWZW01002393.1 coordinate 305,311, forward strand.
CTTCACTGACACTCACCAGACAAGAAAAAGGTCTTTAGAGGACCCTAACCTTTATCTTGGTCTAACAATTTTGAAAAAAAAACCAAACCACACTATTTGTACAGCAACTATACAAAGTTAGCCTTTGGAAGGGAGATGGAGAAGGAAAATAATGTAGCTATTACCACATCATGATTTGGATGCGAGCTCTGTCCTTATAGAGCAGTCCTCTATTTTAAATTTACTTCACAGTCACTCAGATAAAGGTCAAATGTATCCTCAGCTATACATGCTTAATGCAAGTGTTCAGGCACTGCAGAGAAGAATAGTTGAGTCTATGCTATCCTTTCACATGGAAACAAGTGCTTACTCACTGCAGTGTGCATGACTGACATCCATCCCTGACCACATATTCCATTATATAGTGCTTATTTTAATGTCACTCAACAAAATGTAAGACAAGTCATTGAGGCTCTTTCCGGACCACCTTGCAATTTAGTATGAGTTGCAATCTGCCAGACAGGGGCATCAAGCCTGCTATAAAATGGAGAGATAGTCTAAATCTCACTGTACTGCTTCATTTCCAGTACCAGGATGAAGAATAGGTCAGTCTAAACCAAGCCTGCGCTACCAGCCACTATTAAGTCCTTTGTGAGCTCTAAGCTCTCTGTGCACTGGGACTGATAACTGGAAGAAGTGGGACAGTGGACCTATGTAGAAACACAAATTATTCCGTGCACATGCTTCTTTAAAATAGTGGGTTTTTTCCTGTTCATTCTCTCAGGATTTAGCAGTGTCTCTACAAAAACTTTCTGGCCCCCTATGTGACACCTATTACCCTCTCCACCTAAATTCCTCTGATAAAGCAATGGCCAGGAGTATCGCTACAGACTTTCATCATAAGGAACAACATTTATGAAAGTCTAATCATAAAGGAGTACAAAAGCCTCAAGAGTGCTGTGATATTTCCTTTAGAAACCTCAGAGGATATGGGCCAAAGAGGCTAGTGTAATGTTAGCTGTGTCCCACTGAAATATCACCTTCTTTCTGGCAAGGTAAAAAAAGAAAGAAAACCAGAATAAAACATATTATCCTCACCCCTCAAATTATTCACATTCCACCTATTCCAAACCAAAATTAAAAAAAAAAAAANCAACAAAGAACTTAATTCCATATAATTTAACAGATCACAGATTCAGGCTGGAGGAACTCAGGAGATCCCTAGTCCAGCCACCCAAAGATATCAAGGCCATCTCTGAGGTCAGACTGGTTGCTTAGGGTTTGATCCAGTCTGGTCTTGTTAACCTGAAAAGATGGAGACTGAACAGTCTCTCCCACTGCTTGACTGTGCTTAGGGTGAAAACTTCTTTACATACAATCAAAATCTTTTGTATCACCTTGTGTCCATCATAGTTTTTTTCCTGCCATGCAAAAAGAGCCTGCAAAGAGTCTGGCATCTGATATATTTTACATGCAATTCATGTGTAAAAATAGCCATTGCATAAAATACCGTAAAGTTTTTGAAATACAGACTGAAACTTTGACATTTTCAGCTTGTGGAAAGAGAGTAAAGAAGTATCCCACCTTGCCTGTCCATTAATTTTTAGGAGATGCTCTCTGGCTTTTGTAGTGTCCTTGAGCCAGCAAGAATACTTGGAAAGTATCAGTTAAACCCCCCAGGAAAGGCAAACAGAGAAGTGCCAAATTTCTGAAGACAAATTGGCCTGGCTTAAATATCCAACTTTTCTGAAACAGAAGCACTTACAAGCACTTCAGCTTGGGGTCAGAACTGCTGTATAGGAACCTTTGAAACTTTTTGATAACTCACACACTCTCTAGAGTATGCTTTTTGGTTTAAACACTGAGTTCCCATCCAAGAGAAATAAAAACCAGCAACAATCCTACATGCATTTGGTGCAGACATTTGTTAGAACTGCTTCACATACATCCCTTTCTCAGCATAGCCCTTTAGGCTCTTCATCAATATTAATTTACAGAGTACCCAAGGGGCATAGAAATTTTTTTCCTGATGAAAAGTGAAGACAGACAGAACACCCTTTACCAGCTTCACAAAAAAAATCTTCAGCAGAGCATGAAACTAAACCTACATGTCTTGCTTAGGCCAACTCTAGTTCAACAGCTTCTTTTCTCTCCAGACCACTCCACTACTCAGTTGGCACGATCTTTTGGAGATCTTAGATTAAATGTTGATAAAGGGACAGGATCAGGAAAGACTGCTCAGCTGGGAGACCAGAGGCCATGCTCACTGGCAAATGATTGGTTACAATGCAATAGGGACTCCAATGACCTCCCAAAAGAAATTTCAGCCGAAAAACAAATGTTCATCTGACCACTCCAGAATATGCAAGCCAGTCATGGGGATGGAGTTTATTTTAGTTTGTTTGGGGTTTCTGCAAGTTTTTTGCACTTGAACAGGTGGTTTGGATGTGGAAAAATCAACATCAGCATTTAAAAAATTAAATAAAAATCATCATAATAACAAATTCTCCTTCCGTGCTAAGTCTGCTGATATAAACAAATTAATATGGACATGTTCTTACAGAGGTTTGCTTTTCTAATTTTAAAGAATTCTGCGTATGAAATTTTACTTCTGTTATTGCTTAACTTTCATAGAAAAAAAACCCCATTATAACCAGCCATTGAGAGGAAAAAAAAGAAAGGACAATTGATAAAACAGTGGTAGCTAAGTTCATTTACTATTGATATAGTGTTTTGTTTACAAAATTTCTCCACACATTCTCGTAAAAGTGCGATGGTACTATGTGTGCCAGTCTTTCACCCTCACAAAGGGATTTTAATTCTGAGGGCTCTTCTTTTTAGAGTTATACAGTTGATATTTTCATGCTTAGTAGATGAATTAGAGAGGGAAAATACTTATCTTGATATAACTCGGTTCCCTCCTCAACTGGACAGGAAAGAGAAAATATAATGGAAAGCTTGTGAATCAAGATAAAGACAGGAAGGGATCACTCATCAATTACAGTCATGGGCAGAATATATTCAGCTTGGGGAAATTAGTTTAATTTATTGCCAATCAAATTAGAATAGGATAATCAGAAATAAAACAAAAAATTAAAAACCATCCTTCCCACTCCTCCCTCTTCCCAGGCTTAACTTCATTGCTGATTTTTCCTATCAACTTTTCGCCCAATGGCACAGTAGGACAGGGAGTGGGGGCTGTGGCCAGTTCAGCATATGCTCTCTCTGCCACTCCTTCCTCCTCAAGGGCAGGACTCCTCACACTCTTCCCCTGCTCCCGGTTGAAGATCCTCACCCATGGGGTGAGTCCTCTACAAACATCTCAAATGTGAGTCTTTCCCATGGACTGCAGAATTGGTCCCTTCCGTGGGGTGCAGTCCTTGAGGAACACGCTGATCCAGAGTGGGTCCCCTGCAGGTTACAAGCCCTACCAGCAAACTTGCTTCAGTGTGGGGTTCCCACAGGCTCACAGCCTCATTTAGGCATCCATCTGCCCTGTTTTGGAGTCTTCCATGGGCTTCAGGTGGATCTCTGCTACACCATGGACCTCCATGGCTGCAGGGGGACAGTCTTGGTCTTCATCACAGCTTCAGCACCTGGAGCCCTTCATCCACCTCCTTCCTCACTAACCTTAATGTCTGCAGAACTGTTTCTCTCATATAGTGTCATTCTTCTCTGCTGTTCGTATTCCAACAGGAGGCTGGGTTTTCTTTCCATCTACTGTATCTGATGGGCTCAGCCCTAGCCAGTGCTTCCACTGCTGTTGTTCTCCTTGGCTGATATCTGGGGGTCAACAAAATTCCTTAGTACTTCAGTTCAGAAACACGTTTTAGGTATGGGGAAGTGTTTTAAAGTTTCTGAGCTCTCCAAAAGTCCTGTGTTGTTTCATTCTAGAGAATATCATCAGTGTAACTCCAGAAAGCAGTATGCAAAATTGCAGTACACCAGCAGCAACTTTCCAGTGGGTTTCAGATATGATTTAAATTGCTCTATAAAGTGTCTGTTAAAATAAAATAAAAACTCCAACATATAAAACAACTTTCTCAAATAAATTTACCTCCAGTAAAATAACTTCTTCTTGAACAAAAATCTCCATTAAGCACCTCTCTGCTTTTAGTATCCATTAGCAGAGAAAAGAATGTTAAAAAGTCTTCCCATAATGGCAAATCTGAAAGTTTTTACTTGGGTGTTTTAAGCAGTGTAGTACTGACTTTCAGTCTTACAGTTTAATTTATTCTCCTTTCCCTAACAGCTTTGCTATGCAGAGGAACACTCTTTTCAATGAGGGGAGAAAGAGTTTATATATATATATACACATACATATATATGTATACACACACACACACTTGCGTGTCTTGTTATACACAGATAATTTATATTGAAACAGCCGTCTCTGCCCACTGTTTGGACAATGTAGCATAATGGTGAGTTAAAGTTATTCTTACATGTATTTTGCAAATCCAGAGACAGTTTCTTGTGCCTATATTCTCATTTTATGCTTCTTTTTCAAACAGCATATTTTAAACAATCATATAAGTAAAAGATTAAGTTGCATTATTACAAGACATGTAATTTCAGAGTTTATTAAAAGAACACTTCTGAAGATGCACATCCCTGTAGGCAACAGCTGGTGATAGAGAAGGAGCAGCTGGTGGTTTCAAACAGCTGGTGACAACAACCACTGATGAGAGATACTACATTTTTTTGATAAAAAAGAAAAACACTAATACTGCTTCTGAGCACTGAGACAACCGCACTGGCAAAAGGAGTCAAAAGTGTTTGCTTACCTTATAAATTCAGGACACGTCTACCAGTGGTAACAGATTGAGAACTGACAAAAAAACCCCAACAAAACACCATAACCAAAACAAAACAACAAAACAAACAAAGGAACTAGTTTGATTCCAAAGCCTACACTACTTTTGCTATAAAGACAGAATAGTCGTGATAACATAGCATTTTGGCAGATGGACCTCAGTAACAAATAGTTACCTAGTTTTGTGAGAGGAAGATTTGAAGCTCCCACACCTTGCACTATTACACAAATAAACTTCCCTTGAAAGGGTTTTCATGCATCTGTTTAGTCCTGATAAATTTACACGATAAGACTCCCTTACCAAAGGTCCCAAAGCCCTGAAATCTCTTTTGATGGCCCTCAGACTACGTTTTGCCGTTTCCTCACCCCCTACATGGAAGATCAGTAATGAGTAGAAGTCTCAGGAGCGCTCCAGATTAGGAAGTTTCTGGATGACATCCCTACCCAAGCCCTAGGGAGGCAGCAGACCTTCCTATGGGTCGGGCCCGTTTGGCCCAACTTCTTGCTTCCCAGCTGGTGCCCTCCTTCGTGTTGGGAGATGAATAGAGGACCTCCTTGATCTTGAATTGTTTCTGGTAGCTGCTTCTACTTTAGGGAGGCCTGAGCATGGTCCCACCAGTCTATCTCCCTCTCTGATTCTCTGATTCTTCTCATTCTTTCTACTTATCTCATATCTCCACCAGGCTGAGCAGCTTGTCCCCCTAGTCACATCTGATGCAGCTTCCAGCACTGCTACAATCCACTGAGAGGCATAGGCATTCCCTGTAGCCTGAAATCTCTATGGCTGCATGGAGTTTTTCATGTTTTTCATTTTTTTTTGTGACCTCTGTCTGGGTTGCCGCATCTTTTTTGATGACCTTAGACAAGACCTCAGAGTGGACATCATATTTGAGCTGTCTTGGGGAACATAAGGACCAGCAACTGAGCTGGCTGCTTTTGCTGCAGTACCTCAGTGCCCTTCCTGCTCGCCCTGCCTCCGAAAATGGATGCGCCACTTGCACTCCCTGGAGCCATTTAAATCTCCCTCAGATGCTCCTGGCGACACCCCCTCTTTGCCTGACTGGCTGACAAGTTGTGCCAGGTCCTGAGAGGGCCCTGGGCTGCTGTTCCAATTAACATTCAGATACCGTTAACCCAAATTCCTAACACCGAAATGAGCATGGGAGAAAAAGTATGCCTCCTCAAAGTTCCCATCCCCTTTACAACACATTTTTAATGGAAAGAAAGCAATTCAATCTATAATTAACATCCTAAAATACCCGTCTTGTTAGTATTGGTGTAAATGCTCTGCCTTTTAAGACCTAATCTGCCAGCTAAATATTTAAAAAAAAAAAACAAAAAAAATTATACTTTCAATGGGTTAAAACAAACAAACAAAAAAATAAAGATTACCTAACTGTGTAAAGAAGCAAGCTATTACTACTGGCAAAATGTCATTTTTTTGGAGTATGGAGCCAAGCCAAGCTGTGTCTTGTTGAGCCGAGCCAGGCTGAGCCATGGTGGGACAGGCTGGGTATCCTGGCTCTCACTGCCTGACGGGATAAAACTCTTCAACAGGGAGAGCTGGGCTGTTCTGATCTTCCCAACAGAGCTGGAAAATTCACTGTTAACCACTGAGTGCTACAGTGATGCTGCTGAGACCCCAGTCTGAAGGCAAAGGGCTGCTGAGAGAGGAAACAGGGCTCCCCCAATCTGTGGGAGCTCCAACACACGTACAAGCAGCTATGGTCTCATTGCAGCCCACATCTTCCCTTCTCCAGAGACTTCTCTACCCATGGTGCTTGTCTCCCACAGGAATATTTCAAACACAACAGTCACAATGTAATACAACTCCTAGAGCTGGAGATGACTCCCCATCAGAAACAAATATTGGCTGAATATTGTTCCCATCCCCTGCCCATGCACTGAGACACTGCTGCCACTACGATCTCTCCTGCTCCCAGACATAAATAGATTTCAGCAGTGCCCTATTTGGCTTCCTGAAGGCTCTCAGGAGCCAGGAGTGTATGCTGAGTTGCTAATCACCCTCCACAGGACTAAGTCCTACCAGTAATCCTCTCTGCTGTACCCTGGCCACATGGTACTCCAGAATCTCATCAGGAGGTTTAATGGAAGGGACACCAGACACAAGCTGTTCCATCAACTAAAACAAACCAAGGGCTTCAGCTTACATGGCTTGCCCAGTGTCACCTTTCAGCCCAGGAGATTTTGGTCTAGGGAGTCCCCTGAGCTGAATGATGGGGGGGCTCAGTGTATAAATGGCAATGCAATTTGGGAGACAGGAGGAAAGGTCAGAGTGGACTTAGAGCTGCTGTGTGGTCTCTATGCTACATCCTGCATTTCCCTAATCATCAGGAAAACACTGCAAGTGGAGGGCAAATGTGTCCCTATGCTGGCCAGAGGTGATCCACATTCACACACACACCCCCCACTGGGTTTGAAGCAGGATCCCAGGGGAAGCTCAGTCTCTCTTTCTGCACCATAGATAAGGCTGCACATCAGCAAGATGCGAGAGCACCAAAATGAGTTCCAGATGGGAGCTGATGAAGCAAAGAAACACAGAAAGGCTGCAGATGGCTGCAGACATGGAGCAGAGGCCTCTCAAGGAGCTGAGAGAGGCTCAGGCAAGGCACCACAAGGAATGGGAGGCTGAGGAGGTCTGCAAGTTTACTGGAGCAGAGCCAGGGGAAAGCTTGAAAATCACTTGGATCTTAGGATTAATGGGGCTCTGCAGGTGGTGGCATCCATGTGTGAGCAGCCAGGGGTCACACTGTGTGTGACAGAGCCTGGAGTGCTGTGATTATGCAGCAGAATTTCATCATCAAGGATGCTAATACGCAAGATGGCAATCAGGCATGTTCGAGAGAGCCTTGCTGGAATGGGCAACCATGGTGTTGCTGTCACAGCCTCACTTGGTGCTGCTCCAATGCTCAGAGCAGCCAGGAATCCTCAGACCATGCTTTCCTACACCCACCCACATCTTAGCCATACTGGAAGAATGAAGATTAGGGTGATGCTACGTGCTCTGCAGTTCAAAGTCTCCTGCACCCATCATGTCAGAGCTTGCTCTATGGTTCAGCAGGGGTCGGCTCCCTCCCCTGGTTCAATTGTAAGTCACTTTTTTCAGCAATATTTTCAGACATCTTTCAGGACAGGACACAATCTTAACATTCGTTCCCCTCTAAATCTTCTGGGGATAACTCATCAAAGACAGACAATAAAAGTGAAGTACTCAAAACTCACTTGGTTGGAAAGGATAGCTCATGTGGTTGGAAAAGACAAGCTTATTTTGCAGAAAACCTTAGCCATTAGAAAATTTGTCTGCTCCAAATAAAACTAAAAGAAAAATGAAAAAACAGTAGTTGCATTATTTTTTTCACATGATTCCACAAACAGTTCCACTGCAAAATCTCAAAATTACTATATTCCACTTCCATATTTTGATAGCTTCATTATGACAACTCACAGTTTAATGTGTAGTTATATTGAATAGTTACCATTGTGCAGACAGATTAAATATTAATATTGCCTTGACAATATTAGAAAAGATATATCAATAAATATATTTTTCTGGGTATTGCTATACATACACACATAATATATGTGCAGATATATATACATACATAAACATATCTCTATATATATTCACGTAAGTCCGTTAAGATTTGTTAATTTTAGAAACATCACATTTTCTGATGAAAAGCTGTTTCAAAGATTTTTTTTTTTTTAAAAGAAATCTGTTTTTATAATTTTGTGGTTCAGATACACATCCCTCCCCCAACTGCCCCTCCAATGTCCACTCAGCCTTCATCAATATTCATATCTCTCTCTAATCGTAAGATGAGCTCCCTGAAGGCCTATAGTAGTTAGGTTCTCTTTATATGACCATTAAAATAGATAACTGGTTTCGCCATTAAGCGTTTCTCAGCCTTCTGTGCAGTTATGCAGAAGTGCTTATGGTCCGGTTCCTAACAGGGAATCCACTCTGACAGAGCCCTAGAGAAGCATTTGGGGTACTATCTTGCCAATAATGCTTAGAAGCAGAAAGTTAAGTGAACTAAGTCCTTCAATGAAAGTTAATTTAGCTATAACCTTGAGTCAAAACCTTACTGAAGAAGTACATCAGGAAGAAATCTTAGCTTAAATTAATTCAACCTGAAAGCTCAATAGAGACGTATTAACATTTGTAGCTAGACAAATCAAAGCAGGGAGGCTTTTGGTAGAAAGCAGAACTAATTAAGTAAAAGAACTCCAGAAATTTCTCTAACCTAGAAAACTTTCAAAACCTGCAATGGACCAAACAAAATGATATTTTGTATCAACAAACATCAACCAGTAAAAGCTCACTTTCTAACAGAACTGTTTTCATAAAGACAATCCTCTATTATTTCTTCTTTCTTTCCCTCTGTTTCTTCTTCTGCTTATCCCTTTTTCAAGCAGTTTTTCGTCTTACTCACTTTGTCTCCCTTTTCTTTCTAATTTCATGTTTTCCTCCTGCTCTGGGACTCTCCTGCGTGAAGCCTTTCTCACTTTAGTCAACTCAGTGATAACAAACTTTCTCATTGTAACCACACAGATATAGGATACCCATCTACAGGCTATTATAAGCAGAAATAGGACAAAAGGTAACAAGGCCTTCATACCCCACTAATTAAAATGAAAATTCGTTTGTCTGAGAGCTTTGATGTCTAGGACGCTCATGCTTATATTCAAACCCATTAATTTAAACTAGAGGAATGTAGCTGAAAACTGGAATATTTTCCACTGGTGATCTGTCTGTTACTGTTTTTGGTTAAGCCTCAGTTCCTTTTACTTCAGGACATCCTGTTTAGCTCCAGCTCTCTCAAAATTTAAATAAATCAAAATTTGGAGTTAAACTTTTGAGATTATACTATAAAACTAATTGCAAGGACAAAAAACTTCTAGTGCTACGTCAGAACGTTACTGGGGTGTGTTTTTAAACATAATCAGCAATTGTCAGCTATGAAGACACATTATTATACACTATTCAGTCATGAACTGAAAGGATGATTTTATACAGATACTAAATGGTTGTTTTGGGTAGTTTCTGTTGTTGCTGATACAAGATTACAGGATAAGAAATGATTTTGGATCTTCACAGTATCTCAAATACTGCTTCTATGAATGTTACATAACTCCTTAATACATATAAAAGAGCCTACCATCTAACATGAAATAGACTCCACCAAAAAAAGTCTCCACCACAGGAGCAGTGAATAAATGGGGTTTGGCTTTCATTAAATTACAAACCAGTTACTAAACATTTGATGCCCAAAGGGTATAACTTCTAGTCCCCTAAAACCTGATCATTAAAATAGGACTACATAACTTAATGTGATTAAGCCTAGATATAAAGAACATCAGAAGGGAAAAAAATCATTTGACACACAAATACAATAGTAAGTTGATGTTTATATAGATTTTTCTGAAGAAGTTAAGGACAACAAAACCAGTCATGTCATCTCTGGCTATTAAGATGACATTTTAAGTAATAATAACTATTTCAAGTCTATCTTGAATATAGAAACAGAAGATTCTTTTTCTGTAAAATCCGAAGTCCATTTCATACACCTAGCTCTTTTGGATTACATTGCTAACATGCTAGTTCTCATTAATTTAATACTTATCTACTTAATCCACCTCCTAAAATATCCTATCTTAATTTACAGAGGCAACACTGCTTCAACACAGTGCAGATGTATGCAGTGAAGACTAGAAAATAGCATTAGCTAGTCCAGAACCCACAGGAGCAAAATTACATAATTCCTTACATGAAAACAGAAAAATCTCACTTGGTTGTAAGCATAGAAAGTTGCTAGAGAAAGATATATTCTCAAATTCTGAGCTAAACACTGTTTGCTAACTAAAATTAACTCACTTCTGAAAGGATATTCCATCTTATACTATGAAACATCACCATTACTACCCTCAAGGCACACAAACATAAGAAAGGAAAGAAATCTCAAGAGCTCAGTTTGTAAAGGTGTCTAGAAGCATGTCTTGAAATCAGAGAAACTGTAAATAACTAAGGCAAAGGCCTGCAGGTGTTTGGAACAGCTATTTCCTTTGGAGACTTCTTTCTTTCCTCTAGCAGGCACTCTTGTAACAGCAATCATACCCATTTTACTCACAGAGAAGTTTTGTTTTCTGCTTACTTAATTCGGGTTAATAAGTCATCTTTCTTAGGAAGCTTTCTTAGATAGTAACTGTAAGATGGGAAAGGCTACATTATTAAAATTGTTGCATTATCAGTACTGCAGTTTGTATAGGTACTCCTAAACTAAATACAAACTTCCAACTCAAGTACCATTTGCCTTAGTGTAGCTGCAAAAAAAAAGGGGGATTGTTCACATGCATAGAAAAAGCATAAAGTTTTAATATGTGAAAAGGATTTTGCTCCAGCTGAATGGCCTTTCCTAGAAGTGAGAGCCACCCAGCAATACAATCTGGAGTGGTTAACTGATGGATAAGAGCACCTTATTCAAGATTCCTGGAACAGCTTCAAAACCACTTTTCAGTGCTCTGAATTCAACAGAAATTTATCTTTTACTCTTGCTGGTTCTGTAAAGCAAGTTTTGTTTGGAATTACACATACACAATTACTAAATCTGATAAGGCAAGCAATGATTTTCTTTTATAACATGCAATAAAATTTCTATTTTTTTCTATAACTGGTGTCAAAGAGACAGGAGAAAGTTTCTCTGAAAGAGAAACTGAAAAAGTTTCTCTGAAAGTCTACTTAGGAAGACTAGACCATCAGATCATTTGTATAAAGAAAAAAAAATAAAAGAAAGAAAAGGCTTCTTTAGGTAAAAGATCTATGGAAACTAGGTAAGGAATAATTACAAACTCAGGAAAAGATTCCTTTCCCCTCTCTCATAATCACTGAAGCTAATATTGCTTCAGCACACAGAGAAGAATAGATGGAACACCTTGTTCTTCTAGGCCATGATATGGCATGCCCCAACAGAGACACAGGGAGCATTAGTAGTACTGTTTCCCTTAAATACTAAAATCTGATTTCAAAGTGTTGAATATAAAGATTATATGCACAAAAAAAAGAAATCATAATGAGCCACTTTTTGTGTGTGTTAAAAAAAAAGCAAAACCACAGAATCGAGTGGGTGCCAGGAGCTTGTTAGAGCATGGTGCTAATGGTGCTAATAACACCAAGGTTGTGTGTTCAGTGCCTGCATGGGCCATACACTTAAGAGTTGGACTTGATGATCCTTGTAGATCCCTTCCAACTCAGAATATTCTGCAAATCTGTGGTTCCTCCACCCCAGCTACTGTCATTCAGTGTGACACAACCTCAGGCCAGGAAGCCTCTCCTAGTCCTGTCCCATGGGTGTGGCTGCTCCTGTCCTCTTTCCAGCCAGCAACAGGACTGCACACCCGTTCCAAAAAGACATGATCAAACACAGTCAAAATAGTGCCATAGACAGCTACAGAGACAGTGCCTTTACTGACACCTACTTAAAACACCAGCAGCATGTACTTAAGACAAAAATAACACCAAGGTTTTTTTCCTCTTTGACTGATTAGCGTTGAAGTCCATTTACAAAAAAATACATGTCCCCATTCTGTTGTTTCACAAGTGTGTCTTAATTCATAATATCTCTGCACTGGTTTTGGCCAGGATAGAGTTAATATTTTTCACAATATCTTGCATATTGCTCCATTACAAATTTATTATTTGAAAATCAATGTTGGCAATGTAGGGAAGTTTTAGTTATTGCTGAACTGGGCTTATCAGTGCAAATGGCTTTTCTGTTCTTCACATCCACCAGTGAGGGGGTGCACAGGACGTTGGGAGGGGGCACAGCTGGGACAGCTGACCCCAACTGACCAAATGGCCATTCCATTCCATATGGCATCATGCTCAGCAATGAAAGATGTAGGGAAGGAGGAGGGGACACAACATTCAGAGTTATGGCATTTGTTTTCCTTAAATTCACTTTTGATGGAGCCCTGTTTCCCTGGAGATGGCTGAATATCTGTCTGCCAATGAGAAGTAGTTTAATAATGAAAACAAAATAGGGAATTCATTCACTATCTCTACCTCAGCTCATAAGTTTTCTCAATTTTACCCTTTCAATTCTCTTCTCTGTCCCACTGCAGTGGTGTGAGCAAGCAGCTGTGTGGGACTTAGTTGCTCACCAAAGCTAAACCAAAACAGTCACAAGTATCAGCACAAACTCCACAAACCCCTAAAGCACATTTTAGAGATTCTGGGTGCCTTGTGCAGCCACCGCTTCAGACCTTGAGTCTTCCTGTATGCAGGTCTCCTTCTACTTGCTAGTGAGCCCAATTTGACATCTGCCAGCACATTACATGTACGTACTTACACAGAGACTTGCAAAGCGCTAGGGAAACACAAACCATCTGCTGTCGGCAGACCTACAGGCCCCACGGCCCACAGCCATTTCTCCAGCGACAGACCTTTCAACCATTCACGCCCTCCAGTTGCTGGCATTTAGATCTTTGAGCACATGCACAGAATACCTTACATGAATTATGGTTAAGGCCAGGATTATTAAGAAGACAGGATACACTGAAGTGGGCAGGTACTGGATGCTTTGTCAGCAAAAAAGTACTGAGCAGCAGCTGTTTATATGCAACTGGCCCCTTTTATCAAACTTCTCTCCTTTTTCTCATGTTTGTAGAACCACCACCCCACACACCACACTTAGTCTTCCATTTCTCCACCCTGGTCTCCTCCCGAACAACCAACCTGCCCCCAGCTACTTTACTTCCTGTCAGTCACAGTTTGGCTTCACCCATATTTAAATCTGGTATTTCTGACACTTACCTAGGTCACCTTGGTTGTTCATGACATTACTGATAAAGTTACCTACCACTGTTCATGCAAGACAGCACTCCCACAAGGTCCCATAATACCCTTCTCCATCTCCTTAAAAAGGCCAGACATTCCCTACATGGATGAAGTCATACGTCATAGCAGTACCTGTGCCATCCTCTCACTGTATCATGGAACCTGTGTTACATCCAATAATTTTGCACTCTCCATTCATTTATCCAACTCGCATGGCCAGGACCGAGTCCTTTCCCCGCCTGTCTCAGCAGTACATACACACACACACGTGCCTTCAACTCTCTAAGCTGCTTTCAATCAGCCTTTGAGGGAAGAGCTTTGAACACAGCTACCCTACGAGCTGGCAAGCAGGCTTTCCTTCATTCTTGCAAGATCTTTCACCACTGCTGAAGATCTAGGACTCTCCTAGCAACAGCTGCTCATACTCTTGATGGATGTGAATTACAATGGATTGCTGCAGCGACTGCTGAGAGGTCGGAAAATCTTCGCTAGTTGAGCCCTGGGAAGATTAAAAATGAAATACCATGTTTCCTGCAGAGAAACAGTTGCTAGGTAGGGTACTACTCTTCTGGTCTAGGGAGTTCTCCTACGAGTTGCTGCTCTGTTACAGAATTAGCATTCTGATCCCAGCAACAAGTCACAGAGGAAAAGCTTCATCCTTTTAGTTAGGTCATGCTCCAGTATGCGAACAACAGGCTGAAGCCTTGAGACAATTAATACATTTGAAGATCCTTTTTTAGTGCTAAAACAGCATATGGAGACCTTAATGAAAGTGAAAGTTGCATTACTTTTTGATTAATATTGCTGCCAAAAGCACAAGTCTCTGTTCTGGCACAGAAAGAAAGCATCAGTGCATTTGTTTCCTGAAATTAAATTAAGTTTATTAGACAGGAAAAAGAACAACTAAATGTGACTTAATAGGAAAACCAAGATGAGACTCAAGACCAAAAAAGACAGCAATGTCTAATTGTAAGTATTTGCAAAAAGCTACTGTTTCTGAGTATGGCCTATATTATGATCTATAAAATATGACATCTGTTGTCTTCTCCAAGAGTAAATATCCGTTAATAGATTAATAAACTTTGTCTCCATTAAAGCTCAGTGAGGTCACTGAATTTATTAGTCTGGGCTAGAGTTCAGCTACTTCAAGTGCAAGACGGCCAAATATCAGAATATCTATTGACTATGCCCCTGGAATCCTAACATCACACTGAAACCCACAAGAGGAACTCAAATTCAGTCCATCCAATTGAAATCATAACTTACCTACTTAAACTGCAGGAACTCTGGAGGAACTACTCTGCCAGCAAGCAACATAAATTGAAATGGATCATGCCTAGTTGCAACTAGGCCCATTATCCTAATATCTGCTGAGAATGTTTGCAACTCTTAACCCATTCACAGATGGATAGAGGTCTATGAATTAGAACAAATAATCTATGAATGATCTCTAGAATTTAAGGACCTACAGGACCAATGGACTTCTTTGAAGGTTTTGGTAAAACCAAGTTACTAGCAGCCTGGAACAGTTTCAGAATATCCAAAATTTTGTGGAGATCCTCATCAGGAGAAATAGCTTCCCATGGAGCAGTCATGATTTTATAGATACAGATATTTCCTGCAAGGAAAGCAAAAAATGTACACACAGAAGTCTCTAGCTAGATGTTTTTACAGAGCTTCTCCTGTAAAAGCTGTTCTAAAAGCCATTAAGTGTGAAATAGGGATGAGATATGGATATACATGATACTGATACACATATTTGGAACATGAATGAGGAAAAAAATTAGCTCATCACCAAATTCTTTTGGGACTTTTAATCTGACCTTGTATAGCAAATATTATCTGAAAGAGTTTTAATATAACTGAAGTTCTAAAACCCAGAACCAAAAGTTATAATGAAAATGCCGAAGCAACCTGTACTAGAGCAGCAGCAGACACTGCTACATACCAGTTTTCCCTGTGATTCAGAAATAATTCTGATTTCTTTTTCTTAGTGGCATTTAGTGTGGTATTTTAAATTTACATCTTATGTACTAGATTCAATGTAGTCACATACATTAAAAATTAATCAATAAAATAGAATCATCTTATTAATTTAACAATTTTTCACTCTAAGTGTCCTTTTGTGAACTGCAACAGCTTTCACTTTCCCAGTGGAGCTTTTAATATTTTCTTAAGCATGTGTTACCTCTTCTTAAAGCCAGTGAGACTTCTTGAGGTCAAGAAAAGGAGGATGACTGCACTTTCAAATACCGAGAATGAAAATCAGCTGGAGAAGTGAGGTGAGCTGGACTCTCTAATTTTTTAAAACAGAAAGTAACATACCAGTGAAGGTTACTCTTATTAGCATCAGTAATTAAGTCACAGTGGTAGACATGATTTGAAAAGCACTTGTGTTTTGAAAGCATATCCTTGCAGTTTATCTTACCAGCACGGTAACAAAAAGTATCAAGTCTGAGACTATAAATTCCTGCAGAATGGTGTCCTGCCAAATTCTTGTTTGGTTTTCACCAGAATCACTCAGGTTGCATAAGACCATTCCTTTCCCTTGGAATCCTCCTTCAGATTGTTCAGAATTCCACTTCTTGCTGGATGATTTAGTATTGATACAGTATTTCACAAAATATTTCTTCACCCATACAAAAGTATACCTTTCGGACAGTATTCTTCTTCTTTGCATCTACATACAGATTTTCATACCACAATATGAAATAATAATTTTTATTTAGTTTTTACTATGAATCAATTTTTTTTTTAAAACCATCCCCCTGCAGCAGTCCTGTTCTTACTGAAGGATGTTTCTTGAATTTAGGATCATCCCTCTTGACTTTTTGCACCTGGAAAACATTTGGCAATGGTGCTCATCATATCTGCCAATTTATTAAACATCTTCCTCTGACATTAGAGCAAATGTCAATTTACTCAGGCCATTTTTCTTCCTGAGAATTCCTACACTAATGTTCAATATTTATCGTTTTGTTTCCTACTATTTGAGAAACTAAAACAAATTTTTCCTACAGGTCAGTGCTGCAAATTTTTTGGTTTTTGTTTGTTTGAGATTGTTTGGGTTTCTTTTTCTTTTTTTTTTTTTACTGTTTGTTTGATTGTTTTTCCCCTGTAGATCATGCCCCACACTAAAAAAACATAAGTTTTGTCAGGATATTAAATTAGTGACGTAAAATGAGATTTAAAGGACACACCCATGCTTTTATTTAGCTTAAATTCAACTGCCTGAATTCTTTTGTAACTAGTTTCCTTTAGGATTGGTGGTATCACTAGCAAAAACGGGAAAACACTTTTCTCTTCTGAACAGGGTTTTAGCTAATGTCCCTTTAAAAACATTCTGCTTTTGTAAGGAAAGGCAGATTAAACCTACATAGTGTTGTAGATCTTTATCTCCCAAAGGGCAGATAAATACAGGATGCCAAAGAGATAAATACCATAACATACATCCTTCCTGTAAGCAACCTAAACCACAGAGTTTCCAACCTGACATCTTTGTCCAAACAGAAGGTGGAGCCTGCTCTATATTTTACTTGAATTGCTGCTTTTATAGGCCTAAACATATTTGAATTTTGATCAAAAGTTCTAGTCAATGAAAATTCAGCACGGTAAAAATGATGGACTTGGATTCTAAGTAGAATTAAGTTCCTGAGACTCTGCCTCGTCTTAAGGTCACTCAGTCACACATCGAGTCCTCGGCTGCAGGAAGAGGACAGCATCTTCATCTTCCCCACCTACAAGTTACCACAGGCATGGGCAACAAAAGGAAACAGAGGAAACTCATCACAGCAACAATTGCAAGGGTCATATTGTACAAACCCCTAACACTTAGTTACTCATTATGCAGGCAAAGTATTCTCATTTATATCTGACAGCCCATAGCTGGCAATATAGGAAAAAAACCTAGCAATGTTTGAAACTGAGTGTAACTAGAAATGTGGCCTAGTTTACAACTCTGTCCAGTTAAGGTTGAGCACACTATCATACTGCCATCAAAGCATATTTGTTATGACCATTCTGACCTATTTCATATGCCACAAAGTTACTTCCTCACAGAGAAGCTGCACATTTTATACTCCTTTTTCAGAAAATGTGAAGACCCTGTCGATCTCTCACGGTCCAAAATTTGCTTTCAAAAATAAATAATCAGTAATTAATAAATAATAATCAGTAATCAAAATTTCCAAGGCGGGGGAGGGGGGGAAGCTTGGTATCGGAAAAGTAATGCTGCTCTTCATGTTTCAGTGTTTTAATGTATGTACAGGGACTTATACAGGGATAAACAGGAAGCAGTTTAAGTCTCACCTGACAGAATTATAGTAGAAAGTGCTAAAAGATCAGAATACCTTAAACAGGTCAAATTAAAAGTTATACCATTAAAATTATGTCTCAGTAGTATCACTAGGGCATAGTATAAGCCAGTTTCAGGCTATTTTTTATTTTGCTAAATATGTTAAATGGTTCTTTTTTTGTTTGTTTGTTTCAGGATGTGCCTCATAATGAAGAGCATAGCTGTTATTAAAATTTTTAGCTTTCTCTGCATCCTGTTTTCTCTCTTTGTAAGGGCACTAGCAATTTTCATCTGAGTACATGATCAAATATTAGGGAAGACACCTGGAGTAATGGCACACATAATCATTCTACATAAACTACTCGGGTTATACTTATTTGACACTGTTTAGGTCTGTTCTTCGCTTACCCAGATAACTAAACCTTCTAACCATGCCTAGTTCTACAATTTTTATTTTCTTTCAAGACTAGGACATCCTCTTAAGTTTCAAAACAAAAGCAGCTATCAAACATCCCCAAACCTACGCTAGTTGTTAGTAAAAAAAAAAAAAAAAAAAAATTGAAAAGCTGATTTTATAAAATTGTGTGAAAGTATGGAAGGTAAACACAGAAAAATAGAGTCCAGAACTGTAGAATTTAAATTTTTCTGAATGAAAGCAGATGAAACTGTCAAGATATGTGAAACCAACAAGATTTCTCCTCACAACCTGTGTTTATTTTAACCACAGTGTCACAGTCACATTGCCCAGAAGATGCTGAGAAATGATAGCATCCATCAATGAAGAAGTAAAAAAAAAGATATTTTAATTGTTCTGAAGAAGTAAAAAAAGATATCTTAATTGTTCTGATATATAGCAGTCAAACAAACAAAAATAATTCATGTGTATTTCAGACTAACAAGAGTTACAACTTCTACACACACACACTGTTTCTGTTGTATGTTTCTACAATGACATCTTGGGTTATTTACAAAGGTTCATATAGTCCAATAAATCAAAAACATTGAATAACTGATGCTTACAGTGAACTAACTTGTTGACTGGAGTCAACAAGAACATGGTTTCAGTTAAACACTGTTACCCACTGTGGTACCCGGGTACCCTGTTCAACATCCACTCGGCAGGTAGGAAGTGTCCCACAGTCACCACCCTACCTAGCTGCAGGGAACAGGTGTTGGAAGAGATTAAAACCCAGGGGACAGCAAGGGAGAACAGCAGCAGAAAATACTCTGGGCTTCAGTAAAGTGTTTTTCAGCCTGCTCAGGGACTGGAGGGATGGATGCTGTGCAGTGCTGTTCCAAAGGGCAAACAAGCCCTGGAGGAACTGGTCAGTCTTCAAGAATAAGACCTTCGAAGCACACCAGCTAGCCTACCGCAGTGTGAAGGAAAACAGGAAACCAGTGTGAATTCACAGGTTACACAGGGATGAGCAACAGTTTTCAAGCTTCAGGGCAGCTATTCATTCAGTAGAAGGATAAACCTAAAAGAAGAGTATATTTATTGGTGAGTCCACTGAGTGAGAACACATTTCCTGTTTATCAAATGTTAAAACACTGATTCAAAGCAATCATTGTACATAAAAGCAGCAGTGATACAAAGTTAACAATGGAAGCAAACAAGCAGAGAATGTGTTTTTACACCCAAAACTGAAAATTCATGTAGGAACTTGTGCTTGTAGATTTTTAGGATTATTTTTTCCAAGCAATTATGGCCCATCCTGAAAACAAAAAATAAAGAGTAGAACAGTACAACTAATTCCTTTCATATTTGGATGAATTCTATCCTTTGCAGATCTGACTCACGGAGTCAGCTAAGATGAAAATTAGATGAAAAAAAAGAACAGAATGAATTTTAAATTGTTAAGTCATGTGTATTCATCAATATTTCTTTCTTCAGCATTAAGAGATCAAATTATTCAGAAGGCAAACTCAAAATCCATTAGTAGCACTTAAAAATATGCGGTTATATAAACTTCTATATAAATGTGGTAAGAAGATAATATTTATAAAAAGAAGTAGTTAATAACCTAATAAAAGCAAGGAAACAAAACAAAAAGGGAAAAACGAGCTAAAAGAAATCTATCACCTTCAATTACAGTCCCAGGAGACTCTCTGGTGTTTCACTTTGACATTGTGCTGTCAGCAACTTCACTGTTATGAGATGATAGTTGACTGGTTATACACATAGTTTGTTTTGAAGCTCATCTTCCCATCTCTAGACAAAATACTTCATATCCTTCTAGAATTGCTAGAAAAAGCATAATGCTTTTGAGGCTGTTTTTATTTTTCTGTTTGCCTATTTAAGCCACAAGTCAATTCAACATGGCAGCCTCACTAACTTAGACCAAAAATGTTAGACATTATAATACTGATGGTGTTCTAAACACTGTTTTATGACACAGCAGCATGGTAAGCTGTAGGCAATCCAGGTGACTCCTGCAGTACTGAAGGAGTGACAGACAACTCTACCAGAGGGGACGTGATACTGGACATGATGATCACCAACACAAGTGAGCTAATCAGTGACACTGAGACTGGAGGCAGCCTGGGCTGCAGTGGTCATGCACTGGTGCAGGTTTCAAAGCATGGATGGAGCTGAACTCAGCAAGAGATGCAAAGAATAAGAGGGGCTTCTATAGGCATGTCAGACAGAAAAGTATGGTCAAAGAAAGCATTCTCTGATGAGCACAACTGGAAAATTGGTAACAATAGGTGAAGACTGAGGTACCAAAAACCTTTTCATCTCAGTCTTCACTGGAAACCTCACTTCCCACACTTCTCAAGTGGATGGACTGGGAGACTGGGTTACTGGAGGAGTAAATTCCTTCCCAGTGCAAGAGATCAGATTTGTGATCACCTGAAAAACCTGAACATATAAAAGTCTATGGGATGCATCTCATCAGAGTCCGGTGGAAACTGTCAAGGCATTCTCCATGATATTTGAAAAGTCACAGCAGTCAGGAGAAGAGCCTGGTGACTGGAAATAAGGAAACATTTCACTCATTTTTAAAAATGTTAGGAAGGGGGAAGCTGAGAACCTGCCAGCCTCAGCCCTGTGCCTGGGAAGATCATGGAACAAATTCTCCTAGGAGCTATGCTAAGGCATATAGAGGACAAGGAGGTGATTTGAGACAGCCAGCAGAGCTTCACCAAGGGCCAAACCTGCCTGACCAAACTAGTGGCCTTCTATGAAGGAATGACTGCAAGAGGGAACAAGGGAAGAGCCACAGATGTCATCAATCTGGACTTCTGTGTGGCCTTTGACGTGGTCCCCCACAAGAACCTTCCTTCTAAATTGAAAAGATAAGGATTTGATGAATGGACTGCTCAGTGGATAAAGAATTGGCTGGATGAATGCAGACAGAATGTAGTGGACAACAGCTCAATGACCAGGTGAAGATCAGTGACAAGTGGTGTCTGTCAGGGATCCATATTTGGACAAGTACACTTTAATGTCTTCATTGATGTCATAGAGAGTGGGATCAGTGCGCTGTCAGCAAGTTTGCAGATGACATCAAGGTGAGTGGTGTGACTGACACACCTGAGGAATGGGATGCCATCCAGAGGGAGCTGGACAAGCTTGAGAAGCAGGCCCATGGGAATCTCATGAGGATTAACAGTACAAGTGCAAGCTGTTCCACCTGGATCAGGGCAACTCCCGGTTGGCTGGGGAATGAAGGGATTGAGAGCAGCTCAGAAGGACTTGTGGGTAGAGGTGGATGAAAAGCTGGACATGAGCTGGCGATGTGCAGCTGTAGCTCAGGAAGCCATCTGCATCCCGGTCTGAATCAAAAGCCAGGAGGTTGAGGGAGGTGATTCTGCCCTTCTACTCCACTCCAGTGAGACCCCACCTAGAGTATTGTCTGGATTATCTGGAGTCTGGAGTATCTGGAGTCTTCGGCACAGAAAACACATGGACCTTTTGGAATAGGTCTGGAGGAAGGTCATAAAGATGATCAGAGGAGTGGAAGAACTTTCCTGTGAAGACAGGCTGAAAGAGGTTGTTCAGCCTGGAGAACAGAAGGCTCTGGGGAGATCTTATCGTGGCTTTTCAGTATTTAAAGGGGGCTTGTAAGAAAGATGGCGACGAAGTTTTTCAGGGCATTTTGTAGTAGGTCAAAAGGTAATGGTTGTAATCTAAAAGATTTAGACTAGGTTTAAGGAAGAAATTTTATACAACAAGGGTAATGAAACACTGGAACAGGTTGCCCAGGGAGGTGGAAGATGCATCATCCCCAGACACATTCAAAGTCAGACTGGACTCATTGCTGGGTGATTGGACTAGATGACTTTCAAAGGTCCCTTCCAACCGAAGTTATTCTATGATTCTGTCTCACCAAATCCATGGCACAGCATGATAAACTTAGGAATGCAAGGGTCTCAGATTTTAATGTGAGGAATCACTCAAATTCAGAGAGCAATTCAGGTTTCTGTTATCACTGTTGAGAAGTGTCTCACCCCCCCTCCACACTAGCTGATAAGAATGAATTGGCAGTGGGAGAGCACTCTGATCTCAGGCCTACATACCAGATTCTGCTTGGATGGAGTTTTCTTTATAGTAGCCTATGCATAGCTTTCATAGTAGTGTTCTGCAGGGAACTTGTGACAAAACCAGTATTGCTAACACTCCAGCGTTTTTACTACTGCTGAGCAGTGTGTGCACATGTGAAGGGCTATTCCCCACCCCCCACCCCATGCACTATGCCTCCCCAGCAGGTAGGCTGGAAGCACTGAAATTGTCAGGGAACACAGCCAGGACACTTGACCCAAACTGACCAATACCATATGACTTTCATACCTCGTGGCATCATGCTCAGCAGTAGAACACAGAGAAAGGAAGATGGGAGAATGTATATGGTTACTACATTTGACTTCCCAAGTAACTGTTACATGTGCTGAGGCCCTGCCAAAAACTGGCTCTGTATCTGCCTGCCAACACAAAGTACTGAATATTTTGCTTTGCTTGTGTGCACAGCTTTATTTAACATATTTAAACTGTTGTTATTTCAATCCCTGAATTTTCTTTTTTTTTGCCCTTCCAATTCTTTTTCCTGCATTCCACTGACAGGGAGGGAACAAGTGACTGGGTAGGGTCCTGTCTGTTGACCATGGTCAATCCACCACAGCCACGTAAACTATTCTCTTGAGGTTCCTTTCTACTGAGGCATCTAATTTTTGAGCTTGGTGGGACAAATCTCAAAGCACCACATAAAGTAGTGGCAAGTCCCAAAACTTAAAATTACAGTGATATATTTTCTGGTCATTGAAACACCCAGCAGTCTTGTCGAGCTTAAAAAAAAACCCCACAACATTGCATTTCTTTAGACGTACAACGCAGGTTTTTATTTCTCTAAAAAACATTAAGAGTAAACAAATAGAGGAAGAAATGGCAAGTTTAAAAGAAAACTCCAGGTAAGACCTTGAGAATTATTAATGAGATCTGCATTACTCTAATTAGTCAATGTCTTACAGGTTCTTCCATAGTCCAAACTGCCCATGCCAAAGCCTTTCAAAAGGCATGGCTTTATCACACTTGTGAATTAGGGCTCTAAAAGCTATTTTTCCTTTATATGTTGTCTGAGGAACATATGGGATCTATTAAACTAATAAGACACTGCATATTTCCTTTCTCTCTCAGATATGTCCATGTAACTAATGTTTTTTTTTAATTCATACTTTCCTTGAATCCATCTATAAATATTGTTTTCTTACTGCTAAAAAAACCCCAAACCACTAAAAGTCTAAGGCTTAGGAGTTGTACTGCTGGTTTAACAGATTTCACTAACACTTTGGAAGCTGTGATTGTAATAAAATATGACAGCAACATACTTTAGTTAGATGAAGGTTTCTATGCCTTTTTTATTTCTACTTTATTTTACCAATATCTATGCAGATCAAATGTAAAATATTAAATGAAAGGCAGAGACTTTCTTCCTCCTTTCCGCTTATTGATCAAGGAGTTATGACTGAATTATCACTGGCATTTTATTTAGAAGCTTGAGTAATTTAAATAGTTCTGTACATCCTTCCTACTCCATTCTTCTAAAGAAGTTAGCCAATATCTGCTTCTCAGTCTTCCCTTACTCGAAGTAGGTTTAGTCAATAAAATATAAAAGGGTGACTTAGCGTACTGAAAAAAAGTTAAAAATCAGTGGGTTTGATAGGTGTATTCCCTTTTACATAAACATGAGCTTCATTGTCATTTTCTATGCTCCCCACACACTCAAAACGCCCACAAAAACACAAATCAACCAGCCCTAACACATTTGAGGGTATTGTTGGATTTTGCTCCCATATAGAGAAATTCTAATCTCCTTCATTAAAAAACAGCTATTTTACTTAATGAGAAGTTCCACTGGCGTCACTGGAGATACCAATGAAGCTTACTCAAAATATCAAAACCTGTTTCCTAAATTTGGAAAGGAAAAATAAGCTGTACAGAATTCTGTGAGGAAGGACACTAAAAGGGCAAATATGGAGGAATGCAGTCCACCTGTCAACAACCTGTATCTAACTAAAGCAGAAACTTGCAGTATGAAATAACAGGAGCCTTCAGTTAAAGGGACAGCCCAAGATGTTTCTTCTCTAAGCATGAGAACGTGTCTTTAATCTTCAAGAGCATTATAATTTAGACCAGAACTAAAAAGATGTGTTTCGTCATTCAGCGCATAAGAGAGTACATTTGAATGCATGCACCATAGCAGGAAGTATAAAAAATACACTGAATAAGAACATTAAGATAATTTCACTACGAGAGTTTTGAAAAACTGATAACGCATCACATGCTGTGTTACAGCTTTCTGACTCTTGTGGGAAAATGACTGGTCTTTTAAGAATAGGTAGTTCCTTTTCACTAATCACATCCTGCAGTTATTCTCTGTACAATATGCAAGCCAGAACTGTTAAAAAGGTTTTCACACCTTTTGCTTCAGTACCTTTCTGGAATGTATGCTGCACTATCTACGGCAACCAGCTGTGCTCGCATTGGATATCCTCAGTTAAGCAGGATCAGATTTTGGCACTGCTATTGTTAGCTGTAAGCATTTGTTTGTTTCATTAGTGGCAATTATGCCCAGTAGGGACTGCCAAAGGCACATAGTGATCCACGAGGTGGTTTTAATAAATAAGCTTATATCAGTGAAAAATATTCCAGCAAGATGTGAGAAAGCACTGTATTTTAGAGTTTCTTACTTTTCAAACTGTTACAGCTAACTTCTGGACAAGGAAATATGACTTTTTAGACACTTGAGCCTCCAACCTACTTTCAGATTATCTGTGGATGTGGAAAAATTATTAAAGAGCAATCCGTAAATTTCACCAAACAATTCCTCATTTCAAGATAAAGAAGCCTTCCTGCTTCTTGTCCACGATGATTAAGCCTTTCAGCTTACTGACTTGGAACCTGACAGAACAATACTTCTTTGTGTATCTAACAAGACTGAAGTGCTAGCTGAAACATTTGGAGTTTTGCCTTTACAAAGCTCAGCTATACAGACATCTGGACCTAAAGTTGAAGTTAGCCAAAAAAACAAGCACAAAAATCCCCTGTTCTATATCATACTGGAATAAGCCTTGATATCTGGATAGGAACAAGAGCAGACAATTCAGACAAATCACTGTAAACTGTTGATAGCATCAAGTACTAAATTCCATCTCAAAGACTCAAAGACTTCACTTCAGAGCAGAGTAGATGTACTAAGACAGAACTCAAAGAGTTATCCTTTGGCTTCAGACAACTCCATACCAAAAATGTGGGGGGAAAAAAAAAGAGATAATAAGACTGGTTGATTTTGTAGCTGATTGAGTGCTTAAACAGTACTGAAACTTTTCACCATAAACCCACAACTGGTTCAACAGGACAGGATGCTCACTGTACTAAGCACAGTTGGCAAAGGGCATTTCAATTGTCTAATACAAAGGGTTTGTCAAGCATGTTACGACTTCATTTAACACTTTCTGGCCACAGACATGAGTTAGGAAATATCTCCAGATCAGAGTTTTTCTTCCTGAGTCCAGTAGTACAAAGCTTGGGAATCAATTGTTCTATATGTTTTAGCATTAAATAACTATTTAAAAAATGACTTCTAAACCACAGCCTGAAAGTTTTGACTGTACTATTTGAAGAAACCTCCTAATTATAATTCAAGAGGCAGATATGGTGAAAGCAATGGAGGGTGATGCACTGATAACTACTGAGAGTTCAGGCTGTCTTCCAATTAAAGAGTTTTGCTGGGAGTATATATACCACAGCAAATATAAATCTCACCACGGTATAAACCTTGATCTCAGGAATCACAATGACTATTCTGAACCACCAAACCAAACAAGAATTAGGTGACTAATTTCTATTAACCATCTGAGCCAAAATATTCTCCTTCTATTAAAAACCCAACCACCAACCAACCAACCAAAAAAATCCCTACAAAAACTACCCTCCTCCCAGAAAAAGAATAAAAAAAAAGGAAAAAGAAAACCCAAAACCAACTTATTCCTCTGATGCCAAAATGATTTGCATCACCTGAACAAGCGCTCTATGCCATGAACCGTGGCAGCACCAGTTGGGGTAATCTGGTTGTTCTAATGATCTTCTCAATTCCTATTAAAAAGCATTTAAGCTAATTAGAATCTGGTGAGGGAAAAAAAACCCAAACTATTTTTTCTGAGATATATTAAAAAAATAAGCAGTCAGTAATGAAAAGAACTATGTGCAATTCAAATGTTCCAATATTGCATCTTAATCTGACTCATATTTTCCCCTCAATGTACAGAAAACATTTTAAATGCTTTAAAAGTAGCCCCCCTGTCACTCTCCTTAAAACCAAGTACAAATCTTTTTTCTTACTTTGTTTACACTTATATACTTGCAGGAATGGGAAAGCTCTAAAAAAATATTCTATTTTGGGGAGAATTATGTGTTTCATAAAATATCATCTGCATGGGATATTTATTCAATCCTTTTGTAAGAAGAGATTTGGCAGCTGAACATTATGTATGACAGACTTCTTTCACGCCATCTGTTATCTGTGGCAAATCAGAAAGCATTTCTTCATTATTTTTTGTGAAGAGCTGTCGGTGCAGTTCAGAACACTTCAAAAAAGTTTGTGCTATTTTTTAGAGAAATACTGGCAGTGGTCATTCAGTTCTAGGGCTTCAATGCTTTGTTCTTCAGGGATCCTGCTCAGCAGTAGGCTAGTTCACAGTGATTTAGAAATTTTTAAGGTTACAGAATAGGGGAATAAAAACTTGTTTGCTCTTTCTAACCTACTCCCTAACCCAATCATCTTTCATATGATCTTCATTCACACAGAAAGTAAACTAGGCTCAAGTGAGGCATTGCATTAACTCCAGTTGCCCACATTGAACAATTTCTTCAGCTGTTGACTTTTGTCATCTGTTAGTATGAACATTCACTGATATCAAAATGTAACTTTACTTCACAGCATGTGTTCCCTTCCTGGACTGGAGCTCACTTTTGAATGAATATGAGTGCATGAATAAAACTATAAAACAGAAAAATTGGAAAAAAACCACCATCACACACACACACCACACATGCACAAAACCCAAAAACCTGAAAAACAAAAACAAACAAACAAACCCAAAAAACTAAAAAAGCACCTCGGCACTAAAAACCCCACAACATTATTGTTATATTGGATGGTTTTTTTAGATTTTTAAGATAGTATGTGTCCATTTTCTTAGTATCATGCCTCAGAAAATTCAACATCTGTTTCTTTCAATAAACAAAGTTATGAACACAAGCTTTAGGTGTAGACATGATTTTGAAATAGATTTATTATTCTACTTCCACCTTTGCCATGGCACAAAACTACTACACATCCAGAAGTGCTTTAGTACTTGAAAGTAATCATAGAATCACAGAAGATGCTGAGAGGGAAGGGACCCACAGTGATTATCAAGTCTGACTCCTGGCCCCTGAACAGCACAGCTCCAAGACTCACACCATGTGCCTGAGAGCACTGTCCAAACACTTGAGTTCTGGCAGACTCTGTGCTATGACCAAACTGGGGACAGGATAAAATGTAAGACTCATGTTATTCTCACGTAAGTCAAGATGAGACCACAACATTTCCTGAGGTAAAAGCTGCAACTAGGAAGGGAAAGAAAAAGTTTCCTTTCTGGAAAAGATCCACCTGACCAAATTCATCTGGTGAATAAAGTTTCGCACTGATAAATTCCCTTTTCTAAATTAACTAAAGTCACTGAAAATTTCTTGGAATTTGGAAAATAAGAATGGATTAGTAGAACAGAAGAGCACCAACACAGGCTTCTTATCTTTTTTTGTGGATATTTTGTGGACATGGCCTGGCCATGTTTTTCCTCTACAGATCAGGGTGAATGCTGCTAGTTGATACTCTCTATGTACATATATATGTAGCTGGTCTTAGAAACCAAATTTATCCAGTAGTTACCAGCAGATCCTCTGGTCTCCCTACTTACTGGTACCTGGCTGTAGAAGTCCTTGGGTTTTGCAGACACACTCTTCTTGTTGTTACTCAGACCCCCTCTTGTTCTGTACATACCTCCCTCACTCCACAACAGCTGTCCCAGTCCTAAGGCTTTCTCAGATGATGACTGTCAGGCTGTCTGACCCAGAAGGTGAAAGAACCACCTGGCCAACCAAATATCTGACTGTCAGACTGCTGGTCTCTCCACTGTCTGCCACCCAAACCTACTCTCTCCTATAACTTGCTGCCAGACCTCTAATCCCATGCAGCAGCTAATTTGGCTTGAAATTATCTGGTGAAGTACACACTGCAACACTGAAATTCCCAAGGGAAACATCCAGACTCTTTCCAGTTAGGGGCATTTAGACCTCAACACACAAACACCAGACAGGACTCTGCTGAGGAAAACAGGAATAGCATTTAACATGCATAAATGAGAGATTCAGGTGATCAGATCCAGTGCTTAGTCAAACCTATTGGCCAGAAATCTGTTTACACTGAAGTTCTTTCTCCCTCCCTGCTTCACCCTGACTCCTTGCCTCTCCATTTGCCTATGCTTGTTCCCCCAGTTCACCCCTATTCCTCCCTTTCTCCACCTTTGGTCCTTCTCTAAATATCTCATTACATCTTTCACAGTTCCACTATCCTCTTAAAATTTTCTACAAAATTTATTACACAAACCCAAAGTCACCCTCCTTCTGCATTCCATGATGAGTCCCATATTCCTTTAAGCAATTAAATACACTTCAATCTTCAAGGCGCTTGCACTCATTAAGATACAGCATTCCTCCATTTGCTGTTTATTTGCATTTTTGGTGATTAGCCTGTAATTATATTACCTATTAATTATTAGTTTTTATCCTTCTAGAAATCAAGTTGATTAAACTGCGCTCTTTTTCCTAAGACTGACAGCAAATTAGTTGTTTTATATTTTTTTCTCTTTCCTTCTTCACATTCATATCTCATTGATTCTTAATGCCAACTGTCCCATTTGAGTTATAATTAGGAAATGTTCAATATTAAATCTCTTTAAAAAAATCTCTTTAAAAGAATAAAAGAAAAGGAAAGTGATTTTTAATCTACAAGTCAAAGTCCATAGGTTGTTTTTACACCTCCTGGTCCTCTTAAGTGTGATGTTGAAGGTGTAATGCTAGTTGGATTGATCCCTAGACTTTGACAATAAAGTAAAAAGAAACTTATCAAGAACTCCCAAATAAGTCTAACTTCCTTGATTTTTGAGTTCTTTAGAAGCCCTAAAATGAAAATAATTCCATAGCAATTCAGAAATCTTTCAACAGCACTTGGTTGAACAGAAGTAGACTTTTCAATCTACAGTATAAAAGAAACAAGTTTGCTCTTTGAAAGCAATGCAAACACTATTAACAAATTCTGTAGTACTTTTATAAAACAGATATATGAATGACAGCTTAAGAATTTAATTAAGTTCACTTTTTTTCATGAAAAGCAATCTACAGATTCCTTTCGCATGCTTGTTTCTCCTGCAACTTGAAAAGCATCTGGATGCTATAGGCCGGCAATTGATTCCTTCAGATATAATAGAAAGTCTTATAAAGACTTAAAAACCAGAAATTACAGTCACAAGAGGCTGTTTCATGATCCAGAGATGTCTGTAACTAAGATTGTTTTTGGGCATCTAACTTCCTCCCCACCCCCCAAAAAGGCAGCATTTCTTCAAGAGGTATTTTCCTTTAACAACAGTATTTTATCCCTACAGAGATTCTGCCCCATAAATACTATCAGTTTTTGTCTAACTGTTGCCTTAGAAATACATAATCCTTTTCATATGAGATTTCATATCCTGCAATAGTATGTCTGTTTTCTTTTCATTGCCCAGCTCTCTATTTTAATGCACACACTTCAATTACTTCTCTGGTCTTGACAAGCATGCAAATTGAACTACGGACTGTCCTTTTATTATCTATATATGAAGCCAAAATTATAATACAACTGGGCTTCGTTTTGACAAAATATATTTGACTCCATTATGTTGTGAGAATGAGGAAACTTTTTATTCTTTCTACATCCAGGCTTTCACACTCATATAGTCTCACAGCTGCTCCTGCTCATGTTCCTAAGATGATCACTTCTCATTAGCAATTTCCATTTCTAACTTGTTTCCTCAGTGATTCTTCAGCCCTTCTGCTATTTAAAAACAGACAAAATCCAAAATATTTACTCACACCCAAATGCTGTTAACATGAGAATACAAGCCCTCTCCCTCCTCTGTCTAAAGCTAACTAAAAGAGGAGCAGATCAGGGGCATGAAACCTTCAATGCAGTTTTAGGACCATTCTTAGCTTCTCTTTCTCCTTCAGAAGCAGGAAAGAAATTATATCTTTTTTACTTTAACATAGAGGAAGACTAGTTGCCTATAAGAGACATATTTTGTACCTCATTTGGATAATATATTTTTATATTGATATTTATATAAGTTCCAGGACAATTCATCATTCAGATATCAACATGATTTAGAGTATCCCCAGATGTGTTTGTATGAAGTAGAAATTGAAAATTCCTAGGGTCTTTTGTCTGTTTAGATCATTAAGAGAAATCATATATTTGCATCAGATAATTTTTCTGAACTTCCATAGGTAATACCTGAAGAAACAGGTTTTTTTAGCATTCAAGCTGAAAAGTTTTCCTTTCATTTCTAGGAAACACAAAGGCTTTCCAGCAGATCTAACTGAACCTTGTCTTTTATCAGTTGTGACTGGCATGGTGGGATCTAATGCTTTTCCCTCTTTTTCTGTTTCCCTGTGAGTCATTCCAATCAGCCATCATGTCCCCAGCTATAAGAAGTTGTTGTGGGTTGACCCTGGCTTGGTGCCAGGTGCCCACTCAGTCGGTCTATCACTCCCTTTTCCCACTGGGACAGGGGAGAGAATAAGATGGAATTAAAAACCAGCAGGGTGAGATAAGGCAGTTTTATTACAGCAAAAGAAAGAAGCAAGCAGAGATCTGTGCACGCAAGAGCTAAAGAGAAAAAAAGAAATCAGTCTCTACTTCCCATCAGCAGCGATGTTCGGACACTTCCTGGGAAGCAGGGCTTCAGCACGAGTCACGGTTCCTCCTCCCCACTTAGATTATGTATCTGAGCTGACGTCATATGGTATGGAATATCCCACTGGTTGATTTGGGTCAGCTGGCCTGCTTGTGTCCCCTCCCAGAATCTCTCCCACTCCCATCCCCTTTGGTGGGGGAAGGAATGTCAGGGGGACCGCACTGCTTGGCAGTAGCCAAAACACTGCTCTGTTATCAACACCCGTCCAGCTACCAATGCAAAGCACAGCATTGTAAGGGCTGTGAGCTTTACCTCAGTCAGACCCAATACACATGCCTAGACAATTCAGCCCTTCATTAAGCCACATCACCTCCCTAGAATAACCACTGTTTCTGAGAGAAAAATACAAGTTTCAATACAAGTTTTTAATATCATGACTGTAATGCTTTCATGATTTCCAGAAAATGTGCAAGCTAGTTACATTTGCTGGAAAACAAGACCATTCTCTCCTTTTTATTGCACTCTCCTGCTGTCATTCATGGTTCCTGGATCCCAGCTTTCTATCAAGACTGAAGTTAACTGAAGCCACTATTTCAAAAACTGAAGCAAATTATTCGAAAATTAGGTAGCTATCCTTTCCATTTTAATATTTGATTTTCACAAAGTTTTTAACACTCAAAATCATGGTTGGATCTCAAGACATTTTAAATTCACCTCTAAAAGGCTTAAGATCAAAATGCAAATCTCATAGGAAAGGCTGAATTGTCAAATCTGGTAGTATATTTAACCCAGTGGTAAAACTTTAGCACCCCTCTGGCACATTTATTCGATAAGCAAACAGAATTCCTATGGTTTGACTGCTCTTCTTCCCCTACAATGGGGAAGCTCTTTAAGATAAAGCTTAATTACTTCATTCCTGTTACTTTCAGTAAGTGTAACAATGACCAGTCAAATTATTAACCATGAATTACAAGTCACAGGCTAATAGATATCATAAGGAAAATGTTCAAAATCAAGACAGCATTCTTTGTAAGAAAACTTGCACAAGACTTCTTGGAATAACAGAAAAAGATGGAAAAGTATCATTCTGGGGAAGAAAAGTCAAAAAACCTATTTGTTAAATCTACCTCTTATAAGCTATACTCTCTAACTTATCTATTCATACACTTTATAACATATTAAGCATCTTTCACACCTGAAGAATATATTCACTCATATCCAAATAATTTTTATTTGTAAAATTACAGTCACATAATCTTACACGTATTTTATGAGAATTCCACAGACTGTAAACAACTTCAAATCAAAATAATCAAACCTCTTAAATGTTGTATCAAAATTTCCACGTTATAGATAACTAAGATACCATGATGACTTCTGGGAACACTCCAATCCAACTAAAATAAGATATAAAAGCATTTTTTACTACTAAAACCATATATCTTCCTACTTCCTGAATACCTGAAAATTTCTTCCACCCATACACATGACACAGAACCCTACTTCCTCCTAACTTTCACTGTAATGATTTCTAAAAAAAAAAAATTATTTTTTCTTTTTTAATTGCTATTATAGAACTGACATACAGCATCTTAAGACTATGTTCTGAAATATAGAATTCCATAAATATGCTGTATATAATGGACTTCTTGAAAGTGAGGTCTACATGCTACCTAGCCCATAAAAACTGATGCAGTTCTTACTTACTAGTTAGTTTGATGCCTATTCACTAATGACCAGTTATTATCTACACACTAATGGGTATCAGGTATTTTAGATATCACTTTTGTGACTGACTGCAAAGATGATCTGCAGGTTCTAGGACAGAGTTTGTAACCTATAACAGTGTTTTAAAACTGAGAATCAACCTTGTCATACCTCCAGGAAAAGCTAAGTCAACTAGAAGGAAAAACGTTACAGACATAGTAAGAAACTTGCTAGTCTGAAGTCCTTAATCCTCTAGAATTTAGAAGAAAATATAAACATTGCACAGTTTTCATGGTTTAACCCCAGCTGTCAACTAAACCCCACAGTGCCTCTCACTCACTACTCTGTAGTGGGATGGGGAGAGCACAGGAAGAGCAAAACTGAGATTTGTGGATAGAGATCAAAGTTAAATAGGAAAAGCAAAATCTGTGAGCACAAGTAAACCAAAACAAGGAATTAATTTACCACTTCCCAAGGTAGTCAGGTGTTCAGCCATTCCCAGGAAAGCAGGGCTCCATCACACATCACAGTGACTTGGGAAGACAAACATCACAAACTCTGAATGTGTCATCCCCCTTTCTTCTTCTTCCCCCAGCTGTATATGCTGAACAAAATGCCATGTAGAATGGAATATCCTTTTCATTAGTTGGGGTTAGCTGTCCTATCTGTGTCCCCTCCCAAACTGCCATGCACTCCCAGCCTCTTCACTGGTGGGGCAGTGTGAGGAGCAGAAAAGGCCTTAACTCCGTGTAAGCACTGCCCAGCAGTAATTAAAACATCCCTGTGCTATCAACAGTGTTCAGCACAAATCCAAAACATGGCTCCATACTAGCTACTACAAAGAAAATTATACCTGTCAAAACCTGCACAGCACTATAAGAAAATGCTGAGGAATGCCAGGAATTTGTTCTGTCTATGCAAAGAATCAATATTCTGAAGACTAGACTCATCCTTCATCTCCTCTGGCTAGCAGGACTCATAATAATGGTTCCTTTCTCACATAAGTCAGTCCTGGCACTCATTTCCTGTTTGTAAGTCTGTGGATTTCAAGTGCCTTTCTATAGATAATTCTTCCTTACAATATTTATAAGTGAACAATGGGGAAGCCTGTCTGGTTCTTGCCACATGATTGCAGAAATGATCTTGTTCATCTAGAGGGGATCTGGTTCCAGCTCACAGGCATAGCTTAGCATAAGAACAGGAAAAAGTGTTGCTACAACAGTATTTTTACATTCATATAAAGCTGGCAGAGGGAATGTTGTGCAGCTGGAATATAAATCAATGTGTGGAGATAATCAAAAAATGTCCATTTATCCAGTGGTACAGAACTATTCTGATCAAAGACCTTGAGACGAATCCCAGTCCCAAACACAGAATTAAAATTTCAGAACATAGTATAGTTGTTCTTCGGTTTCCCTCATGAAAAAAAAAAAAAAAAAGGCGAATAATAAATGCAGTTCTTGAAACGCTTGCTTTGAAATCTTATTTTCTGACTTTTAATCACTTTCCAGAAGCAGTCCCCTTCTAAGTCAGTTCAGAAAATCCTAAGCAAGACTCAGCTACTGCAGAATGAGGATCATAGAGTCGTGGGATGTTAAGGGGTTGGAATGGACCTTAAAGATTGTCTAGTCCCAGCCCTCCCTTTCTGTGCTGTGAGCGCACACTGCTGGTTCATGGTCAACAAACACCCCCAACTCTTTCCCTGTAGGGTGGCTCTCAATCATTTCTCTGTCCAACCTGTAAGTGTGCCTGAGAATGCCTCAGGTGCAGAACCTTATGTTTCACTTCCTTGAACTTCACAAGGTTTCATGAGCCTGTCCAAGTCCCTCTGGATGGCATCCCTTCCCTCCAGCATATTGACTGTCCCGTGGAGCTTGGTTTTGTCAGTGAACTTGCTGAGGGTGCCCTCGATCCCGCTGTCCATGTCAACGACAAGATGCTGAACAGTATTGGCCCCACTACTACCTCCAGGGACATAATTTTTTACTGGATGGAGTGTTTGAATATTCTAGTCCTTCCCATTAAAAGTTTCATTTTAAAGACTTTCTACTCACTTTCATTTTATCACCTCTTAAACTATCCTCTTAGGATCAGAGCTAAAATTCCTGAAGCTGATTCCTAATTTTAAGAAACCAAGTCTTTACTTCAGCTGCTAAAGAACCAGACATTTTCCTAATACAGAGAATCCAAAGCTCTATATGCATAGAAGTTCAGTCTAGTTATTCTGCTACCTAATCTAAATAGATTGAAGGGCCTCTTATTTAAAGGAAAATATTCAAATACAGATGGCTAAGCAGCATCAGGTCTAAAATTCCAGTTCTTTTATCTCCCTAAGCATCCACCAACATCAAACAGAAGTCCGGGCCAGTGTAAATCACAAAAACTGGCCCTTCATATTCATTAGGCCAGAAATTACCTTTTAATCCAAACTTCTAGGGCAAGCTGCCCATTTACAGAAGTGCCAGGAAGTTAGGTGCACATTTCATACTGTTATACAGGGTGCAATAAGGTGAAAGGTTCCAAGAAAGAATAGCTATTACATTTTACGAGTCTCGAATTGAAGCAGCAATCTCTAAAATATCAAAGATATAATCTTGACTGCACTACTGGCAAATAAACAGTGTACCTTAAGAAGTAATTCAACTCTCCTTAGAAGCTATTTTCATATAGTTATTTTCAGAGAATTCTCCAATCATGTGAAAGAGGCCATTCAGTTCCTAAAGGGGAACAGTGGGAAAGAATAAAGTCTCTATTTGAGGGAGGGTTAAAAGAAGAAATTAGATTTTGTAAATTGGTTTATTTTCAATAAAACGGGCGAAATAATGATTTTTCTTCATTGAAATGTGCACATGTTTGAAAAAAAAAATGGCTGTAAGTCAGAATGCAGAACGAAGTGCAGCCTTGCACTCAAACCCGTCTCCCAATCAAATTTGCTATTTGAAGGAGGCTTACCGCTTTTCCAGGGAATGGATTCTCAACCTTGCAGAGACTTCTGGAACTCATCTAGCTCTTGAGTTGCTGCTCCTTGTTTTCCATTGTTACAACTACATAAGAATGAACAGCACTGCTCAGGGACAATAAGATCAAGGTTGATTACATGTCTCTGAAAACTCAGGTGAAGAGGATAGGGACCTGTGGGAGACTCTCAGTCAAATCAAGGAGAAAGGATACAGGAGGAACAGATATATCCTGTCAGCGAATCCACTGCTCTCAAGCTGGCAAAGCGCTTTGGCTCCTACAAAACCAAAATGATCTTCAAAGAGCAGACTACTGTCAAGGAACAGATGTGATACCTGACAAAAATGGGGCAACAAATCAGAAAAGCAAGATGGGATATTTTTTATGAATGGAGTTGTGAGACAGATGGAGACAAGATTTTCAGGAAAAATGGAAGAAAAATTATTGCGCTCTACATAAAGGAACAAAACGAATACATGGAACTCTCCTACAGAATGATAATTTGAAACAGGATCTCTAAAAAGTGAAAGATATGTGTTAAGGAATGACTAGGCAGCTACAAAAAGGTCAGAAAAAAATAGACTGAGCATTATTCAAGATATACTAAGCATTATCCAGACAGCTGGGAGATGCTCCAGTCACAAGTCTTCATTCTCACTGAGGACTTTTACCACTTTGATATCTACTGAAAAACCAACACTGTGAAACACACCTAATTCAGAAAGTTTTCCAAGTGTGTTGGGGATATTTTTTTCCCCAAAAGTTGTGGGATAGACCAGCCAGGAAGGTGCTCCACAACATAGCAAGAACTGGTTAGGGATATGATAGTCACTGACAATCTGTGCTGTTGTAACCTGCAGATGGAAGAATTAAAGATCTTGAGGTAAGACAGGGAAGAAAGCAGCAGGAGAACGTTCAGACTTCAGAACTGTTTTCAGTCTATTCCGTGAACTGCTGGCAGGATTTCATAGATTGCATAGAAGATAGAGGAGCTCATGAAGTCTGATTGATCTTCAGAGGTAGCTTCCTTGAAGCACAAAGATTATCAAAAAAGTGAGTTAAGTTTTGAATCAATTGATCTAAGTGCAAGAAAATGAGCAGTCATAGCAGAAAGTCTCCAGACAGGTTAAAAAACCCCAACTAAGCTCAAATTCAAGGAGAGAGGCTCAAAGAAGAGCAGATAACAATATATTTATTACAAAGAAGAGCTCAAGGAGCATTTGAAAGGCCAATGCTTCACTGGAGAGAAAACTGGAAGGTTAAGTGAGGGCCAATGGGAGGGTATTGGTGTACACTGAAGCAAAATAAAAGCCAAGAAAAGCTTTGGTTGAGTAGTCAGTGCAGTGGGTAATCTGGTAATGAAGCAAAGACTGCTGTACTTGGCCTCTTTTCTCCCTGCAGGTTTTCTGTAGCAAGCTGGTGTCCTAAGCCCATGTGCTTGGCAACAGAGCTTGGAGAGGAAGGGTGTGATTAGAAAAAAGTTTAGTCAGGGGCTGCTTGAATAAGATGAACACGTACAGGTCCAAAGTTGCTAACCAAATATTCAGCATTGCAGAATAACCTGGCTAAAGTCATCACAAAGATGTTCTACCAGCTTGGAAAGACTCCAGTGGACAGAAAAAGTTCTCAGAATTAGAAAAATCAACTAGAAAAATATTAATTTTATATCCCAAAGAAGGCATAGAGAAGGATGCGGGAAACTGAAGTCAGCCACAACTCCATCCCCAAGATCACAGGTCCCCTCAAAGCAATTTGTAAGCATGTGAAAGGCATAGAATCAGCCTGAACAGATTTATTAAGCAGAAATCCTGGACCTGACTTTATCACTTTGTGTGACACAAACTGAATTCAGCAATACAACCACAAACTAATTAAAAATAGATAACTAATATCTCAAAGTAAGTAGAATCAAAATAAAAACTCACATAATTATGCTCTCTAATTTCCAAATTATCCTTGACAAAAAAATTTCTCCAGTTTCTTATTTCCAACTCAGATACCATCTTTTTGCCTATATCCCCAAATATTGCTTTAGATTGCCATAATCTATATCAGTTGTTACAGTAGGGTCAGGACAGGTGTCTCACAATAACCAAAATACTAGTGTTTACATGCAAACAATTCATACACTGGAGCTTGTCTCAAATAACCTTTTCTCCCTCAAAAATAAATACTAGGATAACAATAGCTAGCACTAGACAACCTGCTTAACATTAGGATCTGATTTCTATTTGCCCAATACTTTCAGACATATGATCTACAGCTTTGCTCATTTTCGAGGACTAGCCGATTTGTAAGCAACACTTTTTCAAGCGGCTCAGTTTCTATCCATAGTGTAAGTATTGATTTACAGATGTTACTAAGTCTCCACAATCAAGCTGTATATGTGCCAGTTTGCATAACATTGTAGAGGAAAAGTTACCCAGTCTTCTCACCCAAATGATTTTCAGCACTTGAAATTTTCAGGCTTTTCCTTCTGCTTCAGCTGCTGTCACTTTCACTTCCATTATCCAGTCTCCTTGCTTTAAGTTCGATCTTATCACCAGCCTTATATCCAAAAAAGTTATTCTCAACCCAAA
This sequence comes from Edolisoma coerulescens, assembly GCA_013397115.1. Classification (NCBI taxonomy): domain Eukaryota; kingdom Metazoa; phylum Chordata; class Aves; order Passeriformes; family Campephagidae; genus Edolisoma; species Edolisoma coerulescens. Next base: position 343,989 of record VWZW01002393.1, read on the forward strand.
ACAATGAACTTCATTCTGGACAAACTTTTCTCCTCCCCACTCTGCTTTGACCACATGGCTTAAAGCAACTTAAAAGCTTAAAAGCATCTAAAGTTCAGGAGTAAAGAGGCCTTGCAAAGGACTTTTTATTGCTACCTTTCATCATTTTATTTTTGCACATTTATAACACAGGTTTTCACATCCTAAAATTCACACAGCATGAAAAGGCAAAGAAGATCCAGAAGGTTCTTTTGTGGATTTCCCACAGGCTGAGCTTTTTCTAGAAGTGGTCCCTCATTTCTCCATAACAGAACACAGTTATAGGCAGGTGTTGCAGGCAGGATTCTCTCAAACATTGCTTTGCTTAATTTACTGGCAACTAGCACAAGCCTTTGGCCAGAGGTTGGGCACAGGAGCAGATGCCCCGGGGCATAGTTTTCAGTTTAAACACCAATCTAATTATAATTTAGTTTTCTTTTATTACATCCGTGACAAAATGGAAAGGGAGAAGAATGACACCAGGAGTCAACCCAGACAATAATGGTTCAGGAGTAAAATGGTCTAAAGGCAATCCATGCATTTTGAGTGTTTTCCCAGGCAATGGAATGATTAGAAGAAAAGCACTCTGGCCAGTAAGAGAATCAGCGTTGTTAATAGTTTTCAATGTAACAGCAGAATATGATTATATTATTTTCCAGCTCAGAAAGTAGTGTTTATGCCTGAAAAGAGGTATTGCCAGAGATGCAAATAGCTCTCTGAAGTTCATCAGAAAAACATTAAAACTGCTTGAAACTCTTATTTATACATGCAGCTGTGATGCAATTACAATGGTTATGCAAAATACAGTAAAAAAAATTATAGTTATAGCAAAAAACCTCTACTGGAGTAAATACTCCATCTGTGCAGGATTTCCAAGCTGTCATTCATATCAAAAAGACTTTTCAAGACCTCCACCATTGATCAGAAGTGAGATCCAATTTCTGAGAAAGAAGAGATTTTGAGAGGTAGCATGGTAACTGAATTTTCCTTTAAAGGAAAACATGCATGGAACACCTCCATGGTATTGATTTAACATTTTTCATTTATGATTAAGTCTTTTCTTTATGTTCTCTTCTTCCATTTTTGTCGATTTGCATTTGAGTACACACAGGTTTTTACTTTATGTCTCTAATTGAAGAGTATTGATCAGTACACCTGTGACAGTGACTAAGCCCTCTTTTTAAAAACTTTTCACTGCAACAATTTAAGTGTGTTGTCTTCTTCTATATCAGTTAAATGAATAGCTGATAAAAAATTGTCTAAATCTTTGGTCAATCAGGATATCTTTCTTTTCCTTTTTTTGTTTTGTTTTATTTTATAGAATCATAGAATTTCCTGAGCAGGAAGGGATCCACAGATATCATCAACTCCAACTCCTGGTCCTGCACAGGAAGCCTGTCACACCTTTGAGGTGTGTCTGAGGTCATTGTCCAAATACTTCTTGAACTCTGTCAGGCTTGGTGCTGTGACCACTTCCCTGGGGAGCCTGTTCCAGTGCCCAAACACCTTCTGGGTGAAGAACCTATTCCTAATATCCAATCTAAATCACCCCTTACACAGCTTCATGCCATTCCCTTGGGCTGTGTCACTGGTCACCACAGAGACCAATGTCTGCCCCTCCTCTTTCCCTCACAAGGAAGTTGTAGACTGCAACGAGGTCTCCCCTCAGTCTCTTTTTCTCTAGGGTGAACAAAAAACTGACCTCAACAAGTCCTCACAACATGGCTTCCCCTCTAGGTCCTTCACCATCATTTTAGCTCTCCTCTGGATGCTTTCTAATAGTTTTATATCCTTCTTTACACAGGACTCGAGGTGAGGCCGCCCCAGTGCAGAGCAGAGCAGGACAATCCCCTCCCTTGCCCGGCTGGTGGTGCTGTGCCTGACGCATCCCAGGGCATGCTTCGCCCTCCTGGCTGCCAGGGCAGAGCTGACTCACATTCAACTTGCCATTGACCAGGACCCCCAGTTGTCTTTCTGCAGTGCTGCACCCTAGCCTCTCATTCTCCAGTCTGTATGGACATCCAGGTTTGCCCCATCCCAGGTGCAGAATCTGGCACTTTTAGACCATTGTTTTTGTTAAACTTCACGTGGTTGGTGATTGCCCAGCCCTCTGATTTTTTGAGGTCTCCCTGTAGGGCCTCCCTGCCTTCAAGGGAGTCAACAGCTCCTCCCAGTTTAATGTCATCGGCAAACTTCCTTAGTATTCCTTCAAGTCTTGTGTCCAAGTAATTTATGAAGACGTTGAAGAGCACAGGGCCGAGGATGGACAGGTCATCAGTCTGATGTCACCCATTCATTACAACTCCCCTTTATGCTCAACCTGTGAGCCGGTCCATCATGTATCACATGATGTGTTTTCCCAACTGTGTGCTGGACATTTTGTCTGGAATGATCCTGTGAGAGACTTTATCAAAAACTTTGCTGAAATCCAAAAAGATCACATAACTTTCTTCTGTTGGTCAGTTAGGTGGGCTACTTGTACTAAAAGGAAATTATGTTTGACAAGCAAGATTTTCCCCTCATGAAGCTGTGGTGGCTGTGACTGATGACTGCATTGTGATTCAGGTGTTTTTCAATAATACCAGTTGATCTTTGGCCACATGAATTTTCTCCCTACAAAGGTGAGCAGTATCACTGTATTCCCCCCATGTCACCCAATCTTGTTCCCACTGGGCATACAACTTCCTTTTTTGACTTAATTCCAAAAGAAGATCCCTGGTCAGCCAAGCTGGCCTTCTGCCTCAGGTGCTTGACTTCCAACATTTTGGAATTCTCTGCTGCTGTGTCCTTAGGAAGTGGTGCTTAAAGAATGACCAGCACTGATGGACCCCAGTACCTTCAAAAGTGTTTTCCCAGGGGTCCTTACTGACTAGTTCCCTGAGCAATCTGAAGTCTGTTCTCCTCATGTTCAGGGTTGAAGTTCTGCTGGCTCTTTTCCTCCTCTCAACAGAACGTCTTGGTGCTCAAAATTCACCTTGCTCCGCAAAATGTATCTGCACCAGAACTGTTCACTTTGGTGAGTGATGGTTATAAGATTACCTTAATTTTTGTGCTCTTATACATACACCCTATTGCAAACACTTGATAAGGTGTTTCAACTTTAATCATATCATGACCACAGCAGAACTGTTATGGGATGGAAGAAGTAGGAAGAAACAAAGGTGTATGAAAAGCTTGTACAATCTGCCAGAAGATATGGGCTGATTCAACCAACTTTATTTTGGCTTAAAATCTTCTAGCAGAAGGGAAAAGGCATGCCAGAACTCTCATGATCTTTGTGAATCTAAATTGTTTTCAATATCAGTTAACTTTTCTCATTACTGAGTCAGGCTAGAACAAGAGGAGGCAATAAAGCAAGAAGATAAAACCTTGGAATGAGGACTGAAAGGGAAGAAGTTTAGATAGGCAGCAAGAAAGGGGACTCCAGAATAGAACTTTTATTTTAGTGCACAAGAACCAGCTCATTCTTGAAAGGAGAAAGTATTCTGGTAGATCAATCAGATTCCCTGCAACATAGGTCAGGTAACTTAATCAAGTCATAATCAATCTCTGTTCTCACAGACAAAAAGCAGGTGACTGAGGCTACTCTGCTCTGAAACTGGTCTCAGTGACACAGTTCAAAGGGCAGCAAGAATAGTCTGTTTTGTGTGTTCCTTCCTCCTCTTGGTGTGAGATCTTTAGTGCTTTTATACATTAGACTTCAAGCATTCACTGTTTCAGCCGAGTTCAATGGGAATCAGTGTCCTGAACCTGTGTAATCACCACAATAAAAAGCAGCATGAATCGAGTTGCCTACAATTATGGAGTATTTGTAACCTAAATTTCCTCTTGTATCCTAACCAATGCCATAGGGATAGGAAGACTTTCCCTTTGGAATGGTACTGTAAAGAAGCTAGTTTGAAATGAGTCATTGTAATCACAGGAAACGCTAACAAAAGAAAATTTAACTCTATTTTCAAACAGGGTACAAGCAGTGCTCAGAAAGTGGTTTAGGGTCATACTTGAATACAGACCAGTTTGAGAAAGGACTCTGTTCTGTGAACAAAAACCAGAAACACATAGCAAAAATAAGATCCCATGATCACTGCACTAAATTCTATCATAATGAACAGACAAAGAAGCAAGTTAATTTTGTTGTCTGCACTGGCATTGCAAAGTCTTGTGAATCTTGAATTTTTTAAAGTGAAATAATTTCCAAGTGCTCCTTGTATTATTTTTAGACAATGTGTCATTTTATAAATACTAACACAAGTAGAAATTATTTCATCTATTTTAAAGAATGTTTCAGTGTTCTTTTTCCACCCTGGCATGACATAAAATAGTATGTCCCAATATATTCTTACAGTGCACTGTGGTATAATTCTCATTCAGAAGAGATGGTACATACAAAACAAACGTTTAATCTCTCCTGGGTGAGAGGTCACTTTCATGGGAAATTCATTTCATAACAATTTCATATCTGTGATACTTAAGAATGATCTTCCAGGATCACACAATGAAACAGAAATCTTCTTGGGAAATGATACTACATTTCCCCTTAAGATTTAGGTCAGCTATGTTTTGAAGAACTTCCATCAGGATGTAAAGGTGTCCTTAGTGAATTGAAAAGGGCAGAATAATAAAACTATCTGAACTGGGGAATGTGTGCAATAGGAAATAATTTCAGTAAGACACAATGGAACATAAATTGAAGATTAGAAATGGAAGAATTATAATAACTTTCAAGAAAAGAAAAAGGTATCAGATGCATATTACAAATTATCGTGTTATAATGAGAGAAAAGTTAGAGAAATGAGAAAAAGGAAAAAAGATATTTGAAATGTAAGAGAAAAATTTCTGCAAATAACCTTCTTGTGGCCTCTGTAAAATTTTCAGACCAATCTGCTTTTTCTGCTGCTTCATATCAATGAGAAGGCAGTGAGGCCCTACAAAGAATATACAGTACTATTTTGGAATGTAAGATCAAAAGACTACTGATAGTTCACAAGGATTCCAGTCTGGAAATCTCAGATTTATTGGTTTTCAATTCCTCTTATTATAAATGGACTGATAATGAACTTCATACAGAAGCAGTAACTTGGAGAGCCATGAAAACAATAGTTTTCAGTGCAGTAAAAGAGGACTTAATGGACTTCAGCAAGATATATTCTTTTTATCCTTGTTATTCTACTATTTTCCCACCTTAAATGATGCCCTTCCAAGATACAAGCAAATTAAATCAAACAGAAATACCAATATAATGTTCTGCTCTTTATCTGAGTATTCTAGATTAAGTTTAGAATGACAGCAGTAAACAGAAAACACTTTTACCGGAAGTATTTACTTATAAGTCAAAGGTCACACTGTATTTGTTCCAGATGAGAGCATTCTCCTTATGAAACATTCACAAAAATGTTTAAAAAATCAAACCCCAGAAAAGATAAAGTCATTTGCATTTCAACATTAGATAATTGCAACTTTTACCCTCTGTAAGATTCATGTTTACATATAGCTGATATTTTGTTGTTGAAGACCATTGAGTAGACAATACTTCTGCATAGTCAGGCTTTCAGACTAAGATTTTAGTATTCAAACTGTCTTGGGGGTAAGCATGCCTAAGACACATTCCATCATCTGCTAAAAATGTCCTTCTATTCCATCATCTGCTAAAAATGTCCTTCTCTACTTAAATGTGTTATTTAGCAAACTGGGGCTCCTAAGTCCCAGAGCAGATGATGTATGTATATCTAGAGTAGTGTATACCAATGTATTATTAAAAAATGCAAGATGTTTTCACTTACTATCAGAGTCAGAGTGATAAAAGGTCAATGCAAATAAAACATTTATTCTTTGTTTTTAAAAGAGGACTTTGTTCCCATAAAATGTATACCTAGTTTTAAGTAATTTTTATCCTTGTATCACATCATGTTAGTATTTCCATACAGTAAGCTCCATAAGATGTATATGTGTCTTTTCCACTAGTAGAAATCATCTTAAATGTATGAACAACAGTATCAGAGTCTACCAATGAGACTGCTTTTTGCTGGCATTTCAAGTTTATATTGAATTGTGAGTGTGTGAGAATAATATAAAAATTTGAATATAATAGAATAATTTTGGTTGGAAAAGATCCTGGAAATGGAGTGCAACCATAAACTTAGTGCTGCCAAATCCACTACTAAAATAAATATCTAAGTGTCACATCTACACATCTTTCAAACACCTTGAGGGATGGTAACTCAAACACTATTCCAGTGTTTAAAAACACTTTCCATTAAGAAATTTTTACTTATATCTTATCTGGACATCCCCTTGCACAACTTGAAGCTATTTCCTTTTGTCCTACCACTTGTTACCAGAGAGAAGAGGCCAATCCCTACCTCACTACAATCTCCTTTCGGGCAGTTGTAGAGAGCAATAAGGCCTCCCCTGAGACTCCTTTCCTCCAGGCTAAACACCCCCTGCTTCCTCAGCTGCTTTTCATCAGACTTGTGCTCCAGACTCCTCATCAGCCCCAATGCCCTTCTCTGGACACACTCAAGCACCTCAATGTCTTTCTCGTAGTGAGGGGCCCAGAAGGACACAGGATTCGAGGTGAGGCCTCAGCAATGCTTAGTACAGGGGGGAAATCACTGCCCTGGTCCTGCTGGCCACACTATTGCTGATACAGACCAGGATGCCCTTGCCTTCTTGGCCAACTGGGAACACAGCTGGCTCATGTTCAGCTGTTCAACCCCCAGGTCCCTTTCCACCAAGCACCTTTTCAGGCACTCCTCCCCCAGCCTGTATCACTGCCTGGGGCTGCTGTGACCCAAATGCAGAATGGGGCACTTGGCATTGTTCAACCTCAAGCAACTGGCCTCAGCTCATCAATCCAGCCTGTCCAGATCCATCTGCAGAGCCTTTCTATCCTCCAGCAGGTCAGCATTTCTGTCCAACTTGATTTTGTCTCTATGCCCTCATCCAGATACTTGATAAAGAAATTAAACAGAACTGTACACCAATAGTGAGCCTTAGGGAGCTCCACCTGTATTTGGCTGTCAGCTGGATTTCACTCCTTTCACCACCTCTCTCAGGGTTCAGCCATCCACACAATTTTGTATCCAGTAAAGAGTACACCTGTCCAAGCCATGAGCAGCCATCTTCTCCAGGAGAATGGAATGGACAATGGTGTCCAGGTAACGAACATCCACAGCCTTGCCATCGTAGAATCATTGGACATGGGAAAGACCTCTAAGACTAAGTCCAACCCTCAAACTAACACTTTCAGATCCACCATTAAACAGTTTACCTAAGCACCACATCTACAAGATTTTTGAACATTTCCAGGGATAGTGATTCCAGCACTTCCCTGGACAGCCTGTTCCAATTGCTGATCACTCTTGTCATCCACACTAAGCTGGTCAAATAAATTGATTTATCAGGCTGATCAGTTCCACAGTTTTACACTAGCACAACACTAGTTTTTAGACATAGGTTTTTTTTAACATACTCCATACAGTCAATAGAATTGTTTCAACTTACACTGTCCAAAACCACCTGGTCCATGGCTGCTATATGACTGAAGAAAGATATTCAGTGTGATAAAATTTTCATGTCTTTAACTAAATAAATTTCACAAGTCTAGTGATTTGGGGTTTAAAAATTACTTTCTAGGAATGTATTTAATGGATTACTATGTTCAGAGTTAACTTTTTAAAATAGAAGTTATTTCATCAAAATACTTCTAATCCATATCTAATTTTCATAGAAGGATCTTAGCACAGTACCATTAAAAATGTCATATGCAGAAGTAGAGCTGCACATGTAGGGAATTAGCCCTAAAAGAGATTTTGTAGCGTATCTGATGCATTTTGAAGAAATCTCCTTTTCTGTAATGACCCCATGACAGCTATGCCAAAGGAATAAAACCCCTGCAAATTCAATACATGCTTGTCACGAAGTACTTTTTACTCCTTTTTGTGTAGAAACTACTCATATACATATATATATATATATAAACTCTTTTTTAGGCCTGATTTGTAAAATAAAGTTCTAAAAGGGCCAAGGCAGTATTAATTAGAAAACTGAAAAAAGAAAGATTATCCCCTGTGATTAAATTACTTATTAAAACTGTTACTGCAAACATCAAGAATAATTTGCCTTTTCAGTGTTTTAGATCAGCAGGGTTCATTGCATGCTGAGTTTGAAGACTCAAAGTAAGTAAGCAAAATGCATGAATTAGAAACTGTTAAATATGCTTTAAAGCTGTATAATGTAGAAAGACATTAAATAAATTCTTTGAAAGTACTTCCAGTCTCAAAAACTGTAGCATTTCCTAAAAACTGTAAGATATATCCCTACATTAAAAAGAATTCACTTTCTGGGTAAAGACAGTTCCAAAACATGATCAACTTTCCTAGAGGTGGTTGATCAGAAAATTGACTTTCCCTGTCTTCCACAGCCAGGACGGAGGGGACAATTACAGCTGTTGAGATTGGAGTGCGAACTTCTCCTGTTTGCCACCGTGTTCTGCTTCAGTCGATTTTTCTTCCTACTGCTTTTGGCAGAGGCGGATATGAATAATTCAGCTTCCTCCCCTTGGTAACTAGAGCATAACAGGGGAAGATCCGGAGTGCTCCTTTCAAAAGCCCACAATGAGTAGAAGTTGCTTATACAGTATGGACTCCTTATGCTAAAGGAGAATGGCCAGCTTAGGAGGAAGTATATTTACTGTCAACAAGAGGTAAGCTACTGTTTCTGGGAGAGAGACAAGAGTACAAAAAGCAAATAATTCTTCCTTCTCAACACCAAATTAGCCTACAATATAACTTCACAGCACTTTTCCCGACTGATTTGACCCATGAGCTCTCACCTTTGCTCTTGGGAGGTATTTTTCCTTCTTCCAGTAAGTGTACGGAAAAGTTAGCCCAGGCAATGCTTACTCCAGTCTTATCCCTGGAGAGATTAAAAACATCATCATTCCCCCGGTTCTCTGGAAAAAATAAAGGTGTAGAGTTGTTCTCAGACCCTCCCTTTCAACTTTGTCTTGAGTGGTCACTGTTGGCTATTATGGCCCTGAGTCGTGCAAAATAGTTACGGACTTCTTTTTGTCTCTGTCCCAAGAGTAGTGATTCCCAGAAGATCAATCATTGTACAGCTGACTACTGGCTTGGTGGGATCTAGGCCAGAGCAGGATTCAGTGACATTCTCTCACAAAGAGTCCAACATTTCATCTTACAATCTGAAACATTTGGTAGCACTTCTGCTAAAAAAATACCAAACTAACCAAATGCCAAAATTTTGCTTAATACTGGACATCTTGCACATAATAATATCAAGTCTACTGTTGCAGTTCCTGCATTTATTTGTTTTTTAAGTTAAATTTCAACACATTCTGCTTTTACCGTTCACTTCAATATCCTCATTAGTACCAGAGCCAGTATTAAGCTGCATACTGGTAATGACTACATTCAGTATCAACCTAAGGTGCTAGAATATCTACTCAAGGTGCTTTATTGCCTGTATAGAGTATATATTGCATCCTAAAAACCAGAATTCATAGCCCAGATACAGAAAGGCACACAAAGAGCTAAATAGCCAAATAGCTAAATATTGGGACATGAATGATTTTGTGTGTTCTCAACAATTTTGAGAACCTTGAAAGCTGTATCTCAGTTACAACTGAGTTTCATAGCACTTTATGCACTTTGAGGTCCCAAGACATTGCTCAATCCGTAAAAAAAAGCTTCCTTCTGTGATAGGAGATTCCATCAAATGTGAAACATCAGAGATGTTTCCTGTATGGTCTATTCCCTCATGGGCAGGAAAAAAAGGCACTTTCAAAATTGTTTCATAGCACTTCAGTGAAGAAAAGAAAACCAGAATACAATGGCTCTCATCTTTCTAAATACCGTGTTTTTGGGAACATCCTGCATTGTACATCTACAAACCCATGCATTTCCACTTACTGCAAATTTCACTGCTAACAAGCACCAAAATAATGGATGGCATGACCAATTTTTTCCCCTCATAACAAGTTCCAGTTTACAATCACCTGCAGAATAATTTGCTTTGTCATTTAGACTCAAAGGTCATAACAAAACTCCATTTTGCATGTGGTTGTTTAGTTCTTTACAGAAAAAAAATGATGACATTATCTTAGATTTCAATTTACAATGGTCCCTGCATTACTTTAAGAATCTGCCCTTCAGAATAATATGTTGCTATTTTTAATCACTATATTAGTCTTTGCTTCCAGTCCTTCAGTCACTTTTCACTTCAGTGAATCTGAATGGAAAGCAAAATTAAGATATATTCGAATAGAAGCTCTACCTTAAAAACAAATCCACAAACCAAACACCAAAACCCCACATTAGCTTTATCCTTTTTACAGTGGAAGTGGGTATATAATAAAGAGTTTGAGAGAGCAGAAGACTGTTTCAATAGTGACTACTCTGGTGCATTAACTTGGGCGGCTGCCAGACTACTACCCAGCTGCTCTGTCACTACTCTTCCTCAACAGGATAGGAGGAGACGATAACAAGGAGAAACTCGTGAACTGAGATTAAGACAAGGAGACTCCTTACCAAACACTATCACTGGCAAAACAGACTTGACTTGGGGAAAATTTGGGTTCCTGTCAGCTGAATTGAAGTTGGTTTAAGAAACAAAGACAAAATCTAAAACACCTTCCCCTACCATATTCGCTTCTTCCAAGGCGTAGCTTCACTGCTTCATTCCTGATTCTTCTAACTCTTCCCCACAGTCTACATTTAGCTTAATACCCATTTAATCCTGTAACAATGGACAACACAAAATAAATCAATTTCTACGAGAATCAAAGACCAACTTGAATCCTGAACCAGTCCAGTATTTTACTTCCAGTAAAATTTAATCAATGCAAAAGTCAAGTTAAAATAGGATTCTGAAAGTAGCAGATAGAGGGCAAAAAGGACAATAGTCAATTATTCTCATTTCTGCTTTGACATTAAATTAACACAGTATTAATATCAGAGCCTCTTGAGTCCTTACTAATGTAAGTTAGCTTAAGTCAAACACTCCACTTTTTTTCTCCAACACTGGGAATGCCATTTGCATTTCTTGTATTTTCACACCTCTTGCTACTGTTAATTTCTAAATTGAAACAGAATATATTGCAGATCTATGAAGATTTACTGTTTAATGGTTTAACACTCTTTCAAAAGTGACATAAGTAACAGAATAAGGAACTATGAAAATGGAGAAAATTCTTTCAAATGGGTTGGTATTACCATAAACAGCCAAGCAAATATTTCGAGCATTCTAGTAGTGTATTACTTCCTTCTGACATTACACACACCAAAACAGTTATATAAGATACTTTATCTCTGAAGCCTTCTTCTGGTGTCTTTTGCTGAAAAAGTATTCTCACCAATACAACCATGGTCCCTGCCAAACATTTACTCAGCAGGTTACTAAATTTGTGTCTTGGTTTTGGCTGGGTTAGACTTAATTTTATTCCTAGTAGCTGGTATAGTGCTGCATTTTGGATTTAGGATGAGAAGAATGTTGATAACAAACTGATGTTTGAGCTGCTGTTGAGCACTGGTTATATGAAGTCAAGGACTTTTCAGTTTCTCATACTGCACTGCCAGCAAGTAGGTTGGGGGTGCACAAGAAATTGAAAGGGGACATAGCCAGGACAGCCAAACCCAACTGGCCAAAGGGATATTCTAGACCACATGTCATCATGCTCAAAAATATAACTGGGGGAGATGACTGGGAAATACAGCCTGCTGCTCAGGGACTGGTTGGGCAGAAGTCACTGGGTGGTAAGGAACTGCATTGTGCATCACTTGGCTTGTATATTCTCTTGCCATTTTTGTGAGTTTCCCCTCCTTTTCTGTCCTGTTAAACTTTCTTTAATTTAATCTTTTTTCAGATTCTTTCTCCATTCCACTGAGGGGGGTGTAGGCAAATGGCTGTGTAGTGTTCAGCTGCCTGCTGCAATAAACCACGAAAACCACTCAGAACACATTTGCAAGTATCAAATTCTATTTAGAAAAACAGAAGGTGATAAATATTTTGGCAGAATTTTTATCCTTACGTTCTTGAGAACGTCTAGTGTCAGAACAATGCAGACTAATACACCCAGCAGCGTGCCTCACACAACTTTTCCTTATCCTGTAGTTCATGTCTGGCTTTCTCCTGCCAGTAACATCCTTATGAAAGAGCATTCCACGATGCAGTCCAAGCAAGCCATGTCCTTTTTCTCACTTTTTCTACAAATTGTTACCTTGGTAAACATACTATTGTATTGATAGCATGAATGAAGGCTGTAAAAGTTACTGCAAAACACTGAAGAGCTCTGAGCTGAGACTTACAGAGCAAAGATGTGTTTCTTGTTGTTTAAATGTTTACACAAGAAATGCCAAGGACTTTTTTACCCCAATGCTGCAGAAAAAATCTTTACCTCTGCAAGAAGTCTCAGTTTAGATGTGTACCTTGAATTTACCAGTCTGTCACAAGATAAGGGTCTATGATGATTGACATCATGCAAATGCACTAAAACTTACTGTGAAAGCTTAAATTTAACTCTGTTTTTATGTACTTTCTTTCAGTAGAGGAGCAATTAACAGCATTGCCAAAAATTTCTTACTGAAGAACACAGACTTAGGTAATGAGAAACATGGTCGCCCATTCTCCTAGGAAAAAAAATCTGAAGCTCCTGTGGTGTTGGAAAACATTAAGTGCATTAACTATGTAACTTTAATGTTATACTCCTTGTGCCTTGTAAAACTAATTAAGAGGCATTGATAACAGTTTACTGAGATCATATATAGTACAATTCAATCTAATAAAATGTTCTTTACAATAGTTTTTGGTTTGGTTTGGTTTTTTCACTTTAAAAACTGGTTGTTTATCTTCCACTGCTCAAGTCTATAAAATAATCAACTGTGAACAGCTTTTTCTAACAATTCATGCAGTATTATTGATAAAAGGTATCTGCTAAAAAAATAACAATTTAGCTTAAATTGAACTTCATTTTTCTGTAAGCAAGGAGAAGAACTAAACCAGACTCATCGTTGATAATCACAGATTTTAACAATCATTTACATAACTTACCCAGATGACTGAACGGGGGTGTAATAAGAAATGCGGTTTACATCTTAATGCACGTAGAGCTGCCATAGTGACTCATTCCTCTTTTTCCATCCTGTGCAAGGCTAGTGCAGTTGCTAAGGTGAATGGCAAGTATTTGACATTAAGAACAGCCCATTGTAAAACTTTCAATAAATATCTGTAGTTGCCTTTACCACACTGAGGGCAACAGGATCTGGAACAGAATAATCCAATGCTGTAAATAGATGCCTGTAACACAACATATCTATTGACTGATAACAGTTGTGTTGGTGCTCTTGGTACTGACTATTTTATTTTACCTCAACTCGTACAGTATTCCTTTAAGAAGGGAGATGAGTTCCAATGGAGCCCTTAGAAAGAAGAGAGGGCTGTTTCTGGGGAACTTAGCAGTATACATAGGGATATTTACATGGCAGTATGTGTTACCCACAAGTCTGAAGAGGTAGAAGCACTTAGAAAATACACAACTATGTCTCAGAGGCAAGTGATCATCTTCGAGGGGCTAAAAGAAAATTTTTCAGTTCACTACAGACCAAGAAGTTAATGCACAGTCTGAAATCAATCCTAATTATAAAAATGATTATTTTACTTCTGAATTTCTGTTGTCTCTGACCCAGTCACTGAGGTGCCTCCATTTTAAGAGTATTATAATTCTTTTAAACTGAATTATATTAACCTTGAAAACCCCTTAGTCATCTTTGAAGAATCTATTAAAAAGAAGTCTGTATAGGTATGCTGTAACTCTCTGACCAAGCTATGTCCACACTATTTTGTTGACATCTTGTGACAGACAACAACTAATTGGTCTTCATTTCCTGAATTATGTCCTGTCATCTAACTGGGAATAATGAATTTTTTAAGAAGTCAGACAGAATTGGTAGAGAAGTCAAAGGAGAGAGACACACTGACAACTGTTAGAAATTCTAGAGGCCGGAGAGTGTCAATCACTTCCAAGGGGCCCGAGAGCCACATGCTCAATCCCATTAAAGGCAGGAAAAAAAAAAAAAAAGAGCAATCATGCAACACCTTTGCTGCAGAAAGTCAGGACATCTGAATTACAAAGCATTAGGTTATATGGGTACAAACAGAAGCATAAACACGGTATATGTAAAATCTGATGGACAGATAAAAGCAGTAGACTACTGCCATTTTCATCTGGCCACATCCAGTCCAGATTTTTACACTGTTAACCATGTCAGAATCCCAGCTTCTGAGATCCTGAATTCAAAACCACCTCCACTTGAGAGTCTTTTAAAGCACAAGAAAAATGATACTGACCTTCAGATAGCTGTTTCAATTTTTTATTTTTCTTCCAAAACAGAAAAAAACCCCAAAGCATTTGCATTCATATCCTTTTATTGCAATGCAGGTGCAATAAGTGTCACCCAAGATGACAGGGAAATTTGAAAAGGAGGTCAACTCCTGAGCAAGCCCAACCCTATATTTGGGAGTAATAACATTCTCTCCAGGCTGGTTCAGCCTTTAGAGGTCTGTGACTAAAAACACCTGCTATTTAACAAGTTATCCAAGCTCATTTTAAAATGTAGAGACCTGGTATCATAAAACTTCCATTAGAAATACGATTAACGTGTGTGGAAAGAAGTGTTACCTGGAATAAAGCAATTAGGCTCCTTCCATCAGGTGTTTGTATTGGTCATAGGACCTTCCACTGCTGAATAAGAATCTTATTTTGCACTGCAACAGCTCACTTCACCATGCTTCATACACATGAGCTACATACAGTAGGAGAACATGTGGAAATTCAACATGGATCCAGGGATGGAAAGTTCAAGGACAATGTTTAAATTTAGAAGTAGTTGAAAGAAGAAGCACTGGACCTGACCTTTTGTTATCCTGCATATGTTCTTAATAAAGTATTGTTATTCACTCAGCTGATATTAAGGAGCATTTTCTACTGAACCTGCATGGAACAATGGCAACTGAGTGAATGATTATGCAAATCACACATCAGTATTCCCAATAGGTATTACACAGCATAAATCCCAGGCTCCTTCCTGTTAAAAAAGAACTACTGAGAAAATGAATCAGCCGAGTATCAACTGTTTCAAACATTACCAGTATTCTACATTTGAAGTATAATTAAACTGCGTTGAACTTGTATTAAATAAGTATTTTCAAAATACTTCTATGTTACTTACAACGTTAATAGTTCTTTACTTAGAATATACTGTGCTTGTGTACCAAAACCCTGTTTTAACAGAGCTATGCAGATTATGATAATGACAATACACTGCTGGACTAGAAGCAGATATAATACTTTAATCCTTCACTGTGACACTTGAGCAGTGAGAAAAACCCATGGTTTTGGTTTGGTGACTGCTTGGCTGTCAGAGTAGGATTGCACAACCCACACTCCCTGTCCCCAAGCATTTGAATTTCTGAAAACAGAAACTAAGGTCGGAATATGAATGAAGTAGAAGATGCTGACAGAACATTATTTTTTTTTCTCCCTTGGGAGCAGTATGGCAACTACGTTGTAGCTTTTCTGCTGCACTGTGGCTCCCAGCTCCTCCTGTTTGTTACCCATATTGGGTGCGCTGGTGTAGGTGCTTCAGCTGGACTGCTGATTTTGCTCCCGACACTGGCAAGATGCCCCCAGGCTCATCTCTAGTGAGCCTGGTCTTATACCCCTCAAAACTAATTCATAGCCCTCCCAATTATCCCCCCAACTCATGGACTAGAATTATTTTCCCCTTTTTAGACAGGTGGAACCTTTTTTTTCTTGTATGTTGATCTGATTTGAATAGTTTTCTTAGATTAGCTAAGATATTACTGCATGAGTATTCATTAATCTCCAATTAGCATTTTTAAATCCTTACATTTTGATTTAAACATGCATGGAGTCTAATCTCTGTAACGGCAATTAGAATGGCGTATTTAATAAATTTTGAACTAATTAATGAGTGTATTGTTCTAAAATTGTTCATCATCATATATTTCACAGAAAAATGAGATTATAAAAATGTATGGCAGTACAGTCTTGGAAGACTTTTTTTAGCAGCAAGGTGGTCTTGGTCAGTTTTGGGGCTTTTAACAACATATTTTTTTCTTCTAATTTGATATAAACCCAATATTAACCCAAACTTATCCAAATATCTCAGTATTATAAAGACTGATAGATGTTTATCTGTTATAGAGGACATTCTGCCATGAAGTTGTGGCTGTCACATTTCTGTTTATTAAAAAGAACCAAAGATTCTTATTCCCTTCTGTTAACTAATAATAACTTTTAAGACAATGAGGAGGTTGTACACTGTAAACCTCACTGTACAGATTGGTAGAATTCTGCTCACTTCCTGGTTTTAAGATAATGAAATTCAGGCCAAATAACAGCAAATTTCTCCATAAAAGTCCTTCTACATAAAGAAAATCATCAGGGCCAAAAATGGTGCAAACTTGTATTTAGCATCCAACTAAGATAACATAAAAGTGTTGAATTTAGACAGTTAAATCAGAGCCAGATCTGATATCTACATTTCCTAAAGACAGGTCTGATCAGTCTGTTCTCCTCCACCGTATCATGGTTGCTATTTACATTTTAGACTTAAGCCAAGGACTGAGAAAAATTAAAGTCAACTGTCGCCAAGCTATTGCCCAGAAAAGCTCCAGACAGAGAAATGAGTTTAAGGTGCCTGGGTGCTCTGGTATGCACCTTGTCTTTTGACCAGTGCAAGGGTATACAAAGGAGGCCGTGCCTGAAGCTTGAAAAGCTGTGCCAGGGGGGCTTCACCATTTGGATAATTTCTTTGTCACCTGGAAGAGCCCAGCTTCTCACCTGGTTGTTTGTGGAGCATGGTGATGGTAATAAGGGTAGACTGCTCATTCAGCTGTTAGATTTAGCACTTGGGCAGCCCTGTAGTTCAGTACTGGCATTGCCAGCAGCTGGCCACAGGCTGAGTGTTTGCAAGACCTCAGGACTGGCCTTTGTTGCAATTGCTACATTTGACATTTTCTTGACCTGCCTGCAGCATTCCTTCACTTGGCTTAGCTGTGACTTTTTTTTTAATTAACCAGGTGTCTATTGCTGATTTGTTTAACTTCTTTTATCTTTACATTGTGCAATCACAACTTTATATACAAAGTAGTCACAAATATCTATTCTTTACAAGTATATCATTCTACAACTAACATAGCAAGGTGCATAGAGAAAAGAGTACTGACAGGAAAGCAGAGGCCTTGATTTGTGGTTACCTCCACAAATGTAACCTCAAGTTCTGCATGCAGTCTCATCCTCTCAAGCCTATCTTATCAAGTATGTCCTTTTTCATGTAGAATATGCAAAGTGTGTTCAGACACCACATTTCCTGGGTTTCCCATGTGTCTATTAAACATGCACAAGGCTCACCATTGGTGACGGCACTGCATCTCCTTCTGATTTCCTTGCAGACTTTATTGTGCTTCTGGCTCAAGAGCAGCAAGTTGCAATTGCATCTGAACTACCCCAGACATTGCTCAGGAATCTACAGACAAACATACAGCACAGAACAAGCCCTCCTATACCTGGGTGTCTTCATTTGTCTTTGCTGTTGAACAGTTTGCAGCACTTAAGCTTGTATAAAACAGCCAAAGTATATTAAGGGACATTCTGTTGATGAACAAGGTTAAGCTCCAACTTAGATGGGAAGGAAGTTAGAGTGAATTTTTCCAGGGTTTGTTTTTGGTTTTTTGTACTTTGTCATGCATTAGAGAGTTTTGAAAGTGTTCAGAAGACCAATTCTTAAGAGAAGAGTGACTGAAGGGAAAATTTGGGGAGTTTAATTAACATTTCAGGGTGAAAAACAGTTCTTTTATCATTCAATGTTTTCTATAATAAAAAAATGACAACTAGAAGTATCTTAATTGAAAATGTTTCCATTAATATTTCAGCTAAGCTTCACAGCAAGACATACCTCTTCATAAGTACGTGAAGAGGTTGTTAAAAATGCTTGCAATGTAATGGTTTACTGATAACAGTAAAATGTGCAGCTGAGCTCCACAGGATTGATTCAAGTACAGGGCATGTTGCTGAAGCTGTGTGAAAGTCAAACTAGTCAAAAATATGGAAATTAATACTTCAATCAGCTTAGCATAAAGTTCATCCAAAATCCTGTTAGAAATTTGTGAACCCATCCTCCCTCCATTTGAAGTGAACTTGCAGAATTTAGCTAACAAAAGCCTCTTTATTCTCTGTGTGAGGCCTGCATATTTTGGAGGATTTCATGCAATTCTTCAAAAATTTTGAAAATCCAATAACAACCTACATACCTACTATACTAAAATCATACAAACACTGTCCGAACTGTTTGAAAACCTCAAATTGAGAATCCTCACAGCACTGAGAATCCTCATAGCATTTTCAAAAATTTGACACAAAGCTCAAGCATGCAAAACTTAGGTGTGTCTGATTAAAACTGCTTATATTAAACATTTTATCAAACACCTTTATATTTTCCTTATTCTTAGCCTTGGGTACTGTTGTCTTTGAAAGACACAATCTTAACATATTCTGTATTTTCTCTCTTAACTGTACTATGTAAATGTAGATAGAGAAACCATCACAACTGCTCTTAAGATTCAAATCTCTCACCCAGTTCCAACACAGCCCTCACAACAAAATCTGCTCCAGATAGATGTTCTCATTTTGTGCATGTACACAGCATAGATCACACAAAGATTATCACTATCATCTTTACTTAAATATAGGAAACAAAAGCACAGGTGTCAAGAACAAGATCAACAAAAGGACGAGCGTGTTACTAATTGGATATTATGCTATATTTTCTAGGAATTGGTTTTTGGTTTTTTTTAGTTCCCCTTTTTGGAAAAACATTGCTGTGGTCTGGCTGTTCAGTTAGTGTTTTCCCAACTTGCACAGATTGAAGTGAATCCAGTACTCCAGCAATGTGTTGTGTAGAGGAGCAAGCAGTTTTAGGCCGGCTTATAATATATTTCAGAACTTAGGAAGCAACCCTCTAACCTCTGTGGCCATAGGTTTTATGAAGCTGAATTTTGCACTTCGATATTTATGTGTGATAACGCTGCAGCTTGGACAAAAGAAAGTCAGGATGTCAGTAGAAGCACCCTCTCCCCACTACATCCTTTCTTCACCTCCCATCACAAGCAAAGCCATGAAAAAGTGTTACTGGTCCCTAAAAGAATGTAACCTTGAGCATTAGACATTTAAAGACTAACAAAGAGCATACATCCATCATCCATGGATGTTGGCAGGAAGTAGGACAAATAAGAAAGAGCAACTCCAGTTATGACCCAACAGTTATGGGAACTATGAAAGAAGAGAGGAATCACTCCAACATCATCTCTCACATCTCAGGACACAAGACCAAGTCAACATTTCTACTTAAATCATAGACTAATTCATTGTGGGAAGACAACTAGGGCTGAAATTAGAGAAAACTGGGAAGTTATATTTACAGTCCGGCAGAAGTTATAACAGTATGGAAATTATAGGATGAAAGCCCCCTGAAAGTTCTTAATTTTTCAATTTACTTCTCTCAATGTTTTGCTACCACAGACTCAGCAAACATAAGTAATTTTGAAATTTAAAGTGTCCTCTTATGCTTTCATACCACCTTTCCCCAAGGCAGCGATGGATGCCACGGACCTGTGTCAGTGTGAATTCAGCTGCATCATGTGGATGATTATACCTTCATTCCGCTTGACTTTTGGGCTAGATAACTAGGCCTAAAGCTGCTTAAGTATTTAAGTCCCTTCCAAAAACCAGTTCATATTGCTGATTTACAACCTGAGCAACACTTATAATACACAGGAAAAAAAAAATAGCAAGTATTGACATGGATTCACACATGAGGTGCTTAGGAAAACATTTAGTGTTCAAGTTGACTGCATATATTCCAGGAGATAGCAGTTGCTTTGTAGTATCTCAGTGTACAGCACTCCTGGAAACAGAAATATGATGAAAAAAGTAGTGTGTGTCAACCTCAACAGACACTTCTAACAAAAGCCATAGCTATTATTAGAAACAAAGCTAGGAATGCTGCACAGCCTTGTGAACAGTGAAACATCATCAGCTTCTGCTATTTGTCATACTGTGACCCAATGCAGCATAAGATCAATACAGTAGGCACTGAATCCCTGGAGAAAGATTTCAGTGTAAAACACAGTGATTTCTCTATGGAGGTAACTAACCACATGAAGAATCTTTTGTTGTTAAAACAAAAACCCCCTTCACCATGGATAGCAGGTGAAAAGTATAACTTTGTGCTATTCAGTTCTACTTTATTTGGCAAAACCATTGAATGTTTACTCTTAACTACATGAACAGGAGTAGGACCACTTCAGTGTATAGGATTTTTAAGTCAGCAAATTATGATTAGAGAAATTTTAGGAGAGACTGCTTTTTCACAGCAGCTTTTACAGGGCAGTCAGTGCAAGTCACAAGGCTCCACCTCATTATTTGAGAGATAGGTTTAGAAGCAGCAGATGACAGCAGATATTCAATAAGAATGAGACAAGAGTTTTGGAAACATGTATGTGAAGAACCTTTGTAACTGAGAAATGTAAACATCAAAACTAAAGCTGGATGGTCAGTACGGTCTTGAATCTTATGACCCAATGCTACTGGTAATTTTGAGTGTAACCCTGCACTAGTTTACCATTCACAAAATTGAAAGGTGAGGAAAAGGTTTACACCCTTACCTATTCACTAACAATTGAACACAAAGTCTGGCTTATTTCCAAGTTACATAACACTCCTTAACAGACTGTTTTAGCTACAATAATAGGCATCTCTTGGTATGTTAATACTTTGATGCTTAAAACCTTGCTGATTCTAGTTAATGCACCAAGGCATCCATCTCATCTTTGTGATTTGCATCCAAACCTTCTACTTATGTTTTTGCCAAACACTACCTCACTTTAGCAACTGCTATACAACACTTAATTGCTAATTTTATGATGATTTATTTACAACAAACAAAGTGATTGACAAATCACACTAATCCTCAGTATATTAATTTTTGCAAGAGCTTTAATATGCAATGTGCCCTTGAATACATTCTTCTGTTGTAGAACTTGAAAACTGATAGTACAATAAAAGGATGTTTGGAAGGAACGAATCCACAGTTTTTAAAGCTTTGAAAAGCAAGGCTCAAATAGTGACTATTGGACAAACCGTTGTGTTCGATGAATTAAATACAGATACTCTAGAACCTGGATTCACCTAGGGTTAAATAAAATTGGTGAAACTAAGTTCCTAAAGAACAGCAAAGAGAAAATAATCTTGCAGAAAATAAGAATGTGTAACAAGAATGACTGAAGTTTGTTCTTACTAAAAATGGCAGAGTGGTTTGTAATGAAAATATATCATAATATGAACTGAAGTGAAAATTGTGATTAAAAAAAAAAAAGAGATAAGCCTGTAAAAGAACAATAGCCTCATCAAAATAGCTATCTCCCACAGAGTTTAAACCTTCAATACACCTAATGCTCTACTGTTTCAAGTGGAAGTCTGCTGTTTTACATGTAGAATCAACAGTGGAGTAGGCAAGCCAGAGAGTAAACCAGCTGTGGCTCCTGATAACCTAGAGAACTACTCATCCACCTCTGCCAACCCCATGAGCTCTCCAGAGGATTGAGCATATTTTTACAGTGTCAGGAATGTATTCAGAGAAGTAGAATTTTTTTTAAAAAATGCATTATTTTATTATGTTTATTATCTGTGAACCTAGTAAAAATTAGTCATTGTTTTCATCAGTTAAAATAATTTTTCATCAAATATGTGTGGATGTGGCAGGAAGTTTAGTCTAGGGATTAAGACATTCCCTTATTTTCCAATATATATAATCTATAAATAGATTTTTATTTTCTGAAACAAAGTTCCCTTAGGGATGCCTCTGTTAGCTTTAGAGACAGACTGTTACACGTAGGTTTGACCACAGAGCTGTGGGAGCCACCCTACTGTGGCTCCTGCATGTAAGGGCTTTTGCATATTGGTTTTATGATTGACAGTTGAACGAAGATGGCTTAAAACAAACAGGGTCCAGGTGCTAGTAAATATAGGCAAATTCACCCAATAAACTCTGTCTTTTTCGCCTATAAGCCAAGCTGGGTTGTGTACACCTGCACAGGTCTTTTTCTAGATCTAGATCCAAGCTATATGTTCAGAGACACGGAGTTGTATAGTAGAGATTAATTCTTAGATTCCTGTTAAAACCACATGTTTCTAAATACTCTGATAGCACAGCAGATACAGCCAGTAGGGGATTTGTTTAGATAAAGTTTAGACATGAGTGAAGATTAACATAAAAAACCAAGATAAAATCTAGCATATACTGGACAGAACTTCTGACTACAAGCAATCAACTAGTAAGATTGAGTATTTGCACAACTGTTTTATAGTCACAAACGTGAGAAAATTTAGCTCTTCATGCAAGTATACAACTAAAAGCACAAACTCATGAAACTTGCTTGTATTCTTAGTAGCACAACAGCAGTTAGAAGTTTACCACCAATGACTTCAGATTTTTTCCTCAATTTCAAACACACTTCATACTGAGAAAGATGGATTTTTTTGTCAACCTAGAACCACTCAAACAGAAAAAAAAGACCAGTTCACAGCCTAGCAGAACACCAGCCAAAACCAATTCAGTATTAGAACAGAGACTACAAAACACAAACCACTGTCTTATATTTACTTAAGTACTGCTACCTCAAGGAAGTCTTTATGGTTCACTCCTGAAATTTCTCATTCCTTCTTCAGGGTCTCAGCCACCACTCACTCACCTCATAAATGCCAGATCTGCGCTGTCAGATTCAAATCCCAGGGGAAGCCTGCGCCTAACCTTTCCCACATAGCCTTAGCAGGAAACTTGTCATGGAGGTCGAATCTTCCTCCCACACCACATTTCAAAGCAAAAACACAGTTTCTACTGTGATAAATAAATAGATTTTTAAAAAGCAACAGCAAACCCCTTATTTGAATTTTCATATGAAGTTAACAGAAACTTGATTTCTTTCTTTCATTAACATAATAAACAGTGTGCCAACCTACTCTTTCCCTTTTAAGTAATTGGATACATCTGGTGACCATTTGCTAATGGAAAATAATCAACCACTTTATACTTTGTCAACAGATCTGTTTTTATATGCTAAGTGTTTTGGCTTGTTGAATGTATTTTAGTTACATCATATAGAAAAAAAGGCAAAGCAGTTCTCTTACTGAGAAGACATTGGATTTTATTTTCAAGTCTTTTGTATTTTCTCTCATTTCTATATAGTAGTAACATTTCCTGGTTTTACCTATTGAGTGCTTTCTTGAGTTTTGCAGCATTATCTACTGTGTCAGTCTCAGATAAAAATAAAATAGAAGGTATGATGCCTGACTGAATTATTTCCAGCTCAAACTCTTCATAAAAGGATATAGTTTCAAAAAAACCCCATTTATTCTTACCATATAGGCTGCAACAGGAACTAAATCTGCCTTTTTCTGAACTGAAGAATGTTATGATATCCAAAAGCTCATTAAACACATACGAGAACACTAGTTACAAAAAAAACCCTAGTAACGAAGAAATGAGTCTATATTCCTTATGTCTATTGACACTTTCAGAGGGACTGTGAATCAAAATCAGGACAATGTTTTGTTGATTTCTGGGGGCATGGTACATCTAAAAGCAATTAACTGAGGGCAAGGGAGAGAAGTGGAGTATAGGAACTTAATGAATACAGACTAGTTTACCAACGTATTCATTGGTTGATTTAGATGATCTATAGTGTATTCTACTTCTTGAAGAGCTACTTAAGTTCTTATTTTTTCTTCTGTCACTGAAATTTCTTAAAAGCTCTCAATAACCAGCTCTCTTATGGCAGCTCAAATGGACCAAGTGTTGCCTTTTGCCTTTTGAAAATTAAGTCCTTTCAAGAGGATAACTTCACAATATTTAAAAACTGTGCTAAATTATGCACATCTAGCAGGCTTATCACTACTATAGATTGTATAAAACATTATAGATTCAAAGTGTGCTTCTGTGAATGCAGCTTTATAGTACAGTGGCAACTTGAGGCAACATAGTTCACTGTTTAATTTTTTAGCTGAAGCTGAATACGTAGTAGAAGGCCCTTTCCTGAAGAAATCTACGGCTGGAGTAGAATTTATCTAAAATTCCCAAATGCCTGGAACCAGCAGTAAAAAAGATAACTTGTTTTTTTGATCCTACCAGTACCACCCAGAGACACGGATCTTCCACAAACAGGTCTATTAAAACTTCCAAGGGACCAACCAGATCAAAAGGGAGTGGGCAAGCCCTGGAAGTACATGCAGCTACTCTTTAGGAAATGTTTAGGGAATGAAACAGGAGTGGGTGAAAGCATGAGATCAGAGTCAGGGGCTAGAGAGCAGAAATGTATACTATGCATCAGTAAGCATTAAGAATGATGGATAGCTGAGCCCTTCTGAAGTCAGGAGCTATCTGCAAAGTTTGTAGTATTCACTGCTGCTGAGGATATAATTCATTAAATTAAGTTTGTAAACCTCTATGCAAGATAAAAGAGCAGAAGAAAGGGTTTACTGTTGTAAGCAAACCATTCCTTCCAGAATGAACATTAGCTACACTAAGTTTGTATGTACAGTATTTTTTATTTTGTTTACTCCTTTACATTAGTATAATACTGTAGTAGAGGTGGCAGCTGGCTTGGAGTTCCTTTATCTGCAACCCTGCTGTTTAAATATAAGGCTATTTATTCCCTGCATAGGTTTGGTGCTTTTTGGTTTATTTGGGATTTTTTAAGTAAACTAGCTAATAACCATCTCTGGTAATTAATTTTGAAAAAGTGATTAAAGTCAAAAAACAAAATAAGAAGAAAATTATCTTTGACATACGTTACAATCAGCCACTCACTGTGTAACTATATGAAGCATCAAAGGCAGTTCTGAAGTTTAGCGTGCACAAAGGTGAGAAAGAAAAAATGGTGGGAGAGCAACTGAACTAAAAACATTTAAATAGAAATAAGATCCATAATAAAAACAAAAAAAGTTTTCATTGCTAGGATTCCCTTACATCATATGTAAGCTGAATTCACTATCATACAGCATACCTTGGAGCAAGAAGGCAAGTTTTAATTATTAAAAGCAATTTCACTGGGTGTGTGTAGTGGGTTGAAAAAACTTGAGTTGATAGAGAGACTTGTAAGCCAATCGCTTCTTGTGATTTCGCATATCAAAGCCCGCACAGCCGCGGGAAGGGGAGCTTTTAGTTTCCGGTCTGGCTGGGAGGGGGGGCGGGCGCCGAGCCCGGCCGGACCCCGCCGGGCCGGGCCGGGGCCCCCTGCGCCCTCTACTGTCTCTCCAGCGCAGCGGCACAGATTCCAAGTTGCTGCATGAAAGAGCTGTGAGCAGCTGAAAACAACTATAATTTGCTGCACAACTGAACTTGAAGCGGCTCTGAGAGACTGGCGAGTCTTC
>VWZW01002393.1:369863-452838 GCA_013397115.1 Edolisoma coerulescens
AGGGGGGGGTTTGTTTTAAGTTCATATTATTTTCTTTTACCTTTAATTCTGTTAGTAATAAACCTGTTTATATTCTTTAAAGTGTTGAGCCTGCTTTTTGCCCACTCCTAACCTCTTACCTCACAGAGAGTAAAGTCAGCGAACGAAACTGTTACACTTAATTAGTGTTTCTGCCTAGTTTCGAAATTAAACCCCATGTCAGTGTGATGATAGATACAGACTTTTCTGTGTGGTTTCAGATACATATATGTGGTCATATACCAGAAAATGGGAAATCTGATTGCTTTGCTGATGTACTGCAGGGTGAATTACTCTTAGTTTATTGTAATTCACATAGGAAAGTGGAATGTAGAACATTTGAATTTTTCGATCATCACATTAAGGAACAGATGTGTCTTTTTCACAAGAAAATACACTGCCTTCAGTCTAAAATTCAATGCACCTAAACATTTCATAGCATTGAGGTGGTTTATAAATATTTTGGGCTTAATTAATATTTTATTAATAAGAATTAGTACCATTGCAAAATGTCAGCCAGAATTAGTGTTGTAGTGGGCAAAGATTTATTGCCAAGGATTCCAAAACCATCCTGCCTTGTATGAGAAATAGCGTGGCCAGCAGGACCAGGGAAGTGATCATCTCACTCTACTTAGCACTGGTGAGGGCAAATCCCAAATCCTGTGTCCAGTTCTGGGCCCCACACTATAAGGCAGACACTGAGGTGCTGAAGCATGTCCAGAGAAGAGGAACAGAGCTGGTGAAGGGTCTGGAGCACAAGTCTGATGAGAAGTGGCTGAGGGAGCTGGGATTGTTCAGCCTGGAGAAAAGGAGGCTCAGGGGAGATCTTATCCCCCTCTACAACTGCCTGAGAGGAGGTTGTGGCCAGGGTGGGGGGTGGTGTCATTTCCCAGGCAATGAGTGATAGGACAAGAGGAAATGACCTCAAGTTGCATCAGGGTAGGTTTAGATTGGGTATTAGGAGAAGCTTCCTCACTGAAAGGGTTGTCAAAATATTGGAACAGGGTACACAGAGAAGTGGTGGAGCTACCATTCCTGTAGGTATTTGAAAGATATGTAGCTGTGTTTTCGTGGTGGACTTGGCAGTGCTGGGTTAATCATTGGACTCAATGGTCTTAAAGGTCTTCTCCAACGTAAATGATTTTATGATCTTTCTGTTTAAATTTTTGAAGAGGTGTTAATAGCAGATATTGATACCAAAGGAGTCACAGCCTTGTAGCATTTCAGCATGTTGTGGGGGAAAAAAAAAAGTAGAAGTTAAAATATTATTTCTTATAATAGGAAGTTCAGCTGGTAGAGATATGACAGCATCAGCTGATGAGCTGGCAGAAAAAACAGCAGAAGACACTGTGATGAAGCAAGAGTATGTGTTAGGTGTAGTTGCAAATGATGTTGTACTTAGGAAAACACAGGATGAGATGAATAGCTAGTTCATTATCCAGGCCAATGCCCCAGTTTGCAGTAGTGCAACAAACTTAATTTTGAGATTGCATTAAATAATAAACTACTTTTGAGATAGCTGTTCATATCATCCCTGTGTTTTCCTGCATACAACCTCCAAATCTAGTTCCCTCAAACTCCCAACTACTTAAACTACCTCAGATCCCATGTATTATTGCAAAGATTCCTACAGGATGGTTGTGTCATCTCTTCCTCCTCATTGGCACCATTCAAATACTGTCATAATCACTTTCAAACTATTTGAGTTTTCAGACTAGCACTAGGAAAGAATCAGAGGCTCTTTTCAGCTTTGTTTTAAAATACCATTTGCAGGAGTTGAGCTTGCCATCTGGTGCTGAGAATTTCTCCATGCTATTTGATTCATAATGCCACCAGTCAGTAATGGTGAACAGAGAGGAGAAACACCAGTGTACCACTCAAGCAACATTCATTTCTCATTAGGCCTCTTCCACAGATGGTAAAGCAGAACACGAGCTTTCCTCTCCCTCTCATCTCCCATGAAATGCTATTTGTGTCCTGGTGATGCTTGCAATCACCGCTTATTACCCAACATGTGCTTTTAGCACCATGACCTTAACTACAGTTTATGATTTTTCCATATGCTTTCAAAGACACAATTACTTGGAAACCTGTAAATTGTACATTTTTTTGTTTTCTATGTTAGAAGAAAGAAACTGGAATTAATGCAACATGCTCATGCCTAGCCCTAGGGAGGAACTAAGTTCTGGCTTTACAGTCAGACATATCTTTCAGAAATGCAAATTAAGAACAGACTCAAAAATTCTGTAAGTTACAGAGCATGACATAGTTATGAAGGAACAGTTTTCAAACTCCAGTGTTGCTTAACAGCTAGCATTTCTTTCCACCTGCTTTTCCTTCCACTCTGCTTATAAGGTCATTTAATTTTAGGAGCATTAGTCTTTTGGTTTAGAAGGATGTTTATGCAAATACTCAAGTCCCTCTCTGAAAGCTCTGCTAGTTCTTCACAAGCCACTGACAGCTTAAGGCCTTTGTTGACTCAAGATCAACATAACTACAAGATAAACAAGAAAAGAAGACTTAAGAGAAATCTTTCTATAAGAACAGAAAGGGTAGCACCCAAATGTCCACCTTGAAAGCTCTGCACATCTTGAAAGAAATTAATGCATCCACAAAAAGGATACGAGCATCTGATCCATGAGAGCAAAATCAGAGCTGCTGGAAAATTTGAGGCTAAGACCCTAAATGACACTTTTATCTTCTCTATGGAGTAAAAATCCCCCGAGGATTTCCACAGCTGCCTCTCAGCCCAGTAAAAAAAAAGAAAAAACAATTTAGATCATAGATAGTGTGTGATTATTTGGGCTAGTGAGTGCAAACAATACAGAAAAATCAAAAACAGGTAATACAAAGCATTTATAAAACAGCTAAAGTAATTTAGGCTTACTTTTGAAAACACAAGCTTATCAGACAAACAATAGCCAAGTAAAATTTTATGTGAAATAGATAGTATTTCTCATTGCACTATGCATACTGTCCAGGCTACATACTCGAGAGTCTTGATCCTTTCAGAAAGGATAAACAACAATCAAATTTATATATTTTTTTAAATTTTTTTTTTTTTTTAGGAAAATCATAGATGAATTGGGTTGAGGACAGAATGGGGTGACAGCCCAAGAGTCTTCAAAATTACTGTAATCACTTTCAACAACCTTAAAAAAATAAGGATGAAATAAAAATGGAGCAGTGACTCTAAATGCTCTTCTAAAAGAGCTAGTGAAGTTTACCACTAGAGGGTGACACTGCAGAAAAACAACAGTTATATTCAGGAGAATAGACAGCAACTCGTCATATTACTCCATCAGTAGAAACTGTAGATGCAATACTGAGGCTTCATGTTGTGCTTGGACCATAATGGAGTAAGCACTTTGACATGGCCATGCCTCAGACTTTTTCTTTGGTGCAAGTTTCCCAAAGACTAAAATGTCCTTAAAACAGAAACCAAACAAAAAACCACAACCAACCAAAACAAAACAAAACCCACACATATTTTATTAGAATAGAGAGAATGTTTTGGCTTTTACACAGACACTTAGAATGACTAATCAATCAAACAAGAAATTATTATAAATTTGCAGCCATGTTGGCCATGGTAGATCAGGAACAAGACAGACTGCTGGCTTATAGACACCTCTCAGGACCTTCTTTTTCTCACAAGCTCTCTTCCCTCAAGAACGCACCAGCAGGTAGGTGCCTGTGCTCCTAAAAGAGAGTATAACATATAGGTGTGGCATTGTGCACCACAAACTCTTTACTGTATCAGTAACATTAAGCCTGGGGAATGACAAAATCTTGAGCATGGCTTAATTTAGCTAATGTCAATAACAAATGTTTGCTATGTGTAAAAGAGTCAAGATTATATGAAAATGGTTTTGGGAAGTTTTCTGTCTGTTTGTTTGGAGGGGTTCTTTTTTTGGGGGGGGAGCTGGAAGGGAGGGGTGTATTTGTGTGTTTCTATTTTTTACTTGTTAAACTACCTATCTCAACCCATGAGTTTTCTCTCCTTTATGTTTCTGATTCACTCTCCCACCTCACTCAGAGGGAGTGAGGGAGCTGTTGTGAGGTGCTTAGCTGCCTAGCAGGGCTAAACTACAAGCACTATTTGCAAATTTTAAAGTACTCAAGAAACACTAAAGAATTTGTTTAAATACATTTGCTGAATGTAGTGTTTTAGTAATTAACTGTTTTTTAAGTGCTATTAGCTGATGCTTCAATGTTATAATGGCTTCCAGCATAATGGCAGATCATGGATTTGTAAAACAAATATTGTAGAAATTAATTTAAGAACTATCAGAGATCAAATGGATAGTGATGTTCTTGTTATTTTGTTTATTCGTATATCTTATTATTCTAATAAAGCAACAATGTAAATCTTTAATACCATTAGAGTCTGGCTTGTAACTATATGGAATCACATATCTGGTGTTTTTATATTAGTGCTTTGTCTAACTTCATATGAGTTCCAAAACTAACATTTTCTCACTAGAAAATGACAAATTACTATATATATATATATATATCTTCCAAAACTTTTGTTGAAAGAATGAGGTTTCATTCCAAATCTGATTGAATTTTTTACTTTGGAATACCATGAGCCAGAGAAATTCAGACCCTAAACATTCCTAAGATCCTCTTTGTCTCTTATTCTGCAATTACTTATGTTCATAATCTCAATCACTTGCAAATTCTCCTGACTTAATAGCTTATCTTTCTCTGTAGTCTTTTCCAATTGGAAGAGCAAGCCTACACCTCTGTGTCTGGGCTTCTGTGAATTATTTTCTGAGGATATTCAAACTCCCAGTAGTCCACAGGTCACTTTTCACACCATCATTTTTCCACCTTTTGTTTTGCCTATTTACTCTGCTGTCTCTGATCTGTACATCTGTATTCCACCATGGCTGGTGCTGCAACTCTCTGCCCTATACAAAATACTTCCCCCGGAAATTGATGTTTCCCTGAAATTCACAAGCTGATCAGCCAGCCTTCTTTTCATAAGATTTTATGGGTGTCATGGCTGAGAAGTAGACAATTTCATTGAATATCATACAAAGTCTTGTGATTAAGGAATACATATTGGCACCTATAGGTAGGCAATACAGGTCACTGAGTCCTCATAAGGTTCCTAACATAATTTAGGTTGGAAGCCACCTCTGGACAGCTTAACTCTTGCATAAAGAGCATTTAATTCAAAGTTAGATGTGGTTTCTCAGGACCTTGTACAGGTGAATTTTGAAAATCTCTAAGGATAAAGGTTCAACGCATTCCGGGCCCCTCTTCCAGTGCTTCTAAATGAGGAAAATTCCTTCTTTGTGTCATGTTGGATTTCCCCTTCTCTAAATTGTGAGCTTTTGATGTTTTTGCTTTTGCTCTGTGGGTCTGAGAAGAGTTGGGATCCACCTCTACAGTCCTTCCTTTGGATAGTGAAAAACTAAAATAAGATATCAATAGCCTTCTGTTTTTCAGGCTAAATAAATTTAGTCCCCATAGAAGTTTCTTTTATGTCATGTTCCAGCTCCTTCCCCATAACTGAGGCATGGTGGGACTCAGATGAGCCCACTCCAGTTTTCCATTTTCTTCTGCTACAAGCAGAAGTAGAAAGAATTATGCGTAGCTTCATGAGTAGCTAAAACGAAGGGAAGAAATGAAAGCTTTTTTCCTTGCAACTCTTTACTTATTATTGCAGCCAAATGTGTGGTTAAATTTCATTACTGCAAGGAAAACTTTCTTGTTCATATTCCATTCATCCCTTAAAACTCTCTGTTTCTCTTTTGAATAGCTTCTACATACTATTTGAGCCCTGAGACTTCACAGAAATGTTCTTTCGGAACCAGTTTTTGCATTTGTGTTTGTGGGTGTACAAGGGATTCCTGTGGTCCAGTTCCTTCAGCATGTTGAGGTCCTGATGAACAAATCCTTGAATCCGTCTGGGTATACTACTTCAGAGCATAAGCTGAGAGCACAAGAATGCACAGATGTGCAGGTTTAGTTAAATATGACCATTACTCATGCTAAACTTATTTGTGGGTATGTCTCAGATGATCCCCAATGTAGAAATGAAAACTGGAAGACAGTCCTTTTCTAGATAGCATCCAACCAATAGAGAGACATCCCAGCAGCATGGAGACAGTCTGATGGACATACAGAAAGAAATAATAAATTAGCAATGGTTTGCATAACAGGTGACCGTGAAAGCATAACAGGACCAAGTCATTACAATTTCTTTCTAGATATCTTGTGTACCTGCTTTCAAGCTCCTTTTTCATCTTTGTGGAGGGGCTGTGTGAATAAGTATGCTAGTTTGGAGGTGCTTGAACACTATAAAAAGAGAAAGAATAAATTACCTGAGACATATTCTTTCAAATGAAATTTTTAAAGAAGAAAGATGGAAGGAGACACAGGGAATTTACAGAGAAGTTTATATAGATTTTTCAGAGGAAAACATATATCTTTGTAATATTAAACAAGCCTTTTTTTTTTTTAATTCTAGTGAAGTATTAGAGGTTAGAACTGGCTGGACAATGACAATTTAGTTCTGTGACAAGACCTCAGGTGGCAAAATATGCCATTCTTCCACATTAAAATTGTTTCAGGGACATTTTTGTTTTGAAGTGATCCAATTTTCTGAATATTTTAATCCTCTCCTTATTTATCAAAGTAACCAGAAAGCCCAGCTGTGTTTCAAAAACTTTCTTGTTGGGAACTTCACAAATATCAGTGGTTCTATGAATTTTGTTTGCCCTTTGCAGAACAGCAAATTTAAGCCCAAAAGGCATATTCCTTTTAAAAGGGTCCAGTGCTATTAAAAACTGTGTAGGCAAGAAGAAAGCAAATCAAGGGGGATGATTATTCTCAAGTTAATATTTAAATATTTAAATATTTTTAACATTTAAAAATTATTTTGCTTCAGAGGATTCAGTCATGCGCTGTGCTACAGGCGTCCAAAAAGAAAATAATTGTCCCAAAGTTAGGTGAAAAGAAATTGATTTGCTGTGCACCACTCTAAGGAAAGACTGCAGCATATAGGTGCTGCTATCAGAGATGGGTATCCCTGGAGAAGGGATTCATGTGTGTCATAGGAGTTTTCAGTAGTTGGGGTTAATGTAAATGTGTTATCCAGAGTGTGGTTCAACTGTCTGTAACCCAAAGTCTTGGTTTTGTTGAGCAAAAGTCTGTAACCATGGCTAAGGTTGCTGAGGCCACTGGTTTGTGATTAGAGAAACTGTGAGAAAGTAGGTTTGATTTGCACCATCCAATATATGGTAAACAGAAGACTGCTGAGATGTCAACACAAAGAATAAAGAGAAGATAAACTACAGCCCAGAATTATATGGAAGGATACAAAATGCTACAGGAAAAAAACTGAGACAACTCCACAGCTCCAAAGCTCCATTTCAGGGAGCAGCAGATGCCAGACCTTTCCTATCAGATCAGCTGCTGTCTGCCACCAAAGGTGTTGGATGTCGTAAGTGTGACATGACGAGTTGGAAGTCTGAAGTACACTTATTTAAGTATGTAAGCGCTTGGCCCCGTGGCTTGATAATGCTAGTTGTCATTTGTGTGTGGTACACAACCAATGACAGCTTTATACTTTGAAGTTTTTTATGGCAATCTTCAGAGTCTTTCAGTATGTGCAAAAAGATGCCCCAAAAAAGTGACCCTGAGAGAGACAGATGGTTACATCAGTTGCTACTGCTCATGTCCCAGCTGCATACTGAGAATAAATTTAAGTTGTTTTTTTAAGAACTGCAGTAACATTCCTAGACACAAGCAAAGGCGTAAATAAAATTTGGTGACCTTGGGTGTAAATCTCTTCTGAGGTAATTCTGAAGTCATTGGTAAGATATATATATGTACTGGAGAAATGCTTTGAATCCTCTATGACAGGGAAGCAAAACTGATCCTCAGAGTTCTTACAATCTGTTTGGGCAGGACAGTCAAAACTTTTAAGGCTAGCATAGAGAGTACTATAACGTAGAGATGCATGTAGCTCATTTGCCAGCTGCATACAGTAAAAAAATAGACAGTGTTTCAGAAAACGTATATTTATATGATTAAATATTTACCTGTATGGACATGCTGGCATGTGGTGAGGTAGTGTGTTGCACTGTCAGTCCATTAGAACATTTGCTATACCCACCATTCAGATTTCAGCCACCAGCTGAAACCTGTTAATGATTTCCATATCTCTGGCAAAATGGATGCACAGAAATCTGAAAATTTTCTGAAAATTCATCCAGAGCAACAAAAAGATTAGTTGTTGTAGGCAAGAAAATGGATTCAGCATTCAAATCCACGGAACCATGAAGCAGAGAAAAAGTAAGTTACATAAACTTGATATAGGTTAGGAAAGACAAATAATGAATGTTTTAATAGGCCGCCCTTAAGCACAATAATGGTCTGTGCTGTTAAACTCATAACCTAAGGGCCACACCTAATTTTCATGTGCATCGAGATTTATGTCAGGAAGGTAAGCTTTAATTGCTGCTACGTTGCCCCAGGCTTGATCACTGCTTTTATTGTAAAAGGGAGGAGGAGGAGGCATGTCACAATGTATCTTTATTTATATTTGAGAAACTCCCAACAGAAGACATTACTGGTATAACAAAATGGAATATAAATTATGTATATATTTATGTGTGGCAAACATAACACAATGTGCCTGTTCAGAATCTGGTTTGAACTCAAGAAGTAAAAAGAAGTTGCTTTGGTGTTTAATGAAATCTGTCATATATACACATACAGTCTTCCCCGTGTAATTACTGAGGCATGAAACACTGACTTTGTCTGTGCTCATACATTCTTTGATTACGATAAAGGACTTTTAGGACTCATGTCTGTGTTACTTGTGTTGAACCACAGCCAGTGAATCTCCATTTGGCTTGCCACTTCAGTCATTGGGATAGAGAATTGGAACAGATGAAAAGAATTAACCAAGGGACTGACTGCATGAAAGACTACAAAGACGTGCAGTCCTCTAGTGTTAGCCTGAAGAGGCGTTGTTCCAGTCCTGTACCTACAGCACAGTCCTTCTTACAGCACTCCATAGTGCCTTACAGCCAGTAGCATCCAGCGAGAACCTTTAAAGACACAACAGACTTACCAGAGTGTCACATTCCCAATCTCACAGTGTTGAGGAAAGGAAGTTAAATGGATATGACTGAAATCCTTTGTTGCTATCTCTCTGACTCTGGGGATGTTTTATTGATTGATGCTCAATTCAAATAATATTTGAGTTGAGTGTAAATATTGGAATTACATAATCAAATTTGAACATTGCTTTGAGACATAAGAGAGAGTAACTCATACTGTGTCTGCATCAGAAAAGTTCACGTTACTGACTTTGAGGTAACTAGTTTTTTTAATCTTACTATTACAATAATTCTTTCTACTTAAATAACATAATACCCAATTCCACATACTAGAGAATTAGTAATAAATCCTTCTGAAACAATGCAGAAATTTCATTCTTTCAAGTGGTTTTTCATGATGCTGTTAATAACTGTATTACAAATTAGTGATGTTTCTTGTACTACAGACACATTTATACTATGCTATTAGGTATTACTTTCAAGAAAATATGAGAAGAAATTACGGGTTTCTAATAACTCTAAAGTCATGATAACTGAAGACAGCAAGGAAAAAGATAAAGGCATAAAGATATTCTGCAAGGCAGGGAAATCCCTTTGGAAAACTCTCCTGTACAGAATACAAAGCTTTTCAAAGAAAGAGTGTTTATGTGAGACAGTAAGAACAGTGAAAAAACCTATCCTTCTGAGTTAATGGATGCCAGCAATCACTTCCAAGGAGAAAATAGGGCAAAAAAATAAGACAGAAGTGATGGGTTACCACCCAAAGCAAAGGATTGCATGCATTAGATCTCTAAACATCACTCACTTTCAGACTGCAAGTGTATGAATTAATTACAACACACATTTATCTCTAGTATTCAAACTTTAAACAAAATTTCTTGCTTTGCTAGCAAAGTATATGAAATAAAATGCAACATGAAGAAGTTCTAAGATGCCCAGTTATAAAAGCAGATGAGAGCTATCTGCAGTAAGCCAGGAAGGCACTTTTTGAAGATAGTTTTCTTCTTAAAGAAGACAAGGACATTGAAAATTACAGTTCCCTTTACTTTTGTTCATTCTTGCCTTCTTCCTGTTCTGCTATAAGAGCTGCAATTATTTACAGCATGTTACTTTTTCTCACTGTAGAAAGCACAAATCACTTAAGGAAGAAAACTTCTTCTCCCTGCAGGTAACACCAAAACATAAAGTAACACTGTTGTAATCTTGGCCTAGTTGAAGTTGAAAGAGACCAGTGGTGGATTGGTGTTTTTGTAAGATTGTTCAAAGGTTTATAAAATGCTGTGGATAAAGGACAGCTTCAAATTTCGTGGTGTTTGCCAGGCTTATCCAGTTGTTTTCTTCCAGCTATGCTTTGGAAAAAAATAAAGAACAGGCCTCTCAATCTGTTCTCCTGAAATAGCTTTGGGAAGAGCTCTCTTATACTCATGCAACCCTAGCAGCTCTCTGACATGCATGTCAGCTCTGCCTTCAGGTGGGATCAAGCTTTCCTCCTTTATAAGACTAAGCAGAGAAAAAACACTACTGAGTGAGCAAAGGTGACATTACAGCAATCATCTCAGACAGTAAATCCCTTTGCACACCATGCCACAATGATGCTAATTAAACACGAAGCACTCAGTCCAGCCCATATTTCAGCTGAAGAATTGCCAGTGAAGACAATATTACACCAGCAATGAACTTGACCTAATGTCTTTGGAAGGATCACTTCAGAGTGCCATTTCTGAAAAGAGAAACAGCATAGATACAGTGGTGAGACACAGAGGAAGGAAGAGGGCAGTAGTTCAGACCTTTTCATATGGACAAAAATCACTGATTATATCCTGGAGATTCCTGCCTCTTTTAAAATTTAAATTAACCACAAAGCTCAGCCTTTGCTTCTCGTATTGGCACTTGGTTGCTTTAAAAAATATTCTATAGCTAGGCAGATTAGAAAAAGAAAAGCTTTTTCCCTCACCAAATCTCACAAAAATTTGTTTTGTTGAATCAGAGGGAACAATACGGCCTTCCATATAACCTTTGCAATACAATTGAAGGTTTGACTTGCCAGTGAGTTCTCAAAAAGTCTGTGAATTTCTCAGAAAAGTATGTATCTTCTGACAAAAGGTAAAAGAGGAGGACAGAGGAAAAATCATTGTTATCAGAGTGTCACTTGAGTGAAGGTACTTCAAAAGGGTCATGAAGACAATCAGAGGGCTGGAGCACCACTCCAGTGAGGAAAGGTGCTGGGGCTGTTCAGCCAGGAGAAGAGGAGGCTCTGGGGAGACCTTACTGCAGCCTTTAAGTATTTAGAGGGGGCTTATAAGAAACCTGGGGACAAACTTTTTAGAAGGGCCTGTTGCGTTAGGACAAAGGGTAAAGGTTTTAATTTGAAGAAGGGTCAATTTAGGTCAGATACAAAAAAGAAGCTTTTTACAATGATGGTCGTAAAACACTGGAATAGGTTACCCAGGGAGATGCTAGATGCCCCATTCCTGGAAACATTCAAGGGGCTCTGAGCAACCTGATCTAGTTGAAGACATTCTTGCTTAGTGCAGTAGGGTTGAACTAGATTTTTTTCTATGCTACGTAAAAGTAGAATTGCCACCCAGGCTGAGTGTCTAAGAGAACTTTTCCCCCCATATTTTTTTCTGATTTTTTTTTTTTTTCAGGGAGGGTTGTGGCAGGGTGGGAAGGGAAATGCAGTTTAAACAATGCTGGTTTAAACAGAGGCTCATGACAACTCTGAAGCCAATGTAATAAACCACACCAGAATGCCCACTAGACAAGGAACCATGGTTGGATGGATTTCAGGGGAGGCAGGCAGCTCCTACAAATTCTTTTCTATTTTTATAGGTTGAATAAATTTCTAGTATGGAAACGAAAAGTGATAATTGCAGGTTTTTTTTTTTTAAAATTGGAAAATATCAAAATGTTGAAGGCATGATGTCAAGAGACTGATGAAAATGCTTATAAAAACAATGAACATTTTCTGCCTCGCACTCCACTTGCCAAAACAAATTAACTGAAATTCAGACCAAACAGCTCACTCCACTCTTCCTTTGATTTTTGAAAATCCAAAAGAAGATGTCCAGTCCTCTCTTCTACCAACATTTTTTCTGGTACTCTTGCATTCTCTAATGCAAACAAACCTGATGATGCAGTTTTGTGTTGTTTTTTCCCAGATTTCTGCTACCTTCATCTTCTGTTATCTGCATGTCATATAGTTTGCAAGCTCCCTTGTTCTGTTAGTGTCCAATCTCTTGACTTACTGTTATTCAGATTTTTATTTCTTCAGAAAGCTTGAGAAGATGCACCGGATTGGATACATCAAAGCCTGTTACCAAATGGATATTTTTGCTTAATTTATGGCCAAGCTGCACTTGACTGCAAGACAACTGCAAGACATTGCTAGAACTTTGCAAACAAAATCTGCTGCTTCACTGAGCATTTTTAAAACAGCCAATCATCAAGGTAGCTGAGCACACAAACACATTTATACTTTTAAACATTTATCTAAAATGAAGTAAATTCAAATACCTTTTATACTTACTTCACAGTTGATAATGAAAAAAAGCTTCAAAGTAAAGTAAAATAGGTCCAAAAAGTCTACAACTGAAGAAAAAGGGACTGTGTTTTGAGTAGAAAGCCTTTTCTCTGTTGACTGAATGCATATGTCTTAACTACAGCTGTAGCTAGATCAGAAATGCATTTGCAAGTGTACAGCATGTGGTATGTGGGGCTGATGACAGACAGATTAGCACACTGTCAAGAGTGAAGATGAGAGATTTTCTTTCACAGAGTGACAGAAGAAGGATTAACATACAGTAGGGAACTAATGTCTCCTAATGAACATAAACGATTTGCAAAAAGCCTTGAGCTGTGTGACTCACTGAAATCTCAGTTTACTATCCAGCAGGAAGAAAAATAGAAAAGGAACTGAAAATGTTTTTGGTGTTTCATTTTCAAATTGAGAAAATAAATAGATTTATTTTAGAGAAAGAAAAAAGAATGTTCTGTTTCACTTCATCCTTTTCTATTTAGATTTGGTTTGATATTTCTTACAAAATGGAAAGATGTCAGAAAAAAGCCAATGCGAACAGAAAAAATTCATTTAAACAAAATTTTTAGCTCCTTCAATCTGGAGGTGCAAAGAAGATGAAGAGCAAAAAAATCTGATAAAAGTTAAATTGCAAAAGATTTCTGTGATACTCAACAGTTTTTTGTTATAGTTTTTGATTTTATGGCAAACTAAGCTGAACCTTAAAATTTAATCCAGATGTACCCAGAATGCTCAGAAGACAGAGAAAATACTCTGCAAAGAAAATTCTCTGTCAGTTCTTTTATCAAAACTTCACTGTGATCAATGGAAAGCTATCTAAGAGTTTGAGAGGGCTTTAGCTTGCAATTCTGATAGCAGCTGCATGGAAAATGTAATAAGAGGCTACCTGAGGCATGTCAAAAGGTGTGATGGGGGATAGCAGCTATTTTCTAATTATTTCTTGTTTTCTTTAACTGCCAGTGATGGAGTAAGAATATTCATATAGAGCAAGGCCTGAGATCTCTTTCTTTCACAGCTAAATCAGATGCAAAATGTCTGGAAAAAACACTTTGTTATTATCTTTTGAATTTTACACTTACAGAGATTATTCTGCAGTAAGAAAGTACGAGAGTTTTTATTTTTACTTTCTAGGGATTTGGAATATGTGAGGCCACTCATCTTAAGCCAATGCAATGCTATAGCAGTAGCTGCTGTCTAAGCTACCCCCAGTATTGAAAAGAAAAGTCCCTCCTTTTGTGAAATTTACTACTGCATTTGCCCAGTCTTGTAATGTCCAGTCTCTCATGGAATTGAGTTTCCTTTCTCCAAAGCCAGACTGATTTTAGCTGAGTTTTTCCCCTGTCAAGTGATTCTTTTGGTCATTTCAATGAGTAAAGAAAAGCCTAGGCAAAAATATTAAGAGAAATACCTGGGTGAGTAAGCAACTGTCAGCTATCTGTGCTCAGCAGATGCTAGGGTGTCATGCCAATATGTATTTCAACAAGCAGCAAGTAGTCCTTACTAGGATATCAAGAAAGTGTACAGAGTTCTGCAGATACTTTGATTGTATTATATCACATACCTGTCCATTCCAGTAGCACATAATCTTGAAATGAAAAAGCTCCACAAGAAGTATTTGAGGTTGAACAATTTTTGTGCAAAATAGGCTGGAAAAGCATAACCATGTTTTCATTATTATTGAGAGGGTGCTATTTAGATTGTATACTTTTCAGTGCAAAGGCAACTGTATTTTGCCTGCATGCTGCCATCTGCAACACCTCCATTTCAGATAGTCAATATCAGCAACTCACAGGTGTGCAAGTAAGCTGGCAAAATAAACTTCGATCATTGTCAAATCCTAGTACTATAGGAGTGTGTGCTACATAGTGCAGACTCCATGACAGAAACTTTCCTTTTAACTGCCAATACCCATTTTGTTTTTAAAATTATATTTTCTCTTCATAAATTCTGGTTTTTTGTACCTATTTCACCTTTCTTAGATACTGTGCTCTATTACTTATTCTTGCTGGCACAAGATCCTACACATCACTGAATCTTTTTATTCAGTACCCTCCTATTTTTTTGTTTCCTCAGTTCATCCCTGTGAGTAGCATATTCTAGCCTGTAAAAGGATCCAGTTAAATCTCAAAGAAAGCCCAGGCAACACGAAGTGCGTGCACAGGTTCCCTGTAGCCCTTTGGAATACCTGCCATATGTTGTCATTTAAGAAGAAATTTCAGACAGGTATCTTCTTAATGCAGTTTCCCTTTGTTCATTAGCCAAATAGATATTGCATGAGGCACTGATTTTTTTCATTTTGTTACCCTGTAAAGGGTAGTTCCAGTAATTAGCAAAGATGCTACAATGAAATGTGTGCAGAAAGAGGGCGATGATGTCATTGGAGGTTCCCAGTTTGCACTGTCAATCATAACATGCTCTGTCCCTCATCAGAATATGTATCACAGAACAAACGTGAAGATCTAAAGGCTGCTGATTTGAGTCAGGGGCAATGTAAAACTAGTTTTAAAAGCTGTACTTTGTAGAGAAACATTACCAAAGAAGCATTTTTCTGTCTTGAAATGGAAGATTTCAATACTTTGTAACATTTAGTAAGTTCTTCACAAGCTTAAAATTCCCATGAGAAACATCTCTGTACATATATAATAATTTTTTTTAAAAAATTACATGTGAGAAAAGCAATAAAATCCCTTTCTTTTTCCAGGAGGAGTAATAAAAGAGCACTGTTTGTGAAAAATATCTACCTTTCCTATTATGAATATGTGCTTACTTACACATCTAATCAACTAGATAATGAAACTGATTTTCTAATAACTAGTCGTGAAATTCTGATAAACTTAAATAAGTAACTAGAGAAAATACATAAGATGTCTTTGATTTCAGTGTTCCAACTTAGATCTTTTATGTTTATGGGGAGAATCTAGTTTCCAGGTTTAGATGGCTTCATGATGTTCTCCAGGAAAAGAAACAACAATTTTCTCACACAGAATAAAGAACATCTTGCAGAGAGTTGGAGGCAAAGAAACGTCCCAGTTTTTACTTATTATCTAGCCCTTCACCCCAGGAAGTGCAACTTACTGTTATTTCAGCCTTCTGTTTAATTATCCTTGCTGTAGCTCACGAAATATGGAGGAGTAACAATGTCACTTGAGGTCAGATATTTTCGTTATTACTTGCAAACTGTGTCACATTAACTGGACAGAATATTGGAAAATATGGAAGATAATAATGCAAATCTGTTTAAATTTGACACAGGGGAGATAAATCCAGTACAAAAATTATTCTGCATTTCCTGTTGCACAGAAAAGGAAAACATTAGCAGCTGAAATTGGGTTATCTCTGAACTTTTCTGCCTCTTTCAGAAAGGTTACTCTATTTTCATTATTTTCTAGGCAATTTATTCAAACTATGTATTTGTCAGCATTCTATGTTCAATCAGTTGGTCTTTTCTGTGCAGTTTTCCTTTATGAAATTACGTATTTATTCAATGGAAATGATCTTACTTGAAAATGGCTTATTTTAATTTGATGGTTTAGTTCTGATTTCAGAGTTTTTTCAGATTTTTTAATAGATTTTTTTATTCTCACTTGTTTTATATCTTTGATAGATTGTAATAAATTGTTGTAAAGCATGTACTTTTGATGCAGTTTTCTTAACTGAAATAAACTTTATTTTGTTATTTTACTTAACTTTTGTATGTCATGTGAGTTTTTCACTGTCATTGATATTGGAAATAAGAAAAAATAGATGTTCCATATTGTATATACTGTCTTGTGAATTTGGATTTCTCATATCAATAAGCACTGAATATGTATTTAATTTAGTGTGTTAAATAGTCCTGAACTCAGAACTGGAATCTATTCCAAAATGTTTCTAGCAGGTGACTGGCTTAGAATCAATTTCTGTGTTCCCAGTGAGCTAAAACCTCAAACCTATTGTCTTCAGTTATTGATCATGTGCATAGGGGAGCAGAGCAGAACACTTTCAGTTTTCCCACTCAGATGAGTATTGCTCATCAGCATTTCAGAGAGCTGTTCCAGGAACTCTTTCTGGATATAAGCCAATATAATTTACAAGTCATTAAAATCAACAAAGTGATGTCAGAGTGGCAAACACTGTCCTTTAGAAGAGCTAGGCATCACATGCCTAACAATTGGGGTATTTACCCAAATGGGACAAAATTTCACTAAGGTAAAGATATTTCTTTCCACTGCAAATATGAGTCACAAATGTACAGAATATTTGCCATGGCTTTTTGTGAAATGAAGTTTTCTTCCCCACTACTTGTTCCAAGCTCACAGCTGTCCCTAACAGAACTGAGTCATGGAGCATTAAAGATAGAGCTGGAAATCCAGCACTGCAGTTTCCTCACCCTCGTAGACGTGGCTGAGTCTAGCAATATATGTAAATAGCTTTCCATATGTAGAGCCATATGTAAACTTCTCCACAGTCAAGGATAATAAAAACATTGGGGAGTGAGGGAACCTTTAAAATTCCTGATGTATTCAATTTGTAGGTATGGAGAAAGTACATTCATTTTTAA
This sequence comes from Edolisoma coerulescens, assembly GCA_013397115.1. Taxonomy (NCBI): domain Eukaryota; kingdom Metazoa; phylum Chordata; class Aves; order Passeriformes; family Campephagidae; genus Edolisoma; species Edolisoma coerulescens. Next base: position 387,049 of record VWZW01002393.1, read on the forward strand.
CCGTAACCTGATTTTTTATTGATGTCGCTTTGTGCAGCATTCAGAGAAACCTGAAGTAGAATTAAATCTAAAATAAAGAATTTATTTTATTTCAGTCAAAATGATAGCTGTGTAACCAAGCTACAGATTTTAGTTGGATGTTTTTGTGAATTATGAAATATTCATCACTTCTTCAAAGGTTGAACATGGCTTAGAAAATATTATTTAATAAATTATACATTCTCTTCCTAAATGCATATTTGGTACCTCTTTACGACATGCATTTCTACCTAGCATTGTCATTATTATTGTTCATTTAGTTTTAGCTGAGACTGCATGATTTTGTATTGTAGAGGTGATAGTAAGAATTTTATAACCATTTGCTTTTATACCAACGTTAGTCATTGCTGCATAAAAATCATATTTCTGTTTTCTATTCCCTATCTTCATTTTTAAAACACTAGTAAAAAGAAATAAAATTTTTAAAAAAAAGTTGGTGTGCAGAACATATCATATCTCACAAATTAAAAAAGAAAAATGCAACATTCACTTCTATTAATGAATTATGGTGGGAAAATTAAAAACAAAACAAATCTAAACAATTGTATTTGGTTTGCATGGCCAGGTTTTGGTAGTGGGAGGGCTACAGGAGTGGCTTCTGTGAGAAGCTGCCCCAAGATTCCACAGTGTCCTGCAAAGCCAATGCCAGCTGGCTCCAGAACAGACCCACTTCTGGCCAAGGCTGAGCCCATCAGAGATAGTGGTAACGCCTCTGTGATAACATATTCCGAAAGAAAGAAAAAAAAGAAGTTATTGTGCAGTTGTAATTGCAGCCAGAGAAGAGAAGATTGAGAATATGTGAGAGGAACAGCCCTGCAGACACCAAGGTCAGTGCAGAAGGAAGGGGAGGAGGTGCTCCAGATGCTGGAGCTGACATTCCCCTGCAGCCCGTGGTGCAGACCATGGTAAAGCAGCTGTGCCCCTGCAAGCCATGGAGGTGAATGGGGGTGCAGAGATCCACCTGCAGCCCCTGGAGGAGACCCACACTGTGGTGGCTGCCTGAGAGGCAGGTGGATGCCTGAGAGGAGGCTGAGAACCCATGGGAGGCCTGGGCTGGAGCAGGATCCTGGCAGGGTCCTGCAGACCTGTGGAGAAAGGAGCCCACGCTGGAGCAGGTTTCCTGGCAGGACTTGTGACCCTGTGGAGGACCCATGCTGGAGCAGGCTGTGCCTGGAGGACTGCACCCCGTGGAAGAGTGACCCAGGCTGCAGCAGTTTGTGGAGAACTGTTGCCTGTGGGATGGACTCACGTTGCAGTTTATGGATAACTACTTCCCATGGGAGGGGCCACATGGTGGAGCAGGGGAAGGACTCCTCTCCTTGAACAGTGCCAGGAAAAAAGGTGTGATGCAATACCATAACCCCCATTTCCCTGTCTCCCTGTGCCACTGGGGGGAGGAGGTAGAGCTGGGAAGGAGGGAGGGGTGGGGGGAAGGTGTTTTTAAGGGCTTATTTTACTTCTAATTATCCTGCTCTGGTTTTGTTGGTAATAAATTCAGTTAATATCCCCAAACTGAGTCTGTTTTGCCTGTGGCAGTATTTGGTGAGTGATCTCTCCCAGTCCTTATCTCAACTCATGAACACTTCATTATATTTTCTCTCTCCTGTCCAGCTGTGGAGGGGAGTTAGAGAGAGGTTTTGGTTGGTGCCCGGCATCCAGCCAGGGTCAACTCTCTACAATGATAAAACCCTAAGCTCCTAAAAAGAAGCCAACATATTTATTTCAGTATTTTCTGCTGGGTTAGGATTAAGTTCATCTAACTTTAACCTTTAGAAATTAGATATTGACTTAGATGACCACTTAGTTTTCCTTTATATCTCAAAGGCATTTCTGCAGTTCTTGTAATGTCTAAAGGTTTTGGTTTAAACCTAAAGGTTTAACCTTTTAAATAAAGGTTTAAATAGAAAGATGGCTGCAGCAATATTTTCTTTTCTCTACTTCATCCAGTTGCAGACAATACTAGTGGTTACATGTAACAATATTATCAATAGGGGAATATAAAAGGAATTCTCAACTTTTAAACATGAAGAAACAAATATTTGAATTAAGTGAATGTTCATGGGCACTGCAGAAATTCTTAAAGTGGATGAAGTGCCATCAAATGAGGTATTTACCACTGGAGGAACTGTGGCACCAGCAGCTGAGCAGCTGTAATCAAAGGAGCAGCTTGACATTCAGGCCCCCATTCATCAAATTCTCCCTTCACACTGTGATGTGAATACCAATATAAACCCAGGTTGCAAAGGTCTAGAAATCAACAACTGCTTCAGAACAGGTAAACAAAAACTAACAGTATTCCAAAGTTGCAGTGAAGTAGTTCAAATTTGAAAATGATTCTTGGCAGTTTTTCTACACAGATTCTTATGACTGAAAGCTTCTTGATAGTTCATGCACTTACAATAACACATCTGCAGTTTTTGTTGAATTGCTGGAGAGCTGAAGCAGAAAAAACAAATCTTATCTTCACAAGACACAGCAATGGGTCAATCCAAGAAAACCTCAACTGGATGAAAACAAAAAAAAACCCAAAAATTGTCATTATTTTTTTGCCACCAAAAAAAAAAAAATCACAAGGAGAAATATTGCCTTAATGTCATCCCTACTCAGACTTTTGGCCTAGGCTAAGAGAAAACGGGTAATGCAATATTCTCATTATATGTGTTGTTTTCAATTTACAGTGAGGGAGTTCCAGTAATATTTTCTCAGTATTGATCAAAGATTATTTTTTCTTGCTTTTTATTTCAAAACAGCATGTATATTTGAAAAATAAACAAAAAAACAACTGATTTTGCTGTCACTGAAACTCAAGAACTGCTTTTCTACTAAGACAGAAAATCCCTAAGGAAGTCTTGTGCCTGACTTTTTATACCTTAAATCCCTATGGTGAAAAGACTTGCTTCCAAAATAGTTTAAAGCTACTGTTGGTTTTCTTAGAACAGGGTTAAAATAAGCACAGACTTTAAGAAAATTGAAAATCTCTACTGTGTTGGAAAGTGTCCCAAACCATTGTTTGCCACAAGGATGAGCTATTCTTAGGCAGATTCCTGTCCCATCCCCTCTTGCTTTAGCTTCCCTTGCTACCATTTTACAATAATACTCTAATAATAATACTATAGCTGAGCATACAGGGATATAATAGTATTTTAGACAAGTACAGTTTGAACATGAACAAAATATTAAGTGCAGAGCCTGACATCTGAAATAAGTGAATTTGAACCCTGCAGCTATAGATTGTCAGAAAAAATAGTTAAGAATTTCTAGAATACCTTTCCTTTAAGGATATCAAGTAGGATGTGATCCTACTGCAAGCACTTACCTTAACCTTTTGCTCTTATGAAGCAGAAAAGAAAACTGGGAGCTTGGACAATCTGCGGGTAATCAGAATTTCCCTGGGATGCTCACTGTTGGTCAGAGGGGTGACAAATTGCTGTTGCCTTTCAGTGTCTCACTGGAAGAATCTTTTGATAAAGATCAGCTTCATAACACCCGATTTGGATACAGAGATTTATCCAACAGAGAAATATTTGCTTTTATAGTGTGTATTTTTCCAACTGACATACCGTCAAGATAGTCAAAGCCTGTCACAGCTGTGAATAGCCTGCGACTTTGCACTCATAGCTGTCACTATGAATTCTGCAACCAAAAAAGGGAACAGAGAATCTGCACAGAATCCAGGTAACAGAAGAAACAAACCCTTTTGAGGGTCACTGATCCCCAGGGATTTCTCATCTGCCATTTTCATGTGTCTGTTTGAAAGCTTTGATTGCAAACTATTTCCTAGTATCAGTCTGAACAGTAATCCAGGAAAACATCAGCAGGAGTTACTGGAGCTTTATACAAAGCTTGAGGAGGGTGAATTATCAAACACAAATATAAAGCAATAAGGCTTGAGCTCTTTCAAGAGACACTGCCTCATATGAACAGTGAGAAATACAGAAACTATTTGCCTAGATTATCTGAAAAACACTGGGGACTCCAGAAAGCAAGCTGTCTTTCTGAAAACGAGATCTAGTCGTTAATGGAAAAAGTTGCCTTTAGCAGACAAACTCTTTGCAGTAAATTGATACTGTTTTTTTTTTTGGTTGGTTTTTTTGTTTGGTTTTTTTTTTTGTTGTTGTTGTTTTTTGTTTTTTTCCCCACCATTCTGTGCATCTGTTCTCTTTGGAACTGAATTATATCAGGAATCAGGAATATCAGTGTAGGGGTTTGCCCATAATTCAGTTATGATATATTAGCTGTTCATGATATTAGTCTGGGCTATATCATTAGTAAAAGTCTGCACATCTAAGATATATTACAAAATATGAAACAAAAGCATTCAACTTTTTTATTAATCAAAAAATTATATATTTGATAATATTTTTTGGTTTTTTGCAATGATTTAGACAAAAGTATTATTATTGTAGTCCTTACCAGAGAGTTTAGGACATGAAATGCAGCACAGCAAATCTAGAACCTCAGTTTCCTGCAGTCCTGAGTGAGTGATATGGAGAAAAGTAACAATTTAAAGAAGATTCTTTATTTCATAGATTAAACGCTCAGAAATTTTGAAAGTCAGATCCCTTCAGCAATCAAACCCCACTACAGTGGAATTCTTAAAGTGTGAGAGTACCTGCTGCTTAGCATATAAAAGAAACAGGCAATATGCTAGTGAAGCTACTGATATAGTTACAGAAAAAAATACTTAAAACACAGAGAAGAAATTCTAGAACAGATTTAAAGTTTACATATACAAACTGGTAACTCATGGGAGAGGCTAGTCATGCTCAGAGGCAAAACAAGGTCTGGAGGATAACCATGGCCAAGAGAGATGGTTCTTCTGTGAGCAGGCAAAGGTACAGACAAAAGCTTGCTCAAAAGAAAAAAATACCTGGAATATATCATGATGGGACAGAGAAAGGGGATTAAAAAAATCTTGAAACAACCATCAACCAAATGTTCACAAAAAAATGAACACATTTTACATTGTTGGTTACCCACTGATAGAATCATGGTTAGTCTTGCAAGTTTGTTATTGCAAAAACAAATCAAAGTTTCATCCTTTAAATCTAAGAACTGTGTGAGCTGATGTGTCTGTCTCACAGGTAAACCTTCAATTTTTTCTCTGCATTAATATAGAGAAACATTCTATTAGGTTCCAAATTTCAGTTAAATCTGAAAAACCATAGAATTGCTTGACAATGAAATAGAAGTATAAATTCCTGGAGAATGTGTTAGTGACGGCAATAGGAAAAATGAATGCTTTTCTTTTAATGTTCTTTTCTTTTGACTCAATTTATTTCACTTGATAAAATGATATTTTTAGCTGCAGATTAATTTCATTTGCAGACATATTTAATAGGTAACTGAGTGCCAGAATTGATTTCAATTTTTACACTGACTTGGAACTCAGTTCCCTTATTTCTGGATACATGAGTTGAAAGGTGCTAGATAACAGAGGACATTTAATTTTCCTAAAAAATATGAAGCCTTCTATAAACTACAGAGCACTTCAAACTTCAGGATCTGGAAGGCATCCCAAATTATCTGAATGGCACATTTCAAGTTTTTTATCTTAGCAAGGGGGAAGAACAGACATCAGAGTAGGGAAAAAAAAAGATGAAAGGGTCTCATGGAGCTTGCTGAGGGTTGTGAACATAAACCCTGGCTTGAAGCCAGATCACTGACCAAGAAAGGAAAGAAACCACAAAACCAACAGAGTCCACCCATAAACCATTCTGAGATTATAGGGGAAAAAGTAAATTAGATATAAAATGAAATACTATAATACAAATTCTTTCATCAGGATTCCATGTAGGGACTTTTGTGGTACAGAATGACTGCTCCTTTATTCAAATCACATTCCCTATTATCTGTAGCACCTTCTAATCCATTCTTATCCCTGCAGATGAGCCACCTTGAAGTAGTAGACACTGACAGTGGTCATCTCCCCTCCATCCTGTTGCATTCCTGCACTCTCTTTGGGTGTCCTTCTACGGAAGCACAAAGCTCCAACCGCACATCTAATCACACTCACTTTTGGATAGCTGCATTCTGCTCTCTGTCCATGGTGCTCTGCAGAACACAGGCTCTCCTTGGACACTGTTCTCTGCTTGTGCCATTCAGCTGTCTCCCAGATCCCCCTGGAGATGTTCTAGGATTCTGATGAGCTACAACTCCATGGGTGCTGTCTTATGAGGGAGGGCAGGAAATTCACCCAGGCAATGCAAGATGCATCAGATTGGAATAGACCATGTCTCTCTAGGGAGACATATGACAGAGGTCTTACTGCAAAACAACACAATCCCTCTCCTTTCTGCTGCACCTCAACTAGAGGGACCAACTCCCAAAACAATCTGAAAGACCAGCTGTTGGTTTGGCTCTTGCCACCAGCACTGTTCAAACCACGTGCTTGACCACATCATCTTGGAGAGGGAGCTTAGAGAACATGTCTCTGGCTCATGGAAAAGTTGAACAAGCTATCAACTCTTGCTGTAAGTTATCACATTTATTCTGTGAAGTTACCTTTAATACACATTACAGACCTAGCATCTGACAAGAACAACATAATTGGTTTATCTCCAACATAATTGGAGCATGGTCTCCCCACAACATTTCAATGGTCCTAACTCACCACTGTAGACTTTACGGAAGTCTTCCTTACCATTTACAGGCAGAAAGCAGAGTAGAAGGAGTGAGCTACTGGTGTTGTCTGCTGCTCTTTCAGTGGAGGGAAGTTGCTTAAGCTTAGCCCAGCTACTGGTTGCAGTTTAAAAACCCTACTTCAAGTTTCAGAAGAAAGCTAAAGAACTACAACCATAAATTTGTGTCATCTGTTAGGGTATCCTCCCATTACACAGGATGCCAAAATTTCATCTATAAGAAAAAAGTTTATCTGTCCGGGTGTGAATTAAAGTGGAGAGGGAAAAAAAATCAAAAATAACTCCCTTCCTGACAATATTAAAGAAAAAAAATCTTCCAAAACATGGGATTTCATTGTTCATAAGTTAAATAAAGACTCCTTGGATCCTTAGTAAAGAACTTTATGCTGAGTTCCACTGAAGGATGTTATTTATTCTTTCTTCTGCTCCCTGTCTCTGAATCTCTTTTCTCTATGAATGGACTGTGAGCACATTATTCACTGCTGGGGCCTGAGAAAAGAAATTCTATTATGAAAGTTAAATCAATTACCTCTATCTATATAAGCCTCTCTGCTAATGTCAGAGAGTCGTCTTCTCTCAAGTCAGTCACAGGTCTGGTAGATGGGAGAGGAGAGAACATTTACAAACATGCACAAACGATGTTACTGTCTCCATTGTGTTACTCGTGCAAACCACTCAGTGGTTGAACTGGTCATTGAATTTCCTTTAAGTTCTTTGTCTGGACTTCTTTCCCCATAGTGCTGACATCCATATTGTCCTTAGAATTTGTTAGATATTTATTGTGAAAGTATCCAATTCCATTCCAGACTGACTTCACTAAAGACGTAAGCAGAACATTCTCACACCTGTGACATTAAATCAGGACTACTGTAACAGGAGTGAGATACCATCATCCTAACCACATCAGCACCCTAACTCTTTAATAAGACATGGATGTATCTTGGAGTCTTTCAGATAAATGTTACAGTTTTGTTGTTCATTTAATATCGGAAGAATCAATGAAAAACTGCCTACTAGAAGCTTGAAATCTTGCAGGAACCATTTCCTCCATTCCATTGATGAAAAAAAAGCAATCAAAAAAACAAGCAAAAAAGACCATAGAGCTGGCTAGACTGGAATACAGCCTGCTGAGAGTGGAGATTCACCCACAGTATTTCCCACTCTCATCGACATCCTTCAACTTACCTCAGCATAAGCAGACTGGGCTTGTGCATGTATTAAAGGACTCAGGTACAGCCATGTTGTCACAGCTATTAGAATGGGCTGCATCCCATAATTTCAGGTTTCTGGAGAAAATTGCTTTGAGAAAAGCTGTTGATTGAGATCAAAAATCCTTGGTTGATCCCTCTTTCTGTGTGTTGAGGGAAAGTATGGCTTTTGCATGAAAAAAGCTTTGTGATAAGGTATAAGCACTCTGACACTTTCTGATTTGCCCCTCTGACCCCTACACATATGCACACACAGAGACACACACACAGATTTCCTCTGCACTACTCCTGGCTGCTCCAAAATCTTATAAGTGATTTCACAGTTCATGGTTTTTGCCTGCTTGATGCTCACAGGTAGTTACAAAGTTAATGGAAGTGCCTTCAGTATTTTTTGTTTCTTAGCAGGACTTTTCTTGAGAAGCAATATGTATGGCAGTATCTGGAGGGGGGTGTTGTTTTTTCTTTTTTCCACTTTTAAGTCTATGTAAGCTGATACTGGAGTGAATGCATTTTATCTCTTTATCCTACATAATTTGTGAGGAAGAAGGCCTCAGCAAGTCTTGAAAGCATTTCTTTTCACTATTTTTTTTTTAGTTGTCTTTTAATTTAACATATTTGCCCTCTTTGTTTCCTCCTTTTCAATTTTCTTCTGCCCTTCTCATAATTTTCTTTCTAATTATTTCTAAAATGTCATGAGTTGCCTTCTAAAATTAATTGGTCTCCCACTGTTTCCCTGCTTTCCTGTCCTACATTTACAAGATTCATATTTCAACTTTCTCCCTTTGCTTTTTCCTGTGGAACAAATAGCTTGGTTGTTACGGAACTTTTTCTTCAAGGCTTGGGGCACTTCAGCTAAATTTGTGTTATGACACTGTAGAGCTCTATAGGCTCAATGTGTGTTATGACTTTTGGAAGAACAGTGCACACTGAATGTGCCTCCTGTTGTTGCTTACAAAGCAAAACAACAATGCTAGAAGCCTGGATTTTACAAGACCAAAGAAAACTTGTTTGACAGAATTCAGGAGCCAGTCTTTTTTTTTTTTTTTTTTCCCCCCTGAAAGTTTCAGAATCTGTATGGGTTCATTTTCAATTAAATACACATTATTATCTATGAGCACCCCTCAAGAAAATTTGGTAACTTATTTTTCTGAATATGCAGGGGCTGAATTCTTCAGAAAACTGTCCATTAACACCACAAATGAAGCATCATTTTTTCCACTACACTTCCCTGAAAGTCCAGACCTCTGCAAGTCTTTAGGAAGTGATTTATTTGCATTAAAACAGTGTGGTTGTAAAAGCAAGCCACACATTAAACAATTCACAAAAAATATTGCAACAGTAATCAGGGGACTGTGTCTTAAGACATGATATAGGAAAGGTGGAAAGGTGATGATCAAAGACTAGCACTGTAAAATGTACCACCAATTCATTTTTTTTCTTTAAAACTTCTATAATGCTACTTTTACACACACTTATTTCCTGTGTTTAGTCCACCATATTTATATTTGTGGTACTCATTTTTGTATGGATGATATAGCCTGAAACTGTTGTATAGATCGTTCCTGATGTAGCTGAGAAGTCTAAAACTACACAGAATCTAGTTTTCCTTTTCGGTGGAATATGTCATGTCTGAGCCTACATATTATCTCTGCACAACTGAGGTCTGAACATTTTCTGTTTTGGACTATGTTGAGAAATTGCAAGGCTGTACAGAGAATTTTTTAGGTCTCAGTTCAGCTGTATCCATTTCAAAACAATAAGTGGACACACCACTCTCTTGTCGAGGTTGCCATCACTCTTAGCATGTTACAAAGTGCCCCTTATCTGCTGGTGAGGGTTGGTATGGAATGTCCTGTGGCTGCAGCATCCCACAGTGGGGTGTGCACAGGAAGCGTGGTGTGCACATCCTGCAGTGCAACATGTGCCAGTCAACACTTCTGGCTTCATACATCCACAGACAGCTCCAAATGGATTTCTCTGTAAAGTTTGGTCTGCTGTGAATGGATATACACTACTTAGTAATTTGCAAATAAACAGAACATCAGCTTTCTGTAGAAATTGGGCTGACCCTATTACTGTTACATGAAGTGCATTTACTAAACATTGTTTCTTGATATTTTGTAGAATGTTAAATATAGCCATAATTACCAATCTCAAAATCTAATTTTGTGCTCGAATTAAGCTACTGCACAACAGGGTTTTTTTAGTTCACAAGACAGTCATTTATTATTTGGCAAATTAACAACTCTCATATTTTTCAGGATTCTTTTGCAGCAAGAGTCACATTTAAAATTATTGATTATTCTGCCCAAAGAAAATTCCAGGATGGATTTTGGCATTACTGCTGTTACCTTTCCTAAATGGCCTGATACATGATCATGTGAAGTCACATTTTTGGAGGAATTTTGGAGGAAATTCTTTGAAGATCTCTATCTAATAAATCCATACAGTGCTCTTAGCCTCCAAATTGCAAATTTTTGAAAACATAAAAATTCACCTGCTTAAAACCATACAACAACATTTAGAGGAAGAATTGACAATGTGTTAAATCATTTATTAAGAATAATATTTCCTTTTATTTCTTCACTAATAACCTAATAAACAGAGACCTGCAATATGGCCAATCAGTTATATATAGAACGGAGCAATTCATATATGTGTAGATATTTATGCTTTCCTGATTTGTCTTGTTACAGTCTATCCAGCATATAATGCCTTTCATACACAGAAAACATATTTAACAATTATATTTTTCAAAATTAGTCATTTACCCAGAGAAATATGAATGCCTCCTTGACTGATATATTACAAAATACTAATGAGATTTAGTCTTAATAAGGATGAGAACTCAGAGACCACCAAAGAGTAGGTATCCTTGGGACAGAAAAAAGTGATTCTTAACCTTTAAGACTGTTTGAAACTTATTGTCAAAGAAAACATGATAGTCAGCTTAAGATCATGATTCTCAAATTAGGAATGTAATTTAAATATATATTTCAATACAGAACCAAATGCCAGAGTTAGTGGAAGATATAAGGTTCTCTATCAATTAAGTCAACAACTGGATGCCCTTGTAACTTAGCTGAGTAAGATGCTGAGATAAGAATGAAAATTTTGCAGGATTGTTTATCAGCCAGTTTGCAAAAAATCTCTCTACATAGTCTACCATTTTTAACAGATGTGCTTTTTCATTCTAGATGAGCTATGGAAGCCCCAAATTAAAGGTGAATGTGCAAGAGTCCATAACTCCTAAAACCAGAAGGATTCTTTAAAAAATTACATGAAAGTGTTGAGTTCTACTTTTAATTAGAAATATATTTAAGCCTGCAGTGCAACTCAATGAAACGGAAAAATCACTTGCTGACAAAAAGGTCAACAAATCCAAACCACCCATGCTCATGTATGAGAGGGCTCTATTTCCATAATATTGGGAGACTGATTCTGTCTTCAAGGGTGTTATCCAAAGTTAAAGAATTAGTGGAAAATGTTATAGTATCAGAGAAGAAGAGTCTGTAATAGGAAAGAATGGAAAGGACAAAAATATTTTTGTGGAGGTTAATCCACAACAAGAACAAACACATGTCCTTGGACAAAATATCTTAGCAGTTATTACAGTAATAAGAGGGGCTATTGTAAATTAGAGCCAAGATTTCAGACAAGGTCCATTATTGAAAATAAATCCTCAAATACACCATAAAGTAGAAAAAAATCATGGATTTCTGAAGCAATAAAAACATTCAATAAGTCAACTGATGACACAACTTTTCATAGCATGCATTACAGTAGTACATGTATTTAGAAACTGAACCGGGTAATATCAGTATGAGAAAACCTTTTAAAGCAGATATTTCAAAATCTTTTCAATAACACTTGATCCAAATATCCATTCTTAAGCCTGTATCATTACTTAAAAATTTAACATTTTATAGTTACTTAAATAAATATTGGAATATTTTTTCTTGGAAATTTAAATTCACTATTTTTAATTGGCATTAGAAAGTTTGAAAGACATTTAGGTTTTGTCACATATTATACATACACATCTATCAATTATTGGAATAATCAGCAGTGAGTTGGAAATACACAGTTTGGAGGCCCCCATAACACTGTAGAAACAGGAGCACCATCCCTCAGAAACAAATATGGCAATAAATGATGAGTATAGCAACACTTCTTGCATTTTGATAGGTACTTGATAATTATTTGGAGCCTAAAACTGACAGATAAATATTTTTCAGTGATTAAAGGAACAGAGAAGACCATTATGTTCTATTCAGTTTGACATTCCATGTGACAAATGTCATGGATCTTCACTCTGAGAAAATACATATTGGAGATATGAATACTAGAGAATACGGATTTATTACTTTGTGACATTATTTTGGAAGGACAGAAGTGTTAAACAGTATTATATTAACGTGTGATATATCTTAGAGATACACAGATATTTCAAAGTTATGAATGCACTGTTGCACTGCCATGGTCATGGTTGATGGTAATTAATGCAAATCTTATTAGCCAGAAGAAATCTTGTGATAGTTTTGACCCTGGGAAGAAAGAACCACTTATACCCACAAGCATGACCTACAGTGAAGGTGAAGGATACCAAGAAGTAAATGTAATCTCAGGTCACAGAATGAATTCACACCATTCCAGGCCAGACATGAAGAAAGGACATAATGAAACAGGCTGAATCTGCATTAAGGATCTGATTGGGTTGAGGAAATAAACTTAATCTATTTTATCCAATCAGGATAAATGAGACAAAAGAAATCTACAGGACAGGAACTGTAATAAAGTTCATAAACCTGCTGGACATAATCACAACAAGTTACAAATGGATTAAAGACCAAATGAGTGTTCTGAAGGGAAAGGAACATAATGCCACACTTGAAAAAGATTATCAAGAACCTGACATTCAGTATTTGTTCTGAGTAGATCAGCAGTATCATTAATCTGATAGGTATGGCACAAATACTTTTGGCATTGTGTAAAACCACAAATCTGTATCGGTTAATGAGAGAATTGTTGGAAGGTTATTTGGGTGCTACAAAAATACTTTTCCCATAATGTATTTCCATTTGAGTGTACTTCTATGAAATTATAATAATTAGGGTCAATACTTTACTACAAAATTGAAATTAAATTGCCCTAATGTAATTTGCAAAGTCAGATTCTGGGTATTAGTTTTTACCAACTGCCAGGCAGAATTAGTGCATTCTGACAAATGAAAAAAATACCGTACTCAGAGTTCTCTAAAACTAACCATGGAGAAACCACAGGGTTTGCTGCATCAATGAACAGAATACATTTATAGGCCATTTTATTTTTTTTTTCATTTACCTCCTTACCGCAACACCATTTTGAGTGAAGCAAGAAAATGAACGCTCCTTGCAGGAGAACCAAGTTCATAACTGTCACAAAACACTGGAAGTCAGCATGATAATGAGCCAATTTGTGTGGAAATGAACTCATTAATGCTAATGTTTTGCTGACTCCGAACTGATTCACGAACTCCTTAACAAAAATCAAAACAGAAGAAGGAGGGGAGACTCATGAATTTTGGAAGTGTTGTGTGAAGAAACAAACGTGTCTCTTCGTTATTCATATTCCAAATTCAGTGATCTGCTCTGTGCTCTGATCATCCTGTCCCAGAATGCAGTCTGGGGAATATCAGTTTGTACAGAAGATATTACAGCTAAATTGTAGAAATACCCACTAGGTAGAAAAGCAAGTATTGATTGCTTCCAATTTTTAATTCTTTTCTAACAAAACACTTCTTTACTTTCAAATGAATAGGCTTTCCAACCTGAAGAAAATAGGAGTTTTTATATAAGAAATCTCAAAAACAATTCTGCAAGATATTGATTCTCATACAACACTTCAGATATATACAAAATTTGTCCTTCATGATGCTTTTACTGAGGTAATTCCCTGGTAGAGTATACCAATATAATCAGTAATTTCTGCATCTACCCCACATATTTCAAATTCGCCATACTTTTCTTTTCCTTAAAATAAACCCACAAAAAAATAGGGAACAGCTGAGGTACAAAGGTAAAACATGAAGTTTTGTTATCTCAGAGGAACATTGAGAGTTTTATCACTGCAAGCTGCAAAATATTAGAAAGCTTCTACCGCAAAGCATATTCGAAGAGCTGGAGTTCACAAGGTATGTGCAGTTCAGATAAACATCTCAACTCTTAACTCCAAAAGATTAGACTGTAAATCTTGCTTGAGTGCTTGAATAAGGAACTGCAGAATTGCATCACATGAAGTTACAACTATTTTATGAAGATTAAATAAAATTTTTAAAGACTCATGAAGCTAAATTTGCATTGAGTTTATTTTTAAAAACTGATATTTATTAGATTAGGTTAAGATGATACAGAGTTCAATTAACACGTAATAATTTATAATTATTTTATCTACTCTAATTCATACTTAAAGGCTCTAATTAATTAAAATTTTAGAAAATCATTCTTCTTGATTATGTCAATTACTTCAGTCAAAATTGCATTACCATTTATTTTTATAGGACCATAGTCAGTGTAATTGTATTTCTTTGCTATTGAGCTACATGTCTAGCAAGGAAGAGAGACAAATTAATTTAGCAAAAATATACTTCTTTTATTTCCTAAAAAATAGTAAACATTTGTAATAATTTTCTCAATGTGACAGCTATACAGGGATGCTACCTTTTAAAGAAATTATTCAAATTAATAATTTTTTATGGGTTTTGGTTGGTTGGTTGGTGTTTTTGTTTTGTGGCTCTTTTTTACATTAAAACACCTTTAGTGAATCAGAATTCTTTGACTTCACATCTGAAGTGAGATATCTAGGAGCATGACCACCTTCTAGACAGAAACCCAGCATAACCAAACAGTTCTTTATCTCTTTGCTAAGGTAAAATATCACATTTTATTTTCCTTTTCTACTCAGCTTAGAAATTCCAAAATTTTCAACTTGTTGATGATCTAAATGAAGATGATTAAACAGTGTAGTTAGGGGAAGTAAACAGCAGTGACAAACTACATATAACTTCATTTATTTTTTCTGTGGTTTCTTAAGGCTAGTTTTTAATGATTGGTGTAACAATCATTGGTGCTGAACTGTTGAGCTGCTGAAAAGTCATGCCAGAAAACATTCTGACCCTGCAGCATAGCTCTGAGATAACTGAGATAATTTTAAGCAAGTAGTACCATAAAGTGGATAAAAGAGCACATCTAGGAGTCCATGAAGGCTGTTATTTTAATTACCAAAGAAAGTTAATTTTGCTCCAGTGGAGGCATCTCTGTACTATTATATTTTATTTACATACCTGAGAGGTATTTGAGTCATACTTATCCCTGTTCTTTCTCTTTCACTCTAGAAGAGTAATAAAATGACAACTATATTCACACCTATCAACGTTACCCATTGAGCACATGACCTGCTCTCAAGATTGTTGTTTTTAAGTGACAACAGGCCCAAAACCAAGCAGGTTGCAAATCACATTACTTGTACTGACAATTTACAGTTAGTCCTTGCCACTAGACCTCCGAAGACTTTTTACTGGGAACTTGGGTTTCCCCACCACTTGCATCGTGCAACAAAAAGCCAGCAGAAGGAAAACATGTAGTAAAAAGTCACTAATGTACTGCAGACAGAATAGAGAGCATGGTTTACAGCCTGTTTTCTGCCCACCTCCTTTTTTAAGGAGAGGGAATTTTTGGAAACTGTAACAGTATGATAATTTTGACAGCAAAAGCATCTCCCGGAGCAGAGAGTCACAAAGGGTCACCTGCGTGTAAAAGTGGTTTACTCATGGGCAAATACTATCAAGAAATACTTTTTCCCCTAAGCGCTCTCATTGTAATTCTATCTGTCAATACCAGATGAATATCTGACCACACACTTTATTCACTCTGCAACAGTCAGGTACTGATCAGTGGCTTTATGTTATTTTTTCCAATTCTATTTTTATGCTGTGAGCCATTCAGCCTTTGCAGCACAGAATGGGTAAAAAAAAAAAAAAGCCTAAATTTCAGTTCTGGGAGCTTCTGAATTCTACTGCATTTCAATGAAGATTCACCTGCACATAGAGCAGCTGATCTAAAAAGCATATTTTGCACAGCTGGAACACATTAAAATATAAAATGTTATTTCAATGATCAGTTTCTCCCCTGTGCAGAGAAATATGTTCAAGATAAGCTTCAAAAACACATACTTTAGCACCAGAGCAGATAGAGCAGTTTATGCAGATGGATAAAAGAACTATAATAATCTTATTAGGAGAAGTTATATCATAGATGGATTTTCTTTGAGTATTTAAACATTTATTTATAATCTTCATAAATCACCTGAGCAGACAATCCAACTTTGAAAAGCTTAAACTTGCTGACAAAACAAAACTGCCAACAGTGAAAAAAGTAGAACCAAGAGTTAAGTAAGCAGTTCCCACTGCAGACAGAGAAAAGAATTGGATTATTATGTGCACCAGATGACTAATGTCATATCAAAATATTATTGAGAAATCTGAAAATCACTGATTGCTTCAAAAGAGAAAATAGGTGGGCACAGCATGAGCTCTGTCTCTCATCATTCCCCCCCATCAAGGGGTTGGGGGTGGGCAATATTCTGGGAAGGGCCAGAACCACCAGGCCAGCTGACCCAAATTAACCACAGGGATATTCCATACTATGTGATGTCAGGTCAGATATAAAAGCTAAGGGAGTGAGGAGGAAGGTGGGGAGTTATTTGTTGTTTTACAGTGTTTGCCTTCTGGAGCAACTGCTCCTCCTGAAGCCCTGCTTCCTGGAAAGTGTCTGAACATTGCTTGCTGATGGGAAGTAAAGATTAATTTTTTCACCTTTGATTATACACATGCAAGCTTTCACTTCTTTTCTTCTTTTTTTCTTTTTGTTTAGTAAAATGCCTTATCTCAATCTGCTAGTTGTTTCCATCTTACTTTTCTCTCTCCTGTCCCACTGGTAAGGGGAGTGATAGAGCAGCTTGGTGACACCTGGAGCCCAGCCAAGATGAACCCACTACAGTGACTACCGTTAACATACAAACAGAGAGACAACAGAAACAGAAGTGTTGTATCTGTCCCTTTTACCTGCTGTTAAAGAGCAAACATCTGTCTGTATGACACTGAGTATTGTCAAAGGAAAAGCCAGGTGAAAAACCTCAGATACATCAAGCAAAAACTTTTTAATATAAACCATTTTTCTGCTTGTATTTAGAATCATTCAGATACTCTTTCTCTTATAAATACTTTCTATTCTTCTAAACTAAACGCAAAATTATATAGCCAAATTACTTTAAATAAATAAATAAGACACACACCTCATTCATCTTTGGTGTTTTCAGAAATGCAAGAACAAATCAAACTTAGATTTTTAAGATATCAGAAATTATATTCCATCCACATAAAATATAGCCTTCTGAAACTGTTCTATAACTCCAGTTGTTTGACAGGAAAAAATATCACCACCCTTTACAGAAACATTCAATTAAACAATTTTGTTTCCACTGAGAAAGATCACTTATCATGCTCTCTTTATCAAAGCAGTCATTTTCTTTGCCTTGTACCTAATTAATTTAAACTTGCCTTATACAGTTCTTGAATGACAGTCCTTAACACATATTTTAAACTAAGGATGATAATGGACAATCAATGGAAAATCATCTCTAAGGATTTTCTTAGAGAAGATCATTTGCAGAAATCTAGGGTGTAAATTTATAGCAGTCATCACTTCTTATTAGTTTCACCTGCAAACACTCAGTCCTCTGTACCCATGGGATGTCAGACCATACATTGCAAGTGGAGTAAATGGTCCCATGAAAAAGGCACCTAGTAGGTAGAATCATTTTTCAGACTGGCAATCAGTAGTGAGTCTCTGTTTGAGCTGTACTGCTGAGGTATGCTGGACAAAAATGGGTAGAAACAAAGTTCTCCCCAAATTGTGGACACTGCAAAAATGTCATCATCTCCTCAGAGCTCTCCAGGCCATTTATTTCACATATTGATGGTTACAGGTTCACAGGTTGACTGCATATCTTGGACAACTGTTATGATTTCAGGGGTGAGTCTTTTCTGACTAATTTTTCTTAACTTCTTTCTATCTGTGTAGGCATCCAGGGAGGCTAGAAGTAAAAAGACCAACCAAGCAACCAACCAAAAAAAAAAAAACAACAAACAAACAAAGAAAACAACAACAAAGAAAAAACCATAAACAATCGTCACTCTTTTTACTATATCCTCCCCCTTTCTGTAAATTAATTCCCATATTGCATTCTTCATAGTGAATTGAATGATGCCTGCCATTTCCACAGATTTAATTCTCTACAGAAATGCAAGATAAAGGTGGAGGGAAAAGCGGAAATAAACATCTAGTTATAACTGAATCTACAGTCCTCCTTCATTCCTTCAGGAGTGTTCAGCTGTCTGAAGTTTATCACAGTAGCCAATGATCAAATACCAGAAGGCTCCTTAGGTGATACTTAAGGATTAAACAGATAATCTAATTCACACCCTTCTTATGGATTTTGATGCCTAAAACTGACACTCTTCTTCATCAAGATTCCTCCTAGAGCTCTATAATCCTCACAGATCATACTCCCATTTGAGCTCAGTTTTCCCTTTAAAATCTTTTTAGCCTTGGCACATCCAGAAGGTGTGGCAGCAAGGATCTATTCAGGCTCACTTTAATTACTCAGTCATTTCTTTCTTGATATGAAAACAAGAGAACTTCACAATGACTAAAAGTGTATTTCAAAGGACAAAACTATACAAACAGAAAGGCACATATTTAAACCTAATATACTGATTGCCCTTCTGTGTAACCTGTGCTATTCATAAATAAAGTCCTTATTTCCTCTTTCAGAAATTACCAACAGGACAGTGATTTTAATGGAAGTTATGATGTTAGAATTGTACACATTGAGAAAACAATTGTTTTCCAACTGTGTTTTTGCGTTGTTCTTCTATGAGACACTGAAAATCAGTTTACATCTAGTCAAATGAACCAGGAGGTTCCCAGGTCCTTCTGAGACTTTGATCTCATGCTATTTTGTATTTCTGAGTCATGATTTACTTCTTGAAATCACTTGCTACTACTCTTAAATCAGTTAAGGTTTTGCTCTGAAATGATGTCACTATCAAGAATAAAATATAGACTGGTTTTTTTAATTTACTGGAAGCAACTATAAATGAACTGTAATCTTTTCTTCTCTTTCAGTCATGGTCTACTAAGGTAAATAACCTAAAATAAAAAAAAACCAAAAAGAATATTTCAATAATACTGTAGTTTGATTTTTTTTAAAATAGCTTTATGAAGAGAGTAAATTTTAACAGTGGTTAAAAAATATCTTTTTTTGTGCAAAGCTAATCTCAGTTTGTTTTTAAATTGGTTTAGCAAAATTGCAACTTATAATATGTAATTTCCACTCAAAATCTATCCACAAGCAATTTGGTTTAATTTCTAAAACATCACAGTCAGATTTCAAACTGCATCACAGCCATTATGTGTTTCTCCATTTTTTTATAAAAAAAATAGAGATCACTTCCTAAGGAGAAAGAGAAAAAAAAAACAACAACCCCTTGCTAATGAAAAGTATTGTATATGGTTATGGTAGAATTCAGTTAAAGCCCTGTAGTTTACTGTAGGACGAAGAGGTCAGCAGATGATAGCATCCACATTCTGTTGTGGCCACACTGTTGTGCATGCAGTCAGAATCACGTAAGGTGATAGACATAAAAACTCCAAAAACTTCTCCCAAAATAAATTTGATAGAGTTTCTTAGCCTCAAATGTAGTGTTTCTAAAAACACTCTGTATTCCTAAACAACAAAATACATCTTAAGAATAACTAAGGGTTACACAGTTCTGAATCTGAATTCACCTGAACAAGTTATATATGCATTAAAATAATTGTAAAAGTTATTATTTATCATTATTAGAAGTGTTAGATGAATAGCAGCTAATTAGTGTTAAGAAACAAATCATAGCTGTAATTTATTTTTACTTCTCTAGTTTGAAAATTAATCCTACTAGTTTTCTTCTTTGTATTTCTAATAAATAAAGAATTATTACTTTATGTATCCGGCCTCCATCATACTTTTTTATATAGGAGCAGTCTTTTGTAAAATATGGGGATTGGCAGGGAGATGACATGAACATCACTGTAGCCAAGATTTTTTCCTTAACTTTGTAGATTTAAACTACTAACATTTGAAATATTAAAATGAAGGCATTTATAAATTATGTGTCTTGTAAATGATTTAACATCTGAAGAATTTAAGAAGAGATGAAATATAATTCTTGTTAGTGTCTGTTCTAGAAACTGTTAGTTAAATCAGTGGGAGTCAGCTTATTGGTTCCAGTAGATTTTGCGTCAGTCCCTAAGCTACTCTAAACAACCAACAAATCAAATTTTATCCTAATGGTTCCCCTCATACTTTGTTTTTGATCAATGTTTATTTTAAACTTCACAAATGAGATTAAAGCTTCATTTTAACCAAATAAATGCCATAGAACCTTGACTATGTGTTTGCTACAAGTATTTCTAGGAAATACAGAGAATAGTAACAACAAAATTCTTTGTCATTACCTGAGCAGCCACTATGATTGAGTGGCAAAATGCAGTCAATGGGTTTGCATCAGTAAGTCACCTAACACATGGGAATGTGCAGGATATTCAATATACTGTCTTCCTGCATCACAAGATTTACTGCTTATTCACTTGGGAAAACAGGCAAAGATTAAACACTAACAGGCTGTCAAATGTATTTTTCCTTTACTTTAATATTTGCCATCCTCTAGTCCTCTGGAAAAGAATGTCTGAAATCAATAGAAGTGCATTTATTCTTCTGGCTAAAGAATGACCAAGTTTATTTCTTAGTTTGACATAATTAATTAACTCATTAAATGTTCTCAAGTGGGGGATTAGAATGGCAGTTCTTGGCCTCAAGAACAATTCATCCTTTTGTTTTAAATCCTTGCAGTCCCTCTACATAATATTGCTATTGACATGTTAGCTATAGCTTAAGGAATAGTGAAAATTTCAAAGAAATCAGTTATAACTTCCCATTCAGAAGCTGGCAAGAAAGAGTTAATTAAGTACCTTTTATCTCAAGATAATAATTTTTAAGAATACCTATGAACTTATAATTAATTGAATTGTAGTATGTTACCTTCATGATCTGATTTACTCAAGCAGAGTTAATTTTTTTCACTAAGATTGTAAGAAGGATTTTTTTTTTTTAAAGTATTTTGATTTGACAGCTGCATTCCTACACATTTCCCATTAAGGTCCATTTTTTGAGTTTTGAAAAGTTAAGTGTTTTATTTAAAAAGTCCAGTTTTATAAAATCTGAATGACTGGAATGAGCTGCCCAGAGAGCGTTGGCTGCAGAGCTGAATGATAGTGTAAAGCAAAGGTATAAGGCCTTCCATGGGCTCTATATTAACCAGTCACTTGTCACGTGTTTCTGCAGTGCAAAGTACATTAGAGACCCAGTCTCAAATGTGCCCCATATATTATCCCAGAACCATAATCAGAATTCTAAAGTAATTCGAGAGTTCAAGCTTTAAATTCATGGATTTCATAAGGAAAAAAAAAATCTTTTTTAAAATTTATTTTTACAATCTGTTGCTGTACCCATAAATGTCACGTATCCTACTAACTTTTATTTATTTGCAAGACAACATCCCATACTTTGGTAATTGCTAGCAGAATCCAGTTCAAGAAGATTTAAAAGCTCACACCACTGGATAATTGTATGATATATAATATTAGCCTCAAAATAACTATAATAAAGAGAAAGGGATTTTCCTTAGGTTTGAGAGCAGCAAGGAGGTATTGATAAACCAGTCACCTGTGATGTAGATTAAAGTTATCCAAGAATGCAGTGAGTTACATATTATTGGTAAAGACAGAAAAATACATACAAGATATCCATTAAACAGATATTTTGGAGGGAGATATTGCCCAAGGTTCATGAGGGGAATGATTTAGGTACCCTGTAAAGAAGTATGGAAAGACCATGTTAGTTTAGGCTAGTGGAATGAAAGCTGACAAGACATTATTGAGAAAAATATTAAAGAATAACACCAGTACACAATTAAGTAAATCCTGTAATAATATGCAGAAGCATACATTGATAATGAATTAATTTAATTTAATTGATTATCCAAATAAGTAAAAACTATGACGCATCTTAATGGTCTGGGGCACAGGACATGTCCCACTTTCTAAGATCATCTAGGAGTTTTATTTTTTAAATATAATATCATTGCAAAAATTTGGGATATTGGCAACATTCATGGTATTTTGTCTCTTCTTTCTAGAGTGTGTTAGATTAATGAATTTTGTTTTTCACTACATATCATAGGTTCATTGCAAAACATAAATTTAGTCTGTATTCTGCAAACCCTTCTACATCTAGATTTCTATTACATGCAGTTACAGAATTTTGGATGGTATGGTACTATTCAGTTCTTTCTTTCTGGGTGTGGAAAACTAACTTCCTTGAAAGATTTCCAAACTTGCTCCAGATTGTAGCTGTCTGTAAGTGTATCACCCCAGAAACAAAATCACAATGCTTTCTCCCATTTCACATGCGATGCTAAAAATAGCAAAAACCCCACGTCTTTCAGTGCATTGAATCTTTATTTGTCTGTTTGTTTGGTTGGGTTTTTTTTTATAATTTAGGAAAGTTAATGGGAACAAATACAACTAAAAAGTACTGCAGCTACTCAGCTGAGTTCCTGCATTTAATAGCAATTTTGTTCATCTTTCAGCTGAAGCAGTGTTCCGTACTGACAAAGCTAAAATAGCCTTTCCTCACAAAGACAAAACCATCTTTTTCTCCTCTGAGCAGGTAGTGAGACTGAACTCAGTTCTTACATAAATGCATTTCAAATGTTTAATTATTTCTGAAATGTATAATGGGAGACGTTAGTGAAAATAGTGTTTTGGGAATGGACGATCATGACTGTAGAATATGAGGTTACCTGATAGAACCCTTTCAGCCTCCCACAGGCTAAGATGTTTTGCATAGCACTGCAGCTGCCTTCAGAGGCAGATGATCCATCACCTCCTCAGCAGGTGGTATGGGAAATAAGAAACTATAAGAGGGAAAAGGAACAATAATAACTGTAATAATAGCTGCAAAAAAACCCCCAAAAATAGTGAGTATTTGCAAGGCAGGGATAATGTGTTCTATCTCAAACTTGCTGAGTTTGCAAGCCTTGCAAGGCTGTATTTTGACACACGCTGAGATTCAAACCATTCAGGAAAGGATAAGGAAAGATATGACTTTCTGCAAGACGTTTTCATAGACCCCAGGGGCAAATTGAATCTATATGCTGATTCAAAATAGACTTAATTCCCCTCCCCACATCCAAAACAGAACTCACAACTTAAGAAACAATGTTAAGGCTACAAAGATGAAGGTGAGTAATTTTTTATCCATCTCTGATGGTTTGTATTCCCAGTTTCTTCAAGAAAGTCTCATCAGTACACATTTGCAGGAGGAATGGTCTTGCATTCTATTTGATGCTCTGAATGTGTCAGATCATGATTAGCTCTGAAGAATCCCCTCTGCTACTTTATTCTCTGTTAATTTATCATAAAGCAGTAGCCCAGCAACCTCATGAGAGTTACACATTCCCAGATGTGTGAGAATATAAGAAAGTTGAATTCAGATAAAAGTAGGATGAGGAAGGGTGAATTCTGTCTTTCCTGAATGGTTTCAAGGATACCTCCAGGAAATATGTTTCTTGGTGTTTCTCAGTTCATTTGCTTCTGTTCTGTGACTATTTCATGGATAATAAAAGAGGTCTATGCAAGGAGCCTTAAAATTACTATCTGGAGTTTTATTTCCCTTGCTTGGATGATGAAAGTGTTCAGCAGCTTATCCAGAATGTTCTGAGGTTTTTAAGTCCACAGGAATTTCAGAAATTACTAGCAGTTTTTCCTCTCACTGAACTTCAGCTTCCAATGAAGTGATAATGATCACAAATTCTCAGATTATTGTTCCAAGGTTTACAGCTTGGGCCAGGGACACACAAAATTGAGAATTGATACTTTTTAGATCAACAGTCATCTGAGGGTTTTCTTTTGTATTTGAAGATACTTAATTTCATGATAATTACAAACCAAAGGTAAAAGCAAAACAAAAAGTAGTATCAGTTGCTAGTGGTGTCAAAGAAGATTTGCCTTTGATATTAATATTTGCTTGTGTTATGTGTCATAGGATTGGAAGAAACTTCATACATTGTCTAGTTCATTCTCCAAACCAACATATACATAAATCATTTAAAGTACTTTGGATGTAAAACCTTTATATCATGAATATTCAAAAATGTCAAGGAAACCTGATCCAGAGCTTATCCAAAGATATTACAGAATATTTTGCATAAGGAGCTTGTGGATCAATTGTCATAATCTGGTGTTGTTTTTCTGTACTGACATCAGAGAAAAGTATCTTGGTAGTATTTTGCTGATAACTTAAAAAGAGAAAAAACTACAAGAATTCATGAGATACCGTTACAGTTTCAACCAAATATAAAAGTTCAAGATAGTCTAAACTCTGAAGAAAAACTTCATCCCACCCTTAAATTGGATTTGTTATAGCTGGGACAACAGCTTGCTCTGATGCTGCACAAAGACTTACGGAAACTGGGAGAAACACTGGCAAAGCACAAAGTCTTGGAGCACAATCCAGCAAGCAAAGAGTGGAAAAGACAGGATAAAGTGCAAAAGTGACCCAAAGAACCTCATGTATTCACAATGTTGTTTGACAAACAGCCATAAAGAATAGTCTCTCACTTTCATAAAGAAAAAGAAATATACCTTTTTTGGTACTGACGACTATTCTCTAGTTCTGTAGAATTTTTACTTCCCTTTGGAACTCTAAGACATTGAAAACTTAAAAAACATTGTCTTTTTCTCTGGGCATTTCAGAAGAAACCTGCAGTAACAGCAAGTCACAGTTGCTTCGCCTGTTTTAGTGACATGGTGTGATTTCAAATATACTACTTCTAACATCTAACACCCACGATGAAAAGAAATGGCTGAGACACTGAAAGAAATTACTGAGAAAAACTGAAAATTAAAGGAATGCCTGTATGAAACATGCTAGTGACACATGTACAGGTTAAGCCAAGTTCAGAAGACTAGATGAAGTGTTGAAATAATATTGCTGCCAAACTTAAGCACTCCTTTTGAAAGGATGACTAGCCGGATGTAACCCTCTCCTTTTTAAATGTCTGAATAACACCTGAAATTTTCCCACATTCAATCTCTGAGAAAAATCCTGATTAAAATGAATGAGAGAAATATGAGAGAATCGATGTTGCTACAGAACACTGTGCTGCACAGCCTCCATGCTTGACACCAGCAAAATTTGTATGAAAGAACAAGAAGTCATTTGCTTCAGTTCTGAGGCTAACTAAAATTCAATGTACAGTCTTAGATGGACATTGCTTCAAGAACTAGCTTCATAATTGTGAGTAGTTATTTGAGGGGATGGTCCCAAAGACTAATAAAAGCTTCATAAATCTAATAGATTAGATAAATAAAGCATCAAAACAAAAGACAAATAACCTGGAAAAATAGCAAAGTTGCCAAATTGTCCTGGATTATTATGTATTTTGTTTTTAATTCACAAAGGAGAAGTAGTTTACAGTAAACAGCTGGAAGACATGAGGCTAGAAGAAAAAAAATTACAGGGTGGCACTGGGAATAATACTTAATCTTTTTTCGTTATGGCAGTAAATTCCACAGCCAACACTGAAGAAAGTGACTCTTCTTTGATTATATGTCACTATTCTGAGAAGCAAAATAAATCAGCTTACACCATTCTGCAGCAGCTGGGCAACTTTGGGAGCCTATGCTGCCTCCTCTTACAAGTAACTGAGTTGTCCTCCAGTGCGCATGATGAAAACCCACTTGAACAATATACAAGTAATTGTCTTTAAAATAGCTCATATATTTTCAAGATATTAAAATAAAATCATGCCTTAATCAAGTTACTTCTGTGGTTTACATATGTTCAGAAGTTGAAATTTACATTGCCCACATCCATCTCCTCCCAATGCACTTGTTTTGAACGTTTCTGGGGGCCAAAACTTTTGTAGAGTATTCAATTCTATTTTTCTTGATATTCCTTCTGAAGAAAAAGTCCTGTGATTTATTCATTGCAAAGTAAGCCTATTAAAGTGTCAAAGGTTGAGAAATGAGAAATACTGGTACACTCATCAAAATGTTTTTAGTTGGGACATGTTGTGTTATATTTAAAAAAAAAAGATTAATTGAAGGGGATTATTTATAGTGACTATTTTCAGACAGACTGATTGTAATTTAACTTGCTTGTACAGGATGTTTGTGGGTGGGTTGAGGGGAAGCTGATTAATAAGCATAGCTGTCTGGGGTGACATGTAGTTTGTTTTAAAAAATCATTACTCTATTTACATTTGGTATCATCACTGTTAACAATGATTAGGAAAATTTTCTGATATACCTATGATTAAAATGAAATTGATAATACTTTTTTATGTAGTGGTCATGGACATTATTTTTAGCTAAGTGCAATGTGTCCATGTTTGCTGATATTACAAAGTGGAAAGTAGCTCTGAATATTCAATGGTAGTTCTTTGTTAGAGAACTGCCTAAAAGGTTTCCTTTATAGTCCCGACTAAAATATCCCTTATATTTACTATGTTTGCATCTCTGTGGTGATAAAAATATTTGCCATAAGACATTTTCTTCAGGAATTTAATTAGTGAGTGATAAGTATGGAATATGAAGTGTCAGATCAGCCTTAAATTTTATTGCAGATAAAGAATTTACTGAAATGAAAAGTTTGGTGAATTTGACTGATGAATTTATACAAAAGGGCTTGTACACTCTTGGCCTCCCTTTCATTAGCACTTGGGGGGCTTTGACATCACAGGGAAATCGAAGAAGGGTTTAATTTTTTTTTAAATCAACAGGTTTCTGAGATTAAAAGATCAGATATTTAGATAACCAATATTCTTCAAGTGAGAATGGGCATTTATTCATGTTTCTATCTTTTTTTTTTTTAATAGGAACTTTCATGTTTTGTTTTTTTTTAATTTCTACTTGCTGCACTTCACCCAGCAGCTAAAATTGCCCTTATTTTACTCAAATACCTACACATGCAGTCTATTTCACAAATACATAGGCAAGAAAGATTCTGATTTGTAGACTAAGAACAGTAATTTGACTGTAATTAAAGTATAATTTCAGAGCTGTTGGCTGCAGGAGGGAAATGTTGGACGTTCAGAAAAAAAGCTTCTATTTATATGTCAAACTTTTAAGAAACAGATATTTTCCTTTATTAAACCTAGACTGTCACATACCTGAAAAGAATTGCGTGACACAAATATTATCCTGTCAAAGCCATAATACTCATCTACTTTCTCTCTCCCCTGAATTGTTAAGGTCCCCAATGATACTACTTGGGAATAGAAACTACAAGTCCATTCTTTATGACTGGAAAAACCATATTTTGTAACTCTCATATTATCTTTTTCTGTGGAAAAGATCTGTAGCAGTCTTTAAAGAAGCAATGCAGAATCTCAAATTTCATTAAGAGCACAGGCCAATTTTTGTTTTCTCAAACAAATCTCAGTATCTACATCACAAATAAGAAAAAACCAGGGAGATAGAAAGAAACACTGTTGTTGAAGTACAGTTCCGTATCCCAAGGATTTTCAGAAGCATTCTGTGAACTTGAAAGAGAATACATGGTAATAGTTCAATGCTAGATTTTGTTATACCGTCTGTGGTTCACAGCAGTCGAAATATGATTTTGTGAATAAAACTGATTGTCCCTCTTACCTCTGAGTTGCCTTTGTGGATTCCATCAAATTATCTGAGCAACCAAAAAAAGATGCTCTGAAGTAGGATCCTAGAAATTATTTTCTCTTTTATAATCAAAAGTGCAAGTGAGAGTCAGCTGAAGTTAACAAAGTAATAAATGATCATAAATGGTCGGAAAAATGAAACTACACTAGTTTCCCCAAGAAAAAAAATAAATTGTAAGAGAACATGTTATCAACCATAGTTGTAATGTTTTCTTTGAACAATAAAAAATCTGAAAACATGGAAGCTGTCCAGACCTGTTATTCTTATGGTCACCATGACAGCTTAACTGGCCACCAGATTTAAAGTTTATATTCACTTAGAGGAATTCAGGGCTGCTATTTGATCATGCTTAGTGTCAGTGAATAAAAGTCAGTTCCATTCAGTAATAAATATATTGTGCGTATATACAGTCATTCATTTGAATCATTTTTACTGAAGCTGAGAAAATCTATAAGAAGCATTGAATTAAAAAAAAAAAAAAACAAATAAAAGAACACAAATTAGGTAGAATAGAGAATGGAAATTATACTCTCTAATACAAACAATTTGACAAGATTGGAACACAACCCACAGTTATAAAATTACAATAGCAATTAAAAATTGATTGTGAAGTGGTAAAAAGTAAAAAACAGATGTCATCAACCATAGATATCAAGGAAGAATAACAAAGATCACAAAGCTAGTAAGGACCCCTGGGATGTGAAGATGTTTGCCATTCTAAGCGTATTTCTGGAAGCTTTTCATGGACTATGCAGATCTTAGCAAAGCCATTGCACTAGATGAAGACGGTATATTACAAAATCAGATTGAAATAAGAGCATTCAAGTGACACATTTATTCTTAGTATTTCTGTACCATAATTGCAATAAACCAGAGATAATATTCTACCAAAAAAAAAAAAAGAAAAAAGAAAAAAACAATTCACCATGAAGTTAGACAATATTTTTAAAAGATAGAATATAATAGAATACCAGAATGTTGTGGGTTAGGAGGACCTTGGAGATCATCTAGTTACAATCCCCCGGCCATGGACAGGAGCATCTTCCAGTAGACCAGGTTGCTCAGAGCTCCATCCAGCCTGGCCTTTGAACACTTGCAGGGATGGGATATCCACAGCTTCTCTGGACAACCTGCTCCAGTGCCTCCCCACCCTCACAATGAAGAATATTTTCCTAATAACTAATCTAAACCGACTCTTTGCTAGTTTTAAGCCATTGCCCCTTGTCCTGTCACTACATTCCCTTGTGAATAATCTTTACCCATCTTTCCTGTAGGCTAAGCAGTCTGATAAATAAGACCTGAATATTAAGCTCACAAGTGTCAAATAGGATAATAGAAGATATTTCAAAGCCCTCTTACACTATTTTTAAAAAATTAAATTAGTTGAAAATGTTTAGAAAGTAGTACAAGTTAGCCTTAGAAAGGATTAGACTACAGTTTAAAGGGTAGTCAGTTTAGCTGTAATAGACTTATAGCAGCTTGGGGTTGCCTTGAATTCTAATCAATATATAATTAAGAAAGACATTGAGGTGCTGAGACATGTCCAGAGAAGGTCAGAAAAGCTGGTAAAAGGTTCAGAGTGCAAGTCTTTTGAGGCTGACGGAGCTGGGGTTTGCTTAGGCAGGAGGCTTAAGGGAGATCTTCTTGCTCTTTACAGCTGCCTGAAAGGATGTCACAGCAAGGTGGGGGTTGGTCTCTTCTCCCAAGCAACAAGTGATAGGACAAGAGGAAATGGCTTCAAGTTGTATCAGAGGAAGTTTAGTTCGGCTATTATGAAAAATTTCTTTACAGAAAATGCTGTCAAGCATTTGAACAGGCTGCCCAGGTAAATGGTGGAGTTATCATCCTTGGAGGAATTAAAAAGACTTGTACAAGGGTCACTTAGAAATAGGTTTAGTGATGGACTTGGCAGTGCTGTATTAACAGTTGGTTTTGATGATCCTCGAGGTCTTTTCCAAACTAACCAACTCTATGTTTATGTGCTTGACGAGAGCAGTAATACGTCTTCTGTTATTCAAAACTTCCACCAAAAAAATTTCAGCGAAAATTATTGTGGAGATAGACGCAAAAAAAAATCCCTGATAGTGCAGAAAACAGGGAGGCATCTGTATTTGGGTTAGCTTGGGTCAAGTCTTTGTCATCAAACCCAAAGTATTCATCCAGCAAGGAGCCACACAAACTACAGTTACAGAAGTGATAAGTGCTCATGGAAGAGCTTTTGGAGGAGAAGTTAGTGGGATGCTTTGTCCCAGAAATCTTTCTCAAAAACGTTTCTACAGCAGCCAAGTAACTATTATAAATGGCATCTTGCCTGATAAGGCAGAAAACAAAATTAACAGCTGTGTTGTATGTGTAAACAACAGATAACTGACTTCTAAGTCATTGACTAATTTACACAAAGCATAAGATTTTGACTTCTGAGAAATTTTCACAGACTAGACATTCTGCCATACCCCCAAAAACTCCTATTAATTTAAGGATTGTTAAATTTCTTAATCTTGGAGGCAAATTAGTATTACTATCTAAATGACCATCTCAAAGTCACTCAAAAATCTTGCCTTATTTTCTCTTCGGATTTATCTGTAGAAACTCACTACAGAATATTCCCTGTGGTATATTGGGGAAGAATTCAATTCCTGAGAAGATAAACCAAGGCAGATATCTCCAGTAAGCTGTACTACTCATCAGTCCTAGGAAAGCATGTTTGTTGTGCTTCCTTCTACTGTGTGAGCTTTGGGCATCAGAAAAGGGATACATCAAAATAATAATGTCCTAATGACTGATGTAGTCCCCATGTAACGTCTTGACCATCTGATGATAAATCTTCTTGTCTGTATTTTTGATTTAAAAATTCAGGAGCAGAACTTCTTCTATCTGGCAAAGCCTGCCTCCAAGATATTAGGAAAAGAGTGACTTGGAAGGTCTGTTGTGGATTTATGCAACATGAATTCCTTGGAATATATCATACTTCTCTGGCATCTGTTTCAGAAAAATATATGTTTTTGTTAAAAAGTTGGAGGGTTCTTATGTGGATTAAAAAGTCCTGAAAGAATACTGGTTTATTAGTTTATAAGCAGTTCAATGCAATGTATCAATGAATGTAAGCAAAAAGAAAAAAAAACAAATCATAAACCAACATAAACTCCTAGCAATGACTGATCATTCAATATATATCTTAAGAAAGCAGGGAAAAAAAAGTGCTTAATACAAATTTAGAAAATGAAAAATAGGTGATGAAGCATGAATTTTGATCATATTCTGTGTTGAAATCAGATAAATTTCTGTATTATTATTTTCTGGAAGAGTTCATCCAATTAGAAAAAAAAAAATTACTATAAAATTCTTGGATGAATCCCACTGGAAACACATGATTTTTACTGATTTATATTCCCAAGGAAGTAATCCCTTTCATACATTATGAATATTAATTATGAAATGAAGGTTGACCATGTATTTTAAAATGGTTGCAATTACAAGCTTGAAAAAAAAGTGTCTAAAATCCTTCTTTGCATATATATTCTAGCTAAAACTATTTTTGTGAACACAGTGAGGGTAAGTTGAATTTCAGTTTTGCATCTGGATACTAATACTAATATTTTATGAATGATGCTTCGCTGTTGGTACAGAACTAAAAGGAGGGAGTTTGAACTGTTAACAGTTGTTTTATGAGTATATTCACCTTGCATTTTGGGCTGGATATGACCTTTAATTCCTGTCCTAAACTGAAGTGTTGCTGCATAGCTAATAAACATGGATGGATGAAATTATCCTTGAGTGCAGGATATAAATCATTTTTAAGGCCCTTTGAGATGCTTAGGGGTTAAATATGTCACAGAAAATTATCACAGTATTGTGAGCATTAGTCCATCATTCTGTTATTTCCATGAGCTATCCATAATAGCATTATCTTATGATCAGACTGAAGCTTCAGGATAGTTTTTATCTCAGAAGAGGGTGAGATTTCTTTTCAAAGCTATTGATTAATTTCAAGCTGCAATGCAGTTTGGATTAATGGCAAAATAGGAGTATGTTATGTTGGACAATGAAGAGAAAAAAATGTACAGTATAGAGGAAAAGGAAGACTATACAGAACAAGACATTGTAGTGCCTTGGACAGAATATTCTAGACGCTCATTCAAATAATCATCTTACCAGTATGTATCAATAAGACCACAGCCAGGAGATGGAGCAGAAAAGGGTACCGTTCAACACTCTGAAGAGTACATATAAATACTGCATCTAGTTTTGAGTTCCCCACAGGAGATAGACAATGATAAACTGGAATTAGTTCAGCAGAAGTGGAGTCTAGAGCTCCTACTCTATGTGGTGATGCTGAGAGACTGAGCCTTGTTCAGCCTGGAGATGAGGTTTTGAGGGACTTTGAGCAGCTTGCATGCACCCAAAATGGGGGTTGCAAGAACACAGAGCTGGGCAGACACTGTGGTGCCTGTTGAGAGTACAAGGCACAGCAGGTGTAAGTGAAATATGAGGAGGTTCTGTTCAGACATGAGGAAGTTATTGCCATAGTGAAAACCTTCAAGTATTGGAAAAGGCTTCCCATGCAGGCTGTGGAGTCTTTATCTTTGGAGATTTTGAAAGTCTGACTACATAAAGCCCTTAGAAACTTGTTGTGAATTCAGTCTTGGTGAAGGAGACTGTACCAGAGACCTCCTGAGGTCCCTTCACACTGCAAGTGTTCAGTGATCCAGGCACAGCCAGAATTACTGCACAGCATAATGAACTCCTTAGCTACCCACAAATGCTCACTGATTCCTTCAAGTTCTTGATATTTGCCAATCAGACCATAAAGTCTGTAAGGGATGTGAGATAGTCTGCCTGCAGTCTGAGAGTACATGATGGAGATCTTTAAAAAGCCCTCTCAGGAATAAGCAGAAGAAAGAGTGCATTTTTATCCCAGGAAAACAAACAAACCAACCAAAAGTCATGGTTTTACACTGGCCAAACACCAGGCACCCATGAAAGCCACTCATTCACCTTTCCCTGCCACAGCTGGGCAGAGGAGGGAAAAATTTAACAAAGGGTTCATGAGTTGAGATAATGTACAGAAAATCACTCTATGAAAAGCCAGTGTCCATAAAGGAGACAGAGAAGTCCTGCAACTTTATTTGAATAAAGGGAGAGAGTCTGCTGAGGCACACACCTGCAGAATTTTCTCTCTCGAGGTTTCAGAGGGCTCAACCTTCTTTTATCCTAAGCTCCCGACCACATGTTGCCCTCTTCCTTTCCCCATTGGCTGAGGTCCTAGGAAGGTACAGCCTTCCTGAACCACCTACCACATATTCCCCCTTGAACCTGTCATTTTACCCCAAAGTTCAGAAACTCAGGCTTGTGCAGACCCACTTGTCTGTTTCAGGAGTCAAGCCGTCTGGGCTCTGTAGCAAACCTGCTGCGTGATGTTAATAGAGACATTAAGACCCATTTTGAAGATGTTAACACCCGTACCTTCACCCATAGAATTGTTTGTAAAGACATTAGCACATATCTTCCCTATCAATAAGGACCAGGAGAAAACACTCCAAGGGCAAAACAGGCTCAACTTAGAGATACAAAGTGAGTTTATTACTAACAAAATCAGAGGAGGATAATGAGAAGTAACATAAGCCCTTAGAAACACCTTTTCTTCCCCCAGTCCCTCCCGCTTTCTCACCAACAGCAGAGGGAGACAGGTCGTGGGGGTTTGGTCAGTTCATCACTCAAGGTTTTCTTCCACTGCTCTGGGAGAGGAGTCCTTCTGTTGTGAGACCGTGGGGTCATTCTCACGGGAGACGGTTCTCTGTGAACTTCTCCGGTGTGGTTCCACTCTCATGAGCAGTGGTCCTCCCAAAACTGCTGCAACATGAGTCCCTCCTTGTCGCTATTGTGCCAGGGATGGTGAGAGAAGAAACATGAGAAGTCCAAGGCTCAGGGATAAAAGGAAGTGCTTTAATAATTTTCCAAAGGCTTTTATATGTTAGTTTGCAAAAGTGTCTTAAATGGCATCAGGTAATTGGTCCTTTGGCCATCCACCCCTTGAGGGGATTGGTCAAATTCTAAGACACCCATTTCTAAATATTTTTCTAGTTAGAACCATAACAATACTGCAAAACAACCTGCAGGTGCAAGAAGTTTACAAAACCGTAACGTAGTTTAAAATAGTTTGCATGGGAAAGACAGAACTCTAACAAAATGCTGCAGAGGGCTGAAGAAATCCCCTGCTGAAGCCTTTTAAGTATCCATACCTCCTGATGCCTTAGGTTTTAACTTTAATATTTTCAAATCCTGTATTGCTGAGTGTGTAACTGTGAAGTTTCTTGTAGCCTGCTAGCTACTGTTCTCTTACGTGGGTTAGACAAAACAAAGCCTCTCTAGGTTTGCTCTCCAAGGACACACAGATTGTCCTAGGCCTGAAAAATGTAAACCAACATCTTTAGAAGAGGGGTAAGCTTACAGAAATGACATCATTAACGGAAGTTTTAATTGGAGAATTAAACCTGATAAGTAAATGAACCAAACTTTTAAAAGTGTGAAGAACTCATGACTTGGGGTCCATCTTGGATGTTGCCTTTGGCCTGCCCAGGGTGTACTTTTGAAGACCCTTCAAATAAATACCTATCTTTATTGCCTTATTCTTGTCTGTCTCTGTTCTTTAGGTGGCCACTTTAGGCATCACTCCCACAGGCAACAGTCCTCTCAAAACTGCTGTGGCATGGGTCACTCTTCCACAGAGTGCAGTCCTCCAAGGACAGCCTGGAAGCAAGGGCCGTCTCTCTCCATGGGGTCTTCCACTGAACCACAGCTTCTTCCAGACATCTACGTGCTCCAGCATGACCACCTCCCCCAGGGGCTGCGGGTGGATCTCTGCATCCCACGTGGACCCATGGGCTGCAGGGGCAAGGCTGCTTCACCATGGTCTTCACCACAGCCTGCAGCGGCATCTCGGCTCCGGCGCCTGGAGCACCTCCTCCCCCTCCTTCTCCACTGACCTTGGTGTGACCACGTTGTTTTCCCTCACATGTTCTCATCTCCTCCTCTTCTCTACCTGGAATTAAAACTGCACTCCGCACTTTGTTTTGATTTTCTTCTTAAATATGTTATCACAGAGGCGTTACCATCATCTCTAATTGGCCCAGCCTTGGCCAGTGGCATGTCCATCTTCAGAGCCATCAGGGATTAGCTCTTCCACACATGGTGGAAGCTTCCAGCAGCTTCTCACAGAAGCCACCTCTGTGGCACCTCCACTACCAAAAAACCAGACTGGGCAAAACCAACACACCAAACCAAACAAAAAACCTCCAAAACCACACAAACAACAAAAAAGAAAACAATATCCAACACTCAGACATAATAAGAGCCAAGAGTAAAACATGAAAGCAATTTCATTTAGGCTGGAAATATATTCAGGTGTATGAAAGTACTTTTAAATAGCAAAAGATGGCATAAATAAGAGAGATTTCTTTCACACTAACTCTGCACATCTCAAAATTGGAGGTTTAAAGCACCCTTAAAAATACATATTTATCTCTCTCTGTATTCTTATCTATATAAGCTGTATTTATCTTTATATAAACATTCAAATATTCTCAGAGAGAAAGGATTTGTCTAAATCTTTTACTGAGTAAATGCTGAAAGTATGGAATAATTTGGAGTCCTGCGCATCCTGACTTCGTGAAAATTGCCAGGAATTTTTTTTTTCTTTTGTCAAAATTATTTTTTTTAATAAGTATTTCAGCAAATTAATTACAGGGTTCTTTTTCATTTTTTGGTAGGTTTTTCTATTTTAATATTGTTGCTATTAATCTGGGTTTGATTTTGATTGTTTAGATTTTTAAAGGCATGAAATGGACTTGATGATCCCAAGCCATGGGGACCATCAAGTGTGCTGGTCTTAGTATATAGGTTTATATCGTCTACATTTATTTCAAGGTGTATTTAGACTTTAAAATAACAGTTCTTAATAACAATAGTTTTCCTTTCCAATTATAACACTTAAACATTATTAAACCTAAACAACCACTTTTTCAAATTTTTATATTTGTTAAGATTTATAAACCTTTCCACTCCCCTGTCTAGAAAGATATGTAGGCACAAATCCTACATAAAACTGCTAGTACTTAAATTCATTGCTGAATTTGGCCTAGGAATGAAAAACTACTTTCATTTAAATGAGTAATGCTCTGGAGATTGACATCAGCTGGATCTGGATTTTAATGACAGTTTCCTACTTATTTCTTCTACTAATGTCAAGTAAAGCAATTATTGCTTCTTTTATTAATTAATAGAAGCTTTTCATATGCCTAATGATGCAAAGATTAGCTCACAGTAAATAATCTCATGTCAGTGGAAAAGAGATCAGTGATATTATGCTTATATGATATATGATTACACAATATATGATTATATTAAGAGATCAGTAATAAGTCCTGACAATTTTCTGTTGCAGTATTAACTGAAGGTATTGAAACCTAATTAAACTGTTCCTTGATTCAAACATTCAAAAAATCTGACTATAATTTTTAGATGGCAAACTGCTGATTTTGTAGGGAACCTAGAAAACACATCGTTTTTCTGAAGGGCTCTGATTTACCTTGCATTTCAACAGGATAGTAGCACTGAAACCATAAGTTCCACATGTCTGCCCATGATGTTATGATGGCATTGCTATTCCCCTGATCA
The DNA here is from genome assembly GCA_013397115.1 of Edolisoma coerulescens. Classification (NCBI taxonomy): domain Eukaryota; kingdom Metazoa; phylum Chordata; class Aves; order Passeriformes; family Campephagidae; genus Edolisoma; species Edolisoma coerulescens. Next base: position 423,493 of record VWZW01002393.1, read on the forward strand.
CAGTGAGGAGATATTGAGAGCAGGTCAGAAGCTGTATCAGAGGAGGGAATCTTTTGTTTGGGTCCAAAAAAGTACCTGGGCATATGCTTAACTTTCCTCTCTGACAGAGCTTACAGGTCTCCAGAGGTGATGTAGGTGGATTTGCTTCATGAAGACAACATTGTCAAAGTCCTAATGAAGCCACCCATGAACTTTCTCCACGGGCTCTTCTATTAATCAAATTCACATAGCAGTAATCTCATTTAGACTTAAAATAATTAATCTAATTAATCCCACGATAATTAGTGCAAGATATTAAAATGTTTAATAAACCTCATTCTCAAATCAAGAGTTATATTTTTAGACTTTTTTTCCAATACATTTAAAACTAAACTCCTTAGGTAAAAGAAAATTAATAAAACTTAAATTAAGTTCATAATTATTATGAACAAGATATATTTATGCTTTTTTCTTACTATGTACCAGACTGCATGCACAGCTAGCTACTAATTTACAAATGAGCAATTATCCATCACAAGGGAATGAGCAGGAGACAGATAAGTTCAAATGTTATATATCAGCAATTAATATTTTAGAATATAGGAAAAAAAGATCTGTAAGTAAAAAGGAAAAAAACCACTACCACTCTCTAGAGGATGTGGTTTTAAACACTTCCATGGAGAAAAATGTCAATGAAAAAGGAGAAGTAATTTGTTTGAGTTGGTTAGCGCAGTTTTTTTCAGTGCAGGGTTCTGAGAGGACAACTTCGGACAGAATTACTCTTTGGTTGAATGTTTTGTATCCCAGAGTGCACTAGCAGCAAAATGCAGGAGTATGAGTGAGCCATCACAGCAGCTCAAGGGATGGTGAAGCACTTACTGTAAAGGGGTACATCCCACCTGTACCTGCCATAATACTCCATTAGCAACAGACACTTGTATAGATTTTTTTGCTTACTTAAATATTTAATTAATGTTTCCACTTTTTTGTTACTGCTATCTAATGAGAGAACATGCATGTAGAGGCATAGCAACTTCCCTTGGGAATTCAATTCAAAACTGCCTTAGTACTTCCACGGAAACCACTGAGCTTCAGTGACCAGATGAGTACTATTGTCTTAAAATGTCAGTTTAAAATTGTCTAAATGGATTGTCTGTGCCTGGTCTGACTAAGTCATGGATGGATAGGAACAAATGAGAAGGAAAAGAAACACTACATCACTGCTGCAATCCCTCCCTGCCTTACCTATAAGGCAGAAGGTGAACTACCCCAACAGTTAGAGGCTGATGCTTTGTAAGATTCAGTCACTTGTCTGTGATGTTACAAACAGCATTTAAACTCTTGTCCCACTGCAGCTGAACTGAGTGAATTGTGAGATTTTGTGTCGTGCACAGATGACCTGCATTCATAATATGAGGAGTGTGGACAGCTGTGTTATAGTTATACACATCTATGTTATAGTTATGCATATCTTTACACAGATTTACAAAGATTAACACAAATTTGTCTGCCCAGTTATAAGCATTGGAGATCCATCATCATGAAGCTCAGACAGAAATACTTTATTCTATTTTACCTAAGTAGGTGCAATAGAATGTTCATATTCAGCAAAACAATTTCTTCATGATGTTTAAATATTTTGCAAATCAAGACCTTAATTAATCCTCTGCCAAACACTTGTATTTGAATCCAACTAAAAATATGAGCTAAGACTATTTGATTTTGTCTTCACAGAATCATAGAATTGTTTTCATCAGAAAAGACCTTTAAGATCAAGTCTGAAATGTGTGACCAACTAACCCCTTTTTATAGTTTTAAAAATGCAAATCTAAAATAATGCAGTATTCTCAAAATGAAAAATGGCTTATTTTAGAATGAAAGACAAAAAACCAAAAACCAAAAAACAAAAAGCACTAAAATAAATTCTTTTACAAAAAAAACTAATAGACTTAAAGCTTTAACATTTTCTAAGCTCTCTTTTCCGGGTATTTTTTAAAGACCAAACCAAAGACACACATGACCTAATTTAAGTCTTTCTGGAACCATTTTTTCAATTAATAAAGACGTTGTAAGCCCTATGTCTGTCTTTCTAATCATCTATTTACAAAAAGCGTGCACTCATCTCATCTTCCCATAAGCTATCTATATTTCTGAAAGGAACGTCAAGAAATCTCTAAATTCTCCAAAATAGCTAAATTTAAACAAGATATCAGTAAATGATTGAATCTTTTTATTTCTCCTTTTTTTTTTTTTTTTTTTTTTTTGAATTACAGGGGAAAAAGTTTCATTTCAGACAGACCCATTCTGTTGCTATGGGCGTTTGACCTAAGGAGTGGTTTTCTAGAAGTCTCCAGTCCTGATTTTTTTTAAATGTCAGGATTTATATACACAAACCTTATTTCCCACAACTAACAAAGAGTCCTGTTATTCCTGTGAGTCTGTATGCAGGTCAGTGAGATGGAAAAGAAGATATTGGTGTCTGAATAAGAGCTTTTCCATGTGGTCCCATGCGTTGGAAAACATGAGTGGGAGGTGAAATGCAGTTTAATCCTTTGTGCAGGTTTTGGATAGGATAGAATTAGACTTCTTCGTAGTGGCTGGTATGGGGCTGTGTTTTGGGTTTGTGCTGGAAACAGGTTGGTAAAACAGGGATGTTTTCATTACTGCTGAGCAGGGCCAGGCCAAGGGCCAGGCCAAGAGCCAAGGCCTTTTCTGCTTCTCACCCCACCCCACAGCAAACAGACTGGGGCACACGAGAAGTTGGAAAGGGGACACAGCCAGGACAGCTGACTGCAACCATAATATGTAATGTCATGCTTAGCATATACAGCTGCACGACAGGGTGGTGCTGAGGGCTACTGGTTGGGAACTGCCTGGGCATCAGTTGGTTGGTGGTGGTGAGAAATTGTTTCAATTTGCATCACTTGTCTTTCTTTGGATTTCATTTTTCTCTCTGTGTTTTTTTTTTTACTACTACAACTATTACTACTACTACTACTACTACTAATAATAATAATAAAACCCGGGTTTGTCTTAACCCATGAGTTTTTTCACTTCTACACTTATGATTCTCTCTACCATGCCACTGGGGCAGAGGAGTGAGCAAGTGGCTGTGTGGTGTTTAGTTGCTTCCTGGGGTTAAATGCTGACAGTATTAAACTCAATAAAAATTAATGCACTTGCACAATTCAAAATAATAATTCAGTGATAAGGATATGAAATGCAGTTGTTTGGTTTTGTATAAAGCACCTTTTTCTTCTGATAATTCTTTGATTTGATATCTGTAGGTCAGTTTTATTTCTAAACAGAAACACTGAATTTTGGTCTCTTTTTACATGAGTGAGTGATTGCATATCTAGGGTTTTTCACCCCTATTGACATTCCAGTGTATTGGAGAAAATCAGAATTACACTTTTCTAGGAATCATAATTTACAAGGACACAGTGCTTTGTTCAATAGTAGTTTCTTTCAAAGTGCAACATCTTCTTTAGAGGTTATATTAACCAAAGTGAACAAGTGATATGCATTGCACTAAAGGGAAAAGACATCACCATGATGCCAGGTAATAGAGATCAAGAAAATGCTTCTGGACACTGTACCTCTAGCATGGTTTCAAAAGTCATCATTTCTTACACTCCATTTTAAGGATTTATTCATGCTGTTTTCATAACTGAATCACTTTTGACAAAATGTAGATGATGATAGTAAAATACAGTTCTTTTTCCTAAAGGGCAATAAGAATTGGTGGAGGTTACCCAGTTGTCACATCTGATTGCAGCAATCCTTTCTTTTCTTAAGAGTGTGTATGATTGCCACAAGTTCAAAGAGACCCTTGAATTTCAGGATCTGTTCCCATTCTGCTGTTTTTTTCCACCTGTCTGTCCCTGATGCTTCCCAAGACAGGCATCTTTCCACCATCTGGTCATACTTACAGTCACATCCGGCAGCTTTGGATGTGCTTTCCTGCCCCATGCCTTGAAAATGCCTAAACCTACAGTACTCAGTAAACTCTACTTTCCAGAATGCTCCCCACCACACTCTATTAGGAAAAAAAGATATATCAATAAGGCTGAAAAGTCTTAGGGGCTTTCCTCTAACATTTAATCGTGACAAGAAGATTGATAAGGGTGTCATATTAAGGGCTACAGGTAAATGACTGGTTTAAGTGAATTCAGCTAACTGAGAAGGACATGGAACAAGACATATCACAAGAAACTACTGGACATGACAGAAAACTCTAAGTGTAAGAAACTTACTGAATTATGGAGGGTGCTGTGAGGGACTGCTGGGTATCGCAGGTGGTAAAGGGGAAGCTATGGGAGAAGTGGCCCAACTTCACAGATAGTTGGAGGAGAGCACTACAAAAATTTTTGGGAGCAGAGTCTTGCAAGGCCAGTTCCATATGTAGGGCTGACATTGCCAAAGCAACAGTGTCATAAATACTGTTTGTGTACAGGTGCGACAAAACTGAGAATTATGGAAAACAGAGTAAATAGAGCAGATTTCACAGCTAAGCAGGTTTGTGGTGGAGACAGAGAGGTAAAATGGTGGTGAAAATTGAAGTCAGGAAATGACAAAAAGAATAACAAGGTATGCAAGTCATGAGCTGGCCTTGTGTGGGAGCATCTGTTGGTAGCCTTGGGCATAACCAGTATCCTGAGCATAACCAGAGAAACAGACCCTTTTTTGCTGACCACACCACAGGTGCCAGACCTGCTGCCATGGTCACAAGGGCCACAGATGGTGGAGCAGACGCTTTCCTAGGTGAACAAGGGGAGCACATGGATTGACAACTCAAGCTTCCTGGTGTCTTCACATCAATGACTGCTGCAGATGTGGTGGCACCAGTAACAGCCCACCGCTTCATACCACACATCAGCAATCCTTGCACAAATGTATCGGCTATATTAAGACATAAAACTTTCTACTAGCTCTTGACGGAGAACATATGAGGGAGGAAACAAAATGTATTTGAGAATAGCAACGGTTATAAACTAGTCAGTTCATCAAATACAATCTGCTGACATGAGCAAAGTCCATCACAAAAGTCAGACGCTAAAATGAATAATGCGGGCCAGGACACTACTAATTCATATGTCAGTGCCACTAGAAGAGTAACATCAAAGCACCACAAATATATCAAGAAGGGGTAGTTCGAAACTGCTGCCACGTGGAACAGTCATCATCACAGCACATTTACAGAAACAAGACTTTTTTCTTCATATGTATAATTCTGGCTTAAAATAGCTTAAAATGCTTAAAATGCTTCCAGAAACACTGCATGTTTCTGTATTATTTCCAGAACACAAACCAGGGGAAAATTAAAGCAGAAGTTTCACATCACCAGATGCACAACAGTATATTTTTGGGGTAAGGTGTTAATACCCCGTTAGGAAAATAACTGGAGATTTTGGGGAAGGAGTTCTGGTTTCGGTGACTTTTTTTTTTTTTTTTTNACAAACTTCAAATATCCACTTATTTATTTATAGTCCTTCAAGATTTTCTATTCTCCAAAAAGATGTAAAGGTCCAGATCTCTTTATTTCAACATATATCCAGGTAATTAAATAAGGATTGAGATTTTTTTTTGCTAGGTGGATTTAAATCCAAGCAAAATAAGCAAAATAATTACAATACCTGAATGTATAATGTTCATATTTTTGTCCTTCCACATTAGTTTACCAGCAATGTGTATGTTTAAACTATCAAATGTTTATCTCAAACTTCTTGTTACATCTCCTCTAGGAAAATTACTAGGATCAGTTTTAATTTTTCAGCATAAAGGGTAAAAACATTGGGATATATTTTCTTGATATCTTGAATGGATTATACAGGTCCATTAAATTTATAGTTTTGTGTCTCAATGTTTTGTTTCTGTGGAGTTTTTTTTGTTTTTTCCAACTTATAAAAAACACAAGAAAATAAAACTCATAAAATTTTTTTAAGGGCAGAGTATCCATAAAGTCATGCCAAGACTTTTACAGACAGAGAGATTCTGTCTGCTGACCCCAAAAGATAATTTTATTAAGACATAAGGCATTCAAGCAGACATCCTGTAATGTATTTTTCAGAGTTAAAGAGCCCCATATTGATGTATTTGCTCACTTCTACAACTGCTTTTGAAGTATGCACTCCAATAGAGCCAGATGTCATCCAGTAGAGCAAATCCTACATGTGTGTTCCTGGGTACAAATATTCACACACACAAAGCAATAAGCAGGTTGACTACAGAATTCTGAAATTAATAATAATGATTTTTTTCTCAGAAACTTCGTGGTTTTAAAGCAATACTAGTGAGAGTCATTAGACAGAGCTCACTAGGCAAATCTGCAGGTGTGATGACGATCAACCAGCATGTGAAACTCAAATACTTTCCAGCTTCTGAAGGAATAGTACGGTGTAGGACATGCTGAGAGCGTGAAGAAAAAAAAATCCAGAGACAAACAATAAAGCAGACTCATGGAAACCTGGAATTGTTTATGTTGGAAAAAATGTCTAAGATCATCAGGTCCAACCATTAACCCAGCACTGCCAAGCCTACCATTAAACCATGTACCCAAAGGCCACATCTACACTTCTTCAAAGCGTCTCCAGGGCATGGTGACTCCATGGCTTCCCTGGGCAGCCTGTTCCAGTGCTTGACAATCCTTTTGGGGAAGAATTCTACTAATATCCAGTGTAAACCCTCTCTGGAGCACTTCTTCTCTTGTCCTATTGCTTCTTACTTGGGAAAAGAGACTGATACCCCTACTTTCAGGTAGTTCCAGAAAGTGACTCCTTTTCCCCAAGCCAAATACCCTCAGCTCCCTCAGCTGCTCCTCATCAGACTTGTGCTCCTGACCCTTCATCAGCTCCATTGCCCTTCTCTGCACACGCTCCAGCCTGTCCCTGTCTTTATTGTAGTGAGGGGCCCAAAACTCAACAGAATCACAGAACTAACTAGGATGGAAAAGACGTTTGAGATCGTCAAGTCCAATCTATGACCTAGGATGACCTTATCAACTAAACCATGGCACTGAAGGCTACATCCAGTCCTTTCTTAAACACCTCCAGGGACGGTGACTCCACCACCTCCCTGGGTAGCCCATTCCAATGCCCAACCACTCTTTCTGTAAATAATTTTTTCCTAATGTCTAGACTAAACTTTGCCTGGCACAGCTTAAGACTGTCCTCTTGTTCTGTCAGTGGTTGCCTGGGAGAAAAGACCAACCCCCACCTGACTACAACCTCCTTTGAAGTGGCTGTAGAGAGCAATAAGGTCTCCCCGAGCCTCCTTTTTCCAGGCTAACCAACCCCAGCTCCATCAGCTGTTCTTCACAGGACTTGTGTTCTAGACCCTGCACCAGCCTTGTTGTCCTTCTCTGGATGCATTCAACTCAACCTCCTTCCTAAATTGAGGGGCCCAGAACTGGACACAGTACTCAAGGGGCAGCCTCACTAGTGCTGAGGAGAGGGGGACAATCACTGCCTTGGTCCTGCTGGCCATACTATTGCTGATCCAAGCAAGGATACCATTGGCCTTCTTGGCCACCTGGGCACTTGCTGGCTCATGTTCACCTGGCTGTCAACCAACACCCCCAGGTCCTTCTCTGCTGGGCAGCTTTCCAGTCACTGTCCCCAGAGTAGTGTTGCATGGAGTTGCTGTGAACCAAGGGCAGGACCCGGCATCTGGTCTAGTTGAAGCTCATACAAAATTGACCTTGCTACATTGATCCAGCCTGTCCAGGTCCCTCTACAGAGCTTTCCTACCCTCCAGCAGACCAACACTCCTGACTCAACTTAGTGTCACCTGTAAACTTGATGAGGGTGCTCTTGTGCAGATCACCAATAAAGATATTAAGCAGGGCTGACCAAATACTGAGCCCTGGGGTACACCATGGGCTATCAAGTGAATGTAGCACCATTTGCCACCACTGTCTTGGCCGCACTATCCAGCCAGATCTTAACCCAGTGAAGAATGTACATATCCAGCCATGGGCTGCCAGGTTCCCCAGGAAAACGCTGTGGGAAACAGTGTAAAAGGCTTTACTGAAGTCCAAGTAGACAACATTCACAGCCTTTTCCTCTTTCACTAAGCAGGTCACCTTGCAATAGAAAGAGATCAGATTGGTCAAGCAGGACCTGCTTTTGATAAACCTGTGCTGTGATGGCACTCAAGATGATCTGCTCCATGACCTTCCCTGGCACTGAGGTCAGACTGACCGGCCTGTAATTCCCTGGATCCTACTTCTGGCCATTCTTGTAGATGGGCGTCAAATTTACTAGCCTCCAATCAACTGGGACTTCCCCCAGTTATCCAGGACTGCTGGTAAAAATTTGAAAGTTCTCATTGAGCTCTTCTATCAGCTCCCTCAATATCCTCGGTTGGATCACATCCAGCCCCAAAATGTTATGTATTTCTAAGGGGTGTAGCAGGTCATTAACCATTTCCCCTTGGATTATGGGGGCTTCATTTCGCTCATATAATCTTACCCATTTACAAGTGTCTATTTTATTTAGCTTTAGAAACAGAGCTTTTACCTCACTTGTAATTTGTCAATTTGCAAAAAAAATTGAAAGCCCTCATCACAAAAAGGTCTGATACAAATCAAAAACCTGTCATGTATTGAGCAAATTAATAAAGCAAAGAGATTTACACGTTTGTCCTGTCTCCTGGGGTCCTGTCTGCATCTGTTTGTTTGTAGCTACAGTTTCTGTGGTTTTTCTTTGTTATCCAAATACTTATTTATGCTAGTGAGAAATAGCTACTAGTTGGTGAGGATAGCAATTGTTCTAGGAAGACAGAGCATTATTTTCTCCAGGTTTGCCATCTGGAGTGTCTGGAGACAACCAAATAAGCTAACAGTTTGTCAAGAACATACAGGCAAACAACAACAAAAAAATGTCCAAAAGAAGGTGAAAGGAAAAGAACTGGCAGGACAAAAGTTGCTGCTGTAGAGCGTCATAAGCCTGATGGCTTGTTTTTGTTGTTGAAGTTCTACTCTGTAAGAAAATGTATTGTGATGTCTCTGAAAAGTACTGCAATTTATAAGCTACCTAAGCTGCACAAGCCAGTCCTGTGACAGCCTAGCAGACACCACTGTTAGGGGAATTATTTAGTCTAGTAAAATATGATATATATAAGAATAATGGAACTTAGATTGGGCCATATCACATGTTATTATTCCTCTTAATATCTTAAATAATACACATCTTCCAGTGTTTTCTTACCCTTCAAATGTTAGTGGTCTTTTTTCAGCCATCCAATCTATGCATATATAACTATTCTAATATTTCCTCCTAAATGATAATGTCACCTCCCTGACTGTTTTTAATCTTCTTCTCTGAAATCTCTTCAATATTTTTCTGGCAGCTAAGTGCTCTACATTTAATGCAGCATTTGGAATATACTCATACTACAGCCAAACAGAAAAGAAAGTTCTCTGTGGTAAGATACCTATAAGAATTTTCCACCAAATTGTGTTAGCTATTTTTGCTACAATACCACATTGCGTTTTTAATATTAGCTTGATATAACTGTGACCACAACATCTCTTTATTCATTATTGCTTCCTAGATTTATGAACTGTCAATTCTTCAAAGACCCACATGATACTCAGCATCGAGTATAGAAGTGTTGCCCTCCATTACAAACAGGCTGTAGTGTGGGCAAGAAGTGGAGGCAGTGGCCCACTGAAAGTGGAAATTAATTTCTTTGTTCCATTTTGGAACTATTCAGGAATAATGGAACACTTTTTTCTGTTTTCATGGAATCATAGACTCATATAATGGTTGCAGTTGGGAGAGATCTTAAAGATCATCCAACTACCTTATCATAGGCAGAGACACCTTCCTCTAGACCAGGTTACTCAGAACCCGTTCCAGCCTGGTCTTGAACACCTCCAGGGATGGGACATCATTAAATAGACACTCAGAAAGAGAATAAATTTCATATGCCAAATCCTAACTGAGTCTTTTCTTGATGAGTCCCTTCCAGTTCCTGGATGATGTTGTCGCTCAGCAGACATAGTATCAAAAATCATTTTCTTAAGAGAATTTCCCCTGCCCTCACTTGCAGATAAGTAAATTCTTCTGTGCTTTAAAAACTTAAATGAATATTCAAAATATTGATGCCTTGTCCTGGAAAAAAAACTAGTCTAGAAATAAATTTTTATAGACTTAACTTTGTCCATGTGAGGTCCTTGCCAGTCTCCATCAGCATTTTTATATTCTACTTTACAGTCTGATTAACCTGATGAATGAAAAACTGCCATTATTGATCACTGAACTTTGCTGACTGAGGCTATAAAAGGGCTTCAGTGAAGAGGATGAATGAATTAGGTGCTATGAAGGCTTTAGCTGATCCTCCCCACTTTACTTATCCACTGCTTCCACAATTCTCTCTTTATCCCACTTTGGTAGTGGAAATTGCACAGTTCTAACTGCTGTGGAGTGCCTTAACTTTACCCAAATGCTCTAAACCCGAAAAATATGTGTATTTTCTCTGTACTTTATAAGCCTTTCTTTAGTTACATCACTGTACCCCTAAGATTCAATCAGCACAAATACTCCTCTGCCAGGACTCCAAGGGAAGTATCCCAGGCTTGCATTCACACGGTTTTTCAAGTGTGATCCTGACCATGCAAACTTATCCTTGCAAAACTAGTGTAACATTATTTAATGGATTGGTCTGTTCTCAATAAAATATCTGTCCTTTCATTTGCCTTTAATAATAAATCAGGTCTGGCCACAGATGAGGAGACAGTCAATTGTCAGATGCTAAATACCTAGCCCAAGGACATTGCATGTGTGAAAATGAAGCTGACTGGGCATGTTGCTCGCACAAAGTCTAGTTCTGTAGTTGCTCAGTTTTTCTGGCTAACATTCACACCGCTGCTGGTTTATACACTCAGTGGCAACTTCTGTCTTCATTTTTCAATTGGACTCCAAGTGCTTCCCAGGCTATTTGGGTGACAAACTGAAAGTACTCTGAAAATTTAATCTGTTGCAAGCCTTCATGCCTTTCCAGCCACAAACTAATTAATGTACAGGTTTTTATTCTCCCTTGTATCCAGTTTTGCTGCAAATAAAAAAAATTAATCTGGAGGCATCCCTCCTGCAAAACCAATTTTAATCAAGAAGTGATTTGTAGCTGCTTGTAAGCAGTGTCAGGTGGAAGGGGGATTCACAGTGTTCATCCTGGTCTGCATATGGAAGCACGACATGAACATCAGCTTCATGTGCTGATCCACAGCGGGCAAACATTGCTGCACACAGCTGTTCTTCTGTGAAATGTTTGCACTTCGAATGTGCTCCCTCGTTGTCTTTATTCTGATTCTAGGATGATACCATTCAGTCCTTTCTGGGATGCTTTTGGGTGGAAGCTGCTCTTGCCAGGCTTCCCCACTGGGTTTTTGTGTTGGTTTTCTTTCTTTGTTTGTTTGTTTTCAAAATCAAAGAGACACTTTGAAGGTTGAGGCATATCTTAGAAGTGCTCATAGTCTCTCAAATGACTTTTAGCTCTTCTGGATCCCACACCCCATCTCCAGTCCATAAGGGGAACTTCTTTTAGGTCATGAAATTTCTTTTTTGTTATATATCAGAATAAAATTCCTATACAATTTTGCTTCATAGGTCGTAAAAGTTACAGTGTGAGGTATGTGTCTGCATTATCATGTTCTGGTAAAATTGTCATCCTTTTGAAATTTTGTGGGAATTTTACCACTTATTTCAATAGAGTACGATTTTGTCTTAAATTTCATCCCTTGCATTAACAAATTTACTTTCTCAAGCACTTCTTTAATCTTTCTTACTGTGTTATATTTTAAGAGTAGAGGGGAAGAGAGGAGATATATCAGGAGTATGTCTGAGAACACAAAGGTTTATTTGTGATTTACAAAATGGTAAATTAAATAACATTTTTTTAGCCATTCTTTTTAATCCTATTTCCAGGTAGTAAGATGGGCCATGGAAAGAGAAGTCTTATTAATGCAGGATTACATTTGCATTTCTCTAATATTCTTATATTTTATTTTTTGGTTTCATCTGTGCTTTGTAGAATTTGAATCAGTAAAGAACTTAAGAATAAGCTTAATATTAAACCTAAGCTTAAGAACTTCATTATTCCACACAACATGTAAGCTTATGATTAACACTGGCTGAAGTCAATGACAGCTTAGAATATACATACTTTTTTTCTGAACTGCAGCTTAGCTCAAAAAAACCTGAGTTTTGGAAAAATTTACATAAAATCTGTTTGTTGATATTTCTCAGCTTTTGTTTAGGATTCAAGCTCATCCTCTGCATTAAAGTGCACTTTAGCCTTTATAGTTCCTCCCAAGTTAGTACCCTTTCTGAATTAATTAATGTGTTGGTTTTTCACTCTGCAAAGTCATTAGTGAGGAACAGAACATAACCTGACCTCCTAAGGCAGTAAATCAGTCATCATTTCCTCCTAAGTCACTATTTTGCAGCTCATCACTTCCGTTTGTTTACACTCTTCCATCAGTGGTTATTTCATATGATAACATTAATATTCAAGCCAATTTAAATTAATTTTGAGAAAAGAGCTTTTATAGAATGCAGTATCAAATGTATTCCTTAATGAATTGAAAATGCCTATCATATTATGCTCTTCTTTCAGCCACTAATTTTTTAATTCTATCAAAGAAGCAATCAAGTTTATCTGGCAAATCTTTATTAAATCATTTTGCTGCTTCGCTCTAAAAATATCAGGATGGATGCCAAAGCTCTTTTTCACAAACATTTTTTCCATCTCCAGAGTGGAATGAGTAGCTGTTATGTAGCTAGTGAAAGTGGCAAAAGAATAAAATCAATCACAGATGTACAGGGTTCTGATATCATAAGAAATTATTTCCTGAAACAAGCAAACAACTTAAAAATATATGGATAACCTAATGATTAGGGCTTTCTAAATTGATTCTGGAGATGTTGTCTGCTAAAAGCTTTTCAGCTGATATCAGCTGATGCATCGTACGTGTTTCCCTGTAATGTTTACATTTAAAGTTCTTTTCTACCTCATGAAAGTGTAGTGAGAGAAAACACAGCTTTTCTCTAGCAAGCAATGACCTAAAAGTAAAAATTACCATCAAGTTATAAATATCTATCTATAAATGTCTAGTGTATATTGCTATTGTGAACATTTAGACAGGGCAGTAGGTAGTATGCATGTATAGGTAGCATCCATCTAGACTTTAGCTATTTGCAGTGCCAGAAGCAATTAAACTGCAGCAACACAAGCTTGTTAATACCCATACAAGATATTTGGAGATGCCTGAAAATAATGTCGCCACCAGAGTTCCACCAGCCAGTGCTGCAAGGGCACAAACTAGTGTGGGCATGACCACAGAGGGTGCAATTGTATCCATGGGTATTGAGGAATCGATGCACTTTGAAAATGTAGCAGACAGTTTTCGGGAAAGAACATAAACATATTGGCACAGTGCCATAACCTCCTGAAGCTGCTGTGTAGTTGCAGCAGGTAAGTGTACACATCAAGAAAAGTCAAAGAAAGCAGACTGCAGTGCTTGAACTGATAAAAGCCTCACTTATATCACCTCTTGTGGGGCCCAGAATAGGGAATTGAACCTTTCACTTCTTGATCCTCAAGGGCAATAAAATAGAAAATAAAAAACCAACAAGCGAAAAAAAATATCCCAAAGAACAAACCATGAGCTTGAATGTACAAGTTTAGAATCCTGGTACTTATAACCTGATATCTGTTTTGAAAGGAATTTTATTCCTTAGAAAAGGTGCAGTGCAGAAGAGAGAGTAATATGAACCTTTCCAAAATAAAAATAGAGTTTTTAAGTTTTACAGTGATGCCTTTCATAGATTACTACTGATACTACTGAACCCCAAACTCAGCATTTTGAAATTAACTAACATTTTGGGCCTAAATTGAATGGTACTCAGAGGACAGAACTATAGCATAGGACTTTCTGTTATTACTGGCAGCTCCCTGAAAAAAATTTTTATGAAGCTGTGGTCGTTAACAGGAAGATAAAAACCAAGCAAAGAAAAAAGTTTTTTACTTCTCACTGTTCTCTGTGTCTTGGCAGAGACAATCTAAGTTCAGTTAGCAACAATGGAGAGGCTTCATTCCTATGCTGTGTTTTGGGGGATGTTTCTGCATATGGTGGGGATGTTTTTACTGATTTCAGCTTTACATTTTGCACATTTATAGGTCCACATCATCATCATCCTACTGCTAATGTCTCCATCATTTCTGAGCAATACAGTCTCATAATCCCTCTTCTGTTATTTGGTTTCCTAGCCATCTAACAATGGTATGTGGCCATACCTTATAAGATATCCAGTGCTCCATTTAAGATGAGTAGGAAAGGAAACAAAAGAAAATTCTCCACAGGAAACAAAGACAACACTAATTTAAATGTTGTGATCATTGCAAATCTTTCTTTCAAAGAACTTTACCTTTTGGACTGGAAATTGGTTCAGACACTGGAAGAAGAGCACTTATCGCACTAATGAATTCCCTTTGTTATAACAACAGAAAGGAGCCTTTAATTTAGTCATACTTAATTGACATATGGCATAGCAGGATGTAAATATTCATTCATCAGTAACTTAAACTTCATGAAGCCTTTAGACATAAGAAGATACAATAATCACAGTGAGATAAAAGGCATAATAAGGCTATTCAACACAACTGGCCTCATGGACAGTGATTAGATTGAAGAGCCATCAAATGAAAGATCTGCCTACCTTTAGGCTGTCCAAATGAAACTTACAATTCTAGGAGGGGAAAAGAGAATCATTTATCTACAGAAAAGCTACACTAATGCTCTCTTAAATGCTGGATGAACTGCAACTCTTCAGGACTTAACTTCTAAAACTACAGTCTGAGTTTTAGGATAGGTATAAGGATCTTGGGGATTGAATCTGTTAATCTGTTCAATATGTTAAACTTAACAAAGACATTACATACATATTCTTTCTGTTATCTTCTGTGTTCTTTTGTTTTTCTTTTTTGGGTGGAGAGAGGGTGTTCTTATTTAAACTGACTTCCATACCTGCCCAGACAATTACAAAAACTTGTCTTGTATTCAAGTCATGTTCATCTTTGATGATTAAGATCCATACCCTGCTGCACAGCACTACAGATGTGGAAAGATGTTCAAGAAAACTTCTAGTTCAAAACACCTGAGCTAAGATGAGTCAGAGTACAAGCAGATGTTTATAAGAGATTGTTGTTTTTAATGTCTCACTGAGATATTACTTTGAAGGAGATACCAGAACCAGGTGCTAGATAGCTTTTTCATTCTGTTATTCTCAGAACAGATCCACTTTCCCAATGTCAAATCCAGATTGTTTTCAAGAAAATTTATTTCTCCTCACTGCATTCCCAATTGAAACAAAAGTCACAAGACTCCCATCTTACCTGCCCCTCTAAACTTTCTCACTCCATCACAGTCAGTGTGTTTTTCACTGCTGAGACCTTAATCAGCTAATTACAAGCAGACTAAGGACAGACCCCAGGGACCATCAGCTGTTCCAAGGCCCTTCAGTTCTCATAAGGAAAAATATACCACTATTTGGATTTTTGAGTCAGCTGGGATTTCTTATACATCAGTGTTTCCCAGACTTACAGATAAAAACCCCCTAGTGTGCTTATCTATTGCCTGGAGATCCTTCACACAGCATCTGGGAATGGGGAAAAACTAATTCATTTCAATCTTTGGCATGGTTTTAGGTCTTCCAGGGCTGAGGAGTGAAATAAGGGAGCAAGATTTTGCTGATGGCACATTAATAAACTAAATTTCTGCCAACAAGTGTAAGCATAAGTCATATTTTGTCTTTTTTATTTTGGTCTATATTTTAGTTTTGTCATAATAATTTCATTTTATTTTTAATAATTTAATTAAAATCAGCGATAACTTTTACAGCTATTTATGATTCTAATGGAGATTGAGAACAGCAGTTTAACAAAAACATATTTTGTATATCCCACCACTATAAAAGAATGGCAAAAGCCGTTTAAACTCCAAATATTGAGTCCAGGTGGCAAACTGTCCGAGGAATTGGGATTTTTTTTCTATCGTGTCTTTTTATTCTTTATGTGTTCATGCATTGATTGTTTAAGAATATAGTATTGAATATCTTCTGGGATGATGTATTTAATCTGACTAGTCTATAAATCTTTACTTTTTTCATTTTTATGAGTCTATAACCATCCTAAAGTCAAATAAGATTCAATCTTAAAATATGTAGCCCTGGAAAGTCAAGGCAAAAATTAGCTAAATAGTACCCCCTCCTACTCTTCCTGCTCACTCAAGGCAAAGGAGGTAGAGGAGTTGGGGATGGAGTGCAGTTGAGCCTGGGAAAAGGGATGGGAGAAAGGTGACAAAAAACATTTTTAATTTCTTTGTTTTAGTTGTCAATAAATTAAATTAACTTTCCTCAAATCTGTTTTGCCTGTGATGATTATGGGATCTTTAGCTCAACACATGAGCTTTTCCATCTTCTTTTCTCTTCTGTCCTGTTGCAGGGAGGGATGAGAGCATCTGGGTCGGTACTTGCAGCTGGCCAATGTCAACCCATCTCAAAATAGCACATGCACTTCACAGTAAGTATGCGTTAACTAATATGGGTCCCCTGATCCACTGGGAATTAAATGTCAAACCCTCATTATCTTTTATGCACCCATATTTTCATCCAAAAAGTTAGAATACTGCTCCATTAAAATTTCACTTAGGGGAAAAAAGATAAAGCCCTCATCAGATGATTATTATTTGAAAGCTGAGTATACAGTTTCGTGAGTGAATAAGCCATTTGTATTACTGAATTGTTTCAACTACTTAAAATCACAAAAGTATCCCAGAGAACTATGTAATCTTGCAACTAATTTAAATTTCTAAAGTAAAGAAGACTAGCAATACTCTATTGACTGCCTGAAATTTAAGATCTATTCATATGTGCTATCTTTCTCCATCCCCTTCTAATCTGGTTCACCTGTAGTGAAAGAAAAGAGAGTGATTTGTAGTTGAATTTTATATTATATTCCATTATATTCTGAAGGAACCTTTCTCTAGTGATGGCATAGAAATTCAGCAGCTGGTGTTAACCTTGTGTATATGATTCTTACTAGGTATCTGAAAAAATACACACATCTTGAGAGGGAAAGAAACAAAGAATTTTTAAAGAGTCACTTGCATGAAAACATTAATTATGTGACTTATGTAAGCATTTACAGCCAAGAAGTTTTAAGCCTAATAAGCTTCTCACTTTTGTCAGGTTTCAGAAGAAAAAAAGAGAGCAAACAATCCCCTGAAGTCAGCAGACTGCAAAGAACTTGTAACTTTTCTTGTACTGTTTCATGAGATTTCTGATCATCAAAGCATCTTTCAAGCCAGATGAGGATTTGAATTCTTAGCTTTGAAAACCAACAAGAAGAGAATGAAACAATCTAGGAAAGAAATGAACACATACTTCCAATCTTAAATATCAACAATTTTCATTCATCTTCATGAAAATAAAAATGGTTTCAGTTCCTTCACTTTTCCCACATTTGCCCCTTTAGGCAATTTTATATGGACAGTATGTAAGCTTTTATTAGAATTAAGAGTTTCTATAGCCCACTCTTGTACACACACACACACACACACACATACTCTCTCTCTGTATCAGTTTGGATTACCAATCTTTAAAAAAAAAAAATCCTCCACAAAACCAACACAACCTAACAATGAGTTATCAACTACTATAATCTGAATTTCCTTCTTCTAGTAGTTTGGTACTGGGAATTGATCTGACAACACTAACACCTATTAATACTATTCAAGTGTAACCTTCTCCCAGAAGTACATGTATCTCTCTGTGTTCCTCCCACTGAAATTTGCACAACTGTCTACCAGAAAGGAATGATTACCCAGCGATTTAATTATCACCACAAAGGACAACTCAATGATGAGTTACCTAACACGAAATAATGAGTTACAACTCATTCTAACAGAGGGACAGAGGATAGAAGTCTATCACTGATTCAGAGGTCTTGATGTGTTTCCACAGGCCAGTAACACCACATGAAACTCTCAACTCAGGTCATTTTTTCAAGCAAAAAAGTAGATATGACCTTGAAATTGAGCTATTTTCATATTTAACAACTTCTCTAGAAATTCAGATTAGTTACTACTGAGAATAATCTAGATGATATTCATACTAAGTGTTCTGTGTTTCCTATAACAACTAGTGTTTCACATCAACTGTTGTCTTACCAGTGGAATTCTCTTTCTTTTACAGAGAACTGAGAAATCTTGGTGTTGTGGTTTTAGTGGGAGTCAGCTGAGAGTTTCTAGGTGGATCTGAACACAATATAGAGGTAGGAGTTCCTGGACTCCTGACTGTCCAGAGCTGGACCATCAAAAATCCCAAGAAAAACAAAAGCCAAAACCCAAATATAAAACAGAAAATCCCCCAAAGAAACTAAAAAAACAACCAACCAAAAAATCCAAACCAACCAAAAAAACCTCCCCAAACAAACATACAAACAAAAAAGGAAAAAAACCAAACCAACACCAACCAAGCATAACAAACTTAATTAACAGTGGACGTCATAGAGTGAAAAGAGATTGAGAGTGTCATAAATAAGTGATGAAGACACCCCATGTTTGAAGTGATGAAGACCCCATGTTTGGGGTTTTTTTCACCAAATATTTAGTGAATATTTGCTTGTAGTTCTCATTTGTTTCCTTTCCCTTTACACTCTAGAAATCCCACATTTACTTGCTGGGATGGTTTACTGAAGATTTGACTGCAGATATAATTTTTGATTTGGAAAAAAGAAACTACTGTTTGGTCTATTGAAAACAGATAAAACATAAACAGTAGATATGAAGAGAATTGGTGGAGGAAAAGAAAAGAATGTAGGCACAAGCACCTCTGAAGTGTCAATAAGGAATACATTTTGAAAGTCTTCATCCTCAAAGTAAAAAACAACCAGAAGTCTTTAAACATATGTGAGCTTTAGAATAGAAGAGTATTTGAATACCTTCTAGCATAAGTATTGTAAATGACCAGAAGGCTGAGATATATTCATATAAAATAGTTGTAGGAAATGTGTAATAGAAAAAATTTGTGGCTTTTGTGACATATATAAAGAAGAAAAAGATACTGTTTTACCAAGTAAGTAAGGTTGCATGGTTTTGGTTGGTGTTTTGTTTTTTTTTTTAAGATCTCCTCGACTTATTTTATAGTATTTTTTAATTTGCCATTATCTAGGCTCTTCTTTTTCTGCAGGTGTAATTTTACTCCTTTAAATAAGATAAAGCAAAGAAATAAAGCACCATTACATATTTCCATGTGTATACTGGTAATGGGTCATAGCAATAATGTTCCATGTTCTTTCCCTAAGTACATTTAAAATATATTTTTCAGAGATTTTCACACATTAATATTGTTTTTGACCACCTAAGCCACAACAGAGCAAAAGCATTTTCTTTTGGAGGGTGAGTCCCAACACCGTAGGAAACAGTGAATGTAGATGGAACTTCTTAGTCTTGTAAGTCTTTGTCAACAGATTTCTTCTTTGCATTTATCTCCTTCCTTTTAAAATGAAATTTTTGCTCGGTTTCCGTATCTAGATTTTAGTCTTATAAATATTTACAGTTATATGACCCTACAGAAATCAAAGGAACTAACTATGTCATTAAGTTGTGTAGAAGTATATGGAATACAGAAGGCAGACTCACCCCTTTAATTAGCATATCAAACACTTTAATCACCATTTGATTCATATTTCAAATAATGTTGAATTGAATAAGTTATCCATATAGGAAGGCGAGTGAATGAACTATACCAACGTAAGTACACATATATGGGGGATGTAACCTACATTTTAATGAGATAAAATTAATTAGCATTTAATAACATTTTTACACCCATAATTAATCATACTGGAAAATGGGACAGTTACCTACTAAATTACCTAGATATTTTATCAAATCATGCAACTGGATAATTAGACTTCTAAATCCAGTCATGTATACCTTTAATTAATTGTTGTTTGTTATTAAGTGTGGATTAGCTCCTATGGCACATTTTCATTTCCACATTAGGAGGTGGTTTATGGCCATTATTTATTCTGCGTCTGAGTTGGGTTATTCTGCCTGTTTGTATATTTAAGACATCTCGTGTCATTGAACTGGAAAAATTTAACAGCATTTATAACATTCTTTGTTTCAGCGGTGCTTCAAAAACCTTCAGTCTTTCACCTCCTGATGCAAACATGTTATTTCTCAATGTATTAAGCATCTTATGCTGATGTCAGTCATATTACCTTCCTAACTGCTTCACGGTTTTTAGGATTTGACATGACATTGGAATAGACAAAAGAGAAGAGTTTATTAACAGAAACCCACAAGATTTTACTTGCAGCAATTTCCTTGTCTTTTTATCCTGATAGAAAGCTATAGTAGTTCCTAATTTAATACCCCCAAAAAAGTAAATCTTCATTAATGTGAAACTCTCAATCTTTTACACTGTTTATTTAAAACCTCCTTGACAGTTTACCTTTTTTTTTAATATAGAGAATTATTTATATGGAATTTAAAGCTAGATTAGCCATTTTTATGGGAATAAAATCTAAGGAGTAACTGAAACTTTCCCAAGTGGAGATTAGCTAATCTTTTGGGAATCATTTAAAGGAAAGAATATCCATTGCTTAATGTATTACTGTTCACCAATCGATATCTAAATACCATGGTGACAGACTCATTAGAATTACTAAAATCAGATATTTATACCCATTCCAATGTTTTATACTGACCTTTTGGAAGTCTAATGAGGTAGAATGAGAGTGAAAAAAAAAAATCAGTAAAGACAGTATATTAGCTACATAGAAAATAAATTAGGAAAGAGCAGAAGCCGTAAGAAAGACTGACATTGTGAGCTTCAGCGGTTATTTTTAATGCCAGTGAAAATGGAGAAATTAAGGGGGAGGTCTTAAGAGACTGAGATAAAATGCAGAGCAGAGAAAGGGAAAGGAGAAAAGAAGGCAAATGGCAGTTCGGAGGTCAAGTACCAAAGAAACTATTGTGCTTCCATAATAAAGAACAGCAGAGAGTTCAGCAGTTAAAATAAAAGAAATGACCAGATATGGGTCTATTTTTGAGATTTAAAAAGTTGACTTTTTCAGATCTGTATGGAAACTGAACACACTTGGATCTTCCACAAAGGCATATTTTGAATATATTTCCTTCTGGAATGCAATGTTTAGAAAATATTCACAGAAATGTTTGAAAAATACAGCATTCTTTTACTTGAAATTTGATTTTCTTTTCTCATATTTAGTTTTTATAAAACTGCATTTTCACAATGAGAAATTTTCAGTTATTTTCCCCAATAAGTGTATATTTTTTTTTTCACTAATAATGATAGATCTCACTCATTAAAATCTACTAGGAACAGAAATAATTGGGGGAATGAAAAGTTGTATGCA
Organism: Edolisoma coerulescens; assembly: GCA_013397115.1. Taxonomy (NCBI): domain Eukaryota; kingdom Metazoa; phylum Chordata; class Aves; order Passeriformes; family Campephagidae; genus Edolisoma; species Edolisoma coerulescens. Next base: position 444,925 of record VWZW01002393.1, read on the forward strand.
TGTCTTTCATGGGCTATTGTGAAAAAAGAGGAGGAGGGCAGTTAGCTTAGCAACTATGGCAAACAGTTACTCAAAGGATGCAAGTGTGTGGTCCTTAAAAATTTTGCTTAAAACGTCAATATTGACATCCTCTTGGAAAATCTGCATTATCCATGCAGTTTTAATTTAGAGCTGTGTTTTGACTGGTTCCCAATTTCAGATGTTGGTTGCTTCTGTAACTGTCTGAACAGGGATTCCTCTCTGAGGCTAGTTGAGCTACAGAACTATGAAATATTCAGTGGAAATTTTAGATGCTAGTCTGTTCACCCACTCACTAAATTTTCGTATTAGTTCTTCATTTGCTCCGAGTTTGGGTTAACTGTACAAGGAGAAAAGGTCCAGCGTGAACAAGATCAATTATTTCATGGCAGTAATTTTCTACATAGTAATTTTCTAATTTTATTGTCTCACTGAAATCAATTGAGACTGATCTTCTTAACCTTTCATATGAGACAGATTTTACTCTCACTTATAGTTCACCTTCCATAACAGGCCATTTCTCACAGCTACACAGCTGTGTGGATGATAATTTAAACAGCTTGAGGCAATATTAAACTGTTGGTACCTCTCATGTATTGGATTGTATGACTGTCAGACGTGTTTGCTCCCAACTTCCAAAGCTCCTGGAACAGGTCTCTGATCCAGTTTACACTGATGTAAATTAGAAAGAAGTCTGCAGAAGTCAGTGGGAGTATGCACATGTAAAACTTGTGCCGGAATTGTATCCTCAGTTTGATGAATCCCTGCAGTCTGAGCTAGCAGACATAGTCTTTTGGCAGTACTGCTCATAGGCCTGACCAAAAAATTTCCACAGAGAAGGTTGCTGTTTGAAAAGAATGTTCTGGTTCAACTCAAGTACTCAACAAGAATACATTAATTTTCTTCAATACTTCCTAAGGAAATAAGATAAATCACATTTGGTTCTCTCTTCATAGCTTAAACCAGACATAATTTTCTAACTAAACAGAGGTTTATCTTTAGATACCAATGACTGAAACTGAAAAATATCTGGGAAAACAAAATGGATTTTAAAATGTTTCACAGCATTGAAGCCAGGATCTACAGGTATGACACCCCAGATCCCTCACACATTCTAGTGATGCCTCAGCTAAGACACCTGGACACCTACGTTTTGAACAGCCTACCTTGTAAGGCTGCTTGGACTACTTTCCATGAAATCAGAAAATGAGAAACCATTTTTATTCGATTCCTGGATCCATACCAGGGCCCCATAGTCTTCCCCAGGCATCCTGTTACAATTTTAGGTTTTTAGGTCTACAATAGTCTGACCAGCATAAAATTAAATTACTTCGTTACCTCTTTCAATTAAAAATTGACTTTTCATGGTAAAATCTGAGATATTTGACATAATTCTATTTGGCTCAAAATAAAATGTCAATTCTGCATATCAACCATTTATAAGGAACAGAATTTTTACAACATAAAATCATTATTGATTAAAAATGAATGAAATATAAAGGTATGAAATATTGCTAAAAATAATTTTTCACTTCATTTACATTTGAGTATGATTTTGACATAATGCAACTAAATAGAATTTTTAAAAAAATTATGTGTTTCTGAGGGTTTTTTTCTTTGCTGTCCTCATTCTAAAAGAAATGAGAGCTACTAATTTTGTTTTATTTTACTTTTGTTTGTAATTTCATAGGCCAAACTGATGGTGTTTGCAGCCAAGTAGCTATATCACCTTTCCTTTTAGTGTATATTAACTTCATAGAATTTGATTTAAGTTACAGGAAGGAATTTAGAAATGTGTGTCTGTATATTTTCTTGGTTTTTGTTTGATCACATCCATTTTGTGGTACAGATGTCTAATAGTTTTATAATTTAAATTTTTAAGTTCTTTCCCTGAACACTGGTTGAACTCTCAGAATTGGTATGGGACTGATAATCATAAGAGATAAAGCTTTTACTTGCCACCTGAAGAAAAGGATAATATCTCTATCATGAGCACAAGAATTCTTATCTTGCTGCTTCACTGAATTGGCATGCAAAAATTCTACCTGTAAATACCTGAGCTCCAATTCAACAAGCAATGTAAATACCTACCTAATTTCCAGCTTGTGTATAGCTCCACTGAGGCCCTAAAATTATCCACTGATAATTTTACAGATTAATTTCTCTTGAAAAGATATGACTTTGAATTCAGTGTGAAAAACACAATTCTACTATGAGATGAGAAGCAGAATGCAAATTACATATAGAAAATATGAGCACAAAATTGAGCTCTCAAAGTTTAATTTATTCACCAAAGTCCTGTGCTTATTGTCAACACAGGAAATACATTTAGTTGAAATACATTTTGGCTTTAGGTTTTTAGGAGTGGATTTGGATTCATTTTCAGTACTGTACCAGTCCTTACTCTGTGACTACTGAATCTGCAAAAGGTTGCCATAGAGATTAGCAAGAAATGAGAATGTGAAATCTGTATGAGCATCAGGCATAAAAAGTATACTTTTAGAATTCATTAACTTTTAATAGTTCTTTCCTTCATTACAGTCTTCATCAAAGAATGTTGTCATATCCAAAAGAAACTTCCTAGTAAAACAGAAAAAAAAGTAATCTTGTATTTCTACATAGAAGTGGTAGAAGTGTGTTGCTTTTTTGGCTATTTTAAGAAAATCCTGGAGAAATGTTGAACTAGGGCAACCAAAAAAGATTTGAGAATATATTGTGAAGGGATAAATTCATGAAGTTTACCATAAAAAAGATTGAAGGGTGCATTGTCTCTGTGCTTATATTCTCAAATCTAAATAGTTGTGATTTTTCACTTTCTTCAGGCAAAGTTACAGCAATACACAAAGACTGAAGTTAAACAACTGCTGTGAAAAAAATACATGCAAAGTGATAATATACCCCTTTTGTTTTTTGACAGTGATTCATGATTAATATCTTCCTGTGATCATCTGCAGATGTTAGGATAGATATGTCTTCTTGATTTACAATTGACTAGATGTATTTTCCTGTATTTAATTTAAATTTCCATAAATTTCATGAGTTGACTACAGAAGAGAGGACAAAATGATGTCATATAATCCCCTCACTTCAATGCTCGGTACTGAATCTTTCTCAAAGTCAAGTTGATTAACCAATGAGAATCAGAAAAGACACCCCACGTCTCCCCAGGTCCCTGGTTATATTGGTCAAAACCACCAAACAAACCAGCCAAAATTGCATTTTATTTCTTCCTCTGCACCTGCTGGGATCATCTGGGAATATTTCACGTAATCAGGGATTGCAATTATAAATCTCTGAGAAATAGGTGCCACATAAATTACATCCAATGTATCTGATGCGCATAGTTGCGTAATATTTTGTCCAAGAATATAATGTTATAGTTTCAATAAATTTGTTGCATTTTAAATAGCAGCTTCTGGATTAACTTTACTCTGTAATCTATTAATCCTTTCCAGATGCCTACAAATGGAATTGAAGAAGCTGAAACGAATAAATACACTCGTGGTTTTGAATAATACTTTGAAAATCCCAGCAGAAGAAGAAATTTCCACTGTTGTCACTGATGGTTCCATGAGCAACATTTAAATTGCATTTTCTTAACCAAACTGTGAGAACGGACTCAATCTGTTTTCCAGATCACAGTTTTAAAATACTGTTTATTTTAAGAAAAAAAAAAAAAGCTTATGTATTTTGTTGGAACAAGTGATTTTATGGATCAGGATTGTTCGATGCATTTATTCACAATCACTGTTTGCACTGCAAGGCAGCAAGGGAGCACATCTGCCTGTTTGCATTGTTGTGGATGCTGCACGTGAATTCTGGTGGAAGATTTTGAAGGAGGGAGAAGTCTGCTTTTCCATGCAGGTAAACTAGACATGTTAAGAGGGAAATATTTCTCAGAAATCTGAGGTGGAACAAGTAGAAAAGGCGAAAACTAGAAAAAGCTACCAAGAAGACCCAAAAGCTGACATAGCTTCAGGCTTCAAAACCAACAGAAACAAGTACTTTCTGGGGTGCCTGACCGTACCTGAGGATTAAGAGTTTACTGGAACCAGTAAGATTCACTCAGCTGCTGTCTAAAACTTTCAATAAAAGTACTCATTTTGAAAAGATGCAATGTGAGAAAAAGGTTGCTTATTGTATTTCTGCTTATATTTAGTCTCATTGAGAGGATTTTTTTCCTATTTTCAAAAGTGTATGGTTGCAGTTTCTATTCTAATGAAAAAGCCAGTCTCCAGAATTCAAAAGTCTCTTGGTGTTTTGAGATTCTCACATGGGTGAAGTAAAAATCAGGTCTAACTCAAGAGCCCTGGTCAGCTCAGGAGCCATCCCTGCCATAAAAATAACACCATTTGGCTTTAAATATACCAGAAGACTTAGCTCACATTCAGACGGTATTTCACCTTGAAAAATATTTTAAACACTCAAGTTTTTTTTTGTTTAGTTTTTCCCACTTGGAGGGATGAGGTAGTGGGGTATGAAGGAGTTGAGTTGAGGTGGAGAACAAGGAGGGTGGGAGGGGAGGTGTTGTTTTAATTTGCATTTGTTTCTCAGTATCCAAACCTATTTTGATTGTCAGGGAATTAAAATATTATTTCCCCAAATCATGTCTGTTTACCTGTGACGGTTATTGATAAGTGCTCTCTTTGTCTTTACCTCGACCCATTATTCTAACCTTATTTTCTCTCCCTGGTCCATTGAGGAGGGGAGTGGAAAGCAGCTGGATGGGTATCTGACAGCTGACCAAGCTCAAGCCACTGCATACCTCCCGAGGTGATCTTAAATGTAAAATCTGATTTTTTTTTTTCTTTAAAAATGTCCAAAATAGCATAATGGGATAGATGGAAACTTAACTTCAGGGAAGATCTCAGAGCCAAGGAAGGAAAATATGTTGTGTCTGTGGAGTTGTGAGGTGGTATTTATTGTCCTCTTTGAATTATAGGCCTTTTATGTTAGAAGAGATAAACTAACCAACTCTGAAGCAAATGATTGTAGGGGAAAGAGGGAGATCTGCATATATTTCTATCAAGCTGCAAAGCAACAAAGAGTGGTCTGAAACAGAATGTCCAAGGACATGTTATGCCTTAGTCAAAATTTCTTAAGGGAATTGTTATCTTTACAATAGTTCCTTACATATTTATAGAGAATCAATTTTAAATAAAGGAAGGAAGGAAGAAGGATTAAGGTTCTGATAAAATATTTTTGCAAAAGAGGCTACAGAGGCATAAGCTGTTTCCAGGTTCCTGAGAAAAAAAAATTCTTTCAGATTTGTTATTGAAACAAACCAAATGTTTTAATGTTAAAATATTTAGTTCTCTTATTTAAAGAAAGAGCAAAACCTTTTGTCAAATGTCTCTCTCCTTTTTGTTTGTTAGTTTTTTGTTTCTTCTGCTGCCATGGCTGCTGTACCTGAAGAGAAGTGGGATGAAGAGCCATGTTTTCTGGCTTATAGGAGACAAAAGGTAAGCAGGAAAGGATCACTGAAAGAATGAAGTTGCTTTTCGATAGTACAACCACGACAGAGTGGAACGAGGTTATATTTGCTTTTATCATTAATTTATTGTCTCGGGAACATTTTTTTTTTTTTTTTCATTTTGGAGTAATGCATCAAGAAGCAGGAAGGCAATTCAGAAAAATACTATTTGATAAGTACAAATAGCTAATTGTGCATTTGTTTTAGGTAATACCTAGTTTCTCCCAAAAACCAATGCTCTTAGAAGTTTTTATTATTATTCAAATAGTTATATTTATGGAGTTTATGACTGTCTATTTATTCTTCTCAGAAAAAGAAATTAGATATTTATGTGCTGAAACTATCTTAGACTCCCTTTTCAATCCAAATGATTCTGTGATTCTATGAAATTTCTATCATACATGAAATTTCAGGACCATGGATAGATGTCACACACTGGGACCCTCTACATTGCTCCACAGTACCCTGCTGCCAATGAAGGATTATTATCTTTTTGCAAGCATTACAGTTGAATCAAAAACTAAGTGAACTGCCCAAGAGAAGACCAACAGCCAAGACTTAACCCTGTGCCTGACTGTAAATAATGAATTTGAGTTATTGGACCCTCTGGTGGAAAGTCTCTGTCTTCATAATCTTTTACCAAAACAAGAATTTCATCTTTAGCAAGTCCACAAGACAAATTTTCTTGAGTCTGAAAAATCAAAATGACAATGAGAACATTTTGCCTTTGTCTGGCATCTTGGTGCTTCATATATTCATCTGAGAAGGAGCTAATGTTTCGTCTAATTAACATTTCAATCTAGGAAGTAGAACAGAGTCATCAAGATATTCTGATTTCAGAGTACCCTGTAAATCTTCCAGTTCAAACAATCTCTTCAAAATAAGAAAACGTAGTTTAAATAGTTTTTAAAGTCATATCAGACTGGGGGTATAGTTCCAGGTATGTGTAGTTGGCATTGCCACCAAAAGTAGAAATATACACTTTTGGTTGCTTGTACTCATACCTGTACTATATAGCGCAACCACTAAAAAAGACAACCAAAACATTTCTTTGCCATCTTTCATCTTCTCGCTCTCCACACAAAAAACCTACCAGATCTGTTTTAGTGGAAATCTGCTGTTAGGATTTTTTTTTGTTTTGAGTTTGGTGAGCTTTAGTAGTAGTAGTTGTAGGGTAGCGGTGGTAGTAGTAGTAGTAGTAGTAGTAGTAGTAGTAGTAGTAGTAGTAGTAGCAGTAGTACAATTTGTAACTTAAAGTAATTTAATTTCAAGTCATAAAGCCTTTCCCTTAAAAAATGGAAATGTTACTTCAATACATATATTAGCCTAGCTATGAATATGTTTATGTACGTGAATAGGACTGTGGTGGTGCACTTGAGAGCACAGCCATACACACACACACACACATATATACGTATATATATATATATATATAAAATTTGAACTGTTTTCTTAATTGACTCTTTCTTAAATCCTTTTCAAAATAAGTATGCTTTTTCCATTTAATTTTTCCTCATTGAGAGCTTAAACAACGAATGAAAGGTGAAATAACTTCACACTCCTTTCAGTTGAGTCACTGAGTCATCTTTGCACAGGAATCTTAGTAATTAGAATGATAAAAGGCAATCTAAGCCTCCATAGCTGTAATTCATACAGCACACAGCAGTGTCATGTCTGTTTTTTACAAAAAAAAAAAAATTAGCAAATTTTAAAGGTAAAGCAGAGCAAACAAGAAACCTAAAGAGCAGAACATAACAAAAAAGTGGGCTCAGTGGGTTTCTGGGTGTCTTAAGTACTTTCTGTTTGCAATGCAAGTTTTGGATCTTTCAAACATTCTACTTGGAGGGAAAAAAGAAGGGGTCCCATTAAACGTGCTACTAAGAGACAACTCTCTCTGATTTTGGAAAGTTTTACCTGGATATTTTCTTAGTTGTGGTCACCTACCTTTAATCTCTACACTCTGCTTTTTTAAATATTTTGGAGTTAAAAATGAACATAATTCTGAGTGTATTTTCAAAATGGTTGGCAATAGAGCTTTTCAAGTCTTTTGTGAGCTATCCAAACCTAAAAGTGCCATTAATATTCCTGATTGTTACTATCATGTCAATTCTATATTATACTTCTTAAATGTATCTTCTATTTTACTTTTTGTTTGTGATAATTCTGATTTTTTTTTTCTGTACTGGTGTCAAATTGAGAACATTGAAAACACATGAAGGGGTGGATTGAGAATAGCACGCTCCTAAAGTGGATGAAATACATCTTGTCCTCTCAGCAGGCAGATAAAGACTCAAATAGCAGTCAGCAAAAGCAGAAGAAAGAATAGTAAAAAAGTACACAAAAAAACAAAGAAAAACCAAAAAGAAAGAAAAAGAAAAATTTAAAAAAAGAGGAAAAGAGAGGAGCAAAAATAATCTTCAATC
>VWZW01002393.1:453087-625636 GCA_013397115.1 Edolisoma coerulescens
GTAGTAGTAGTAGTAGTAGTAGTAGTAGTAGTAGTAGTAGCAGTAGTACAATTTGTAACTTAAAGTAATTTAATTTCAAGTCATAAAGCCTTTCCCTTAAAAAATGGAAATGTTACTTCAATACATATATTAGCCTAGCTATGAATATGTTTATGTACGTGAATAGGACTGTGGTGGTGCACTTGAGAGCACAGCCATACACACACACACACACATATATACGTATATATATATATATATATAAAATTTGAACTGTTTTCTTAATTGACTCTTTCTTAAATCCTTTTCAAAATAAGTATGCTTTTTCCATTTAATTTTTCCTCATTGAGAGCTTAAACAACGAATGAAAGGTGAAATAACTTCACACTCCTTTCAGTTGAGTCACTGAGTCATCTTTGCACAGGAATCTTAGTAATTAGAATGATAAAAGGCAATCTAAGCCTCCATAGCTGTAATTCATACAGCACACAGCAGTGTCATGTCTGTTTTTTACAAAAAAAAAAAAATTAGCAAATTTTAAAGGTAAAGCAGAGCAAACAAGAAACCTAAAGAGCAGAACATAACAAAAAAGTGGGCTCAGTGGGTTTCTGGGTGTCTTAAGTACTTTCTGTTTGCAATGCAAGTTTTGGATCTTTCAAACATTCTACTTGGAGGGAAAAAAGAAGGGGTCCCATTAAACGTGCTACTAAGAGACAACTCTCTCTGATTTTGGAAAGTTTTACCTGGATATTTTCTTAGTTGTGGTCACCTACCTTTAATCTCTCCACTCTGCTTTTTTAAATATTTTGGAGTTAAAAATGAACATAATTCTGAGTGTATTTTCAAAATGGTTGGCAATAGAGCTTTTCAAGTCTTTTGTGAGCTATCCAAACCTAAAAGTGCCATTAATATTCCTGATTGTTACTATCATGTCAATTCTATATTATACTTCTTAAATGTATCTTCTATTTTACTTTTTGTTTGTGATAATTCTGATTTTTTTTTTCTGTACTGGTGTCAAATTGAGAACATTGAAAACACATGAAGGGGTGGATTGAGAATAGCACGCTCCTAAAGTGGATGAAATACATCTTGTCCTCTCAGCAGGCAGATAAAGACTCAAATAGCAGTCAGCAAAAGCAGAAGAAAGAATAGTAAAAAAGTACACAAAAAAACAAAGAAAAACCAAAAAGAAAGAAAAAGAAAAATTTAAAAAAAGAGGAAAAGAGAGGAGCAAAAATAATCTTCAATCTACTATTTTCTCAGGTAAATCTAAATTTCTGGAAAACTACCAGTGTTAGACGAAATAATAACAGTGCTTTCTGTAAGAAGGAAAATAATAATTTTCTAAATATTCTTTCAGAAAGTAACCCAAACTGCATTGAACAGTACTTTTCATTTCAATAAACTTAGGGCCTGGTTGCATAAGTCCTCATTTACATAGGTATATCTCAGTGAATGATTCATGAGAATAGCCTTTAGAGGGAGTGTTAAAGAGAGAACTTTACAAAGCAGGTCCATTTTTTTTTGGTGACAGACAAACCTGTTTAAATTAAAACCTGTACTGTTTGCATCCATCTGGATACTCTGATTTCTGAGCCAATTTTTCTAATTCTAAAAGCAGTTTGGCACAAATGTTTTAAATAACTAGCTACTTTCAAATACTCTTAGCTGAGTATGAAAGAAGAAACCTGCACTTTAAAGTTCTCTAGTTTTCATCAGTTCTAAGAGTTATTTGATAATTTGAAGAGATATTATGGTTGATATAACAGCTGTTTATTTTTTCTCACCATAATGAATTTAACATAAGAGTTGGTGTTATGGCTATAATATTCTTCTATGGCTGATTGAATATGAGCCTGAGAAGCAAACCTGAAACCTGCTCCTGAGGTCTGTAGATTTATGAAACAAGGTTCAGAAAGTTCTGAAAGCCTTATTCTCTTATGTTTACATAAGAGTTTGTACATACAGTTAGGTTAATAAATTATAAAAGTGAAAGAAGAACTGGCATATCTATGCATCTAAATATAGAATCTGAAATAATCTATAGCTAATGCATTTTCTGAAAATCATCAGATAGGTTTCTAAAGCACTTAGAGTGTTATTCACTGTTAAGCATTTGTGATTTGTAATAGATTAGTCTTTCAAAGCAACTCTAGCCATCATACTGCATGGGTAATCAAATAGTTCCTACTCAACTTTCTTCTAAATTTTATATAAATTTTTAATTAATGCCTTACGTTACTTGAGCTTTTATGCAATTAGATGATAAATTATTCAATTTTTGATGTTATGTTTTAGACAGATGTTAAATCAAAGAAGTTAATGATTGAACACATTTTAATAGATTTGCCACTGTTGCTTTTACTCACTTTAAAAATAGTTTTTGATTGAATTTTGGTGCTTATGAAAGTGAAAGGCTAAGGACCATTTTTTCAAAAGGTTCTTTACTGAGTGTCTGACTAACTGCAGAGTTCTGAAGACACTACAAATTATAGGCCACAAACAAAAACACAGATGAGAAGGAATTAAGTGGTATTAAGCATGACCCACCCCAGCCTAAAAGGCTTAAAAAATAACAAAGTATAAGACGCTTCTTAACCACATTTGAAAAACGGCATTTCCTCTGTTTCTAAAAGATTAAAAAAAAAAAAAAATCTGCTAAAATTATTCACCATTAAAGTGTAAAGCAAATCTTTACCAATTGATTTCCTGTGAGTATTATGCCATCCAAGGACTGTTGAAACTCAGTATCATTCAATGTCTTCTCTTCAGGACTTCTCTTTGGACAGTGGCATGACAGTGAGAAAATTGGCTAATGTCCTGGTTCTGGCCAGGACAGGGTTAATTTTTTGTAGTAGCCAGGATGGAGCATGGCTAAGACACAGAGGTTATTATACACCACCATTTTCCAGTGACTGGGGAAGAGCTCCCTTCCGAGTCACATGGCATGGTGGAGGGAGTGGTTGGGTATTGTTGGGGAGTTTTGATGTGAATCTCTTGCCTCTTTCCTGCACCCTCTGTCTGCATTGTTGCTGTTACTGTTTGTTGTCTTCTTTTATTGCTGTTTCCAATAAATTGTTCTTATCCCAACTTGTGATCTTTACCTTTTGTGCCTCCAATCCTCCTCTCCAGCCCAGCACAGAGGGATGGTGAGATTGAGTGAGAAGCACATGGTTAGAGGGTTTCAGCGGGAGCACTAAACTGGGGAACACCATGACAGATAAGATGAAGAAGAACTTATTCTTAATTCCTAAGCCATGACAGGTAGGATGAAGGAGAACTATTTCATAGAATCAGAATGATTTGGGTTGGAAGGGACCTTAAAGACCATCTAGATCCAACCCTTCTGCCTTGGGCAAGGAACCTCCCACTAGACCAGGTTGCTCAAAGTCCCATCCAACCTGGCCTTGAACTCTTCCAGAGATGATGCATTCACACTTTTTCTGGGCAACCTGTTCCCATGCTTCACCACCCTCACAGTAAAAATATCTTCCTATTACCTTATCTAAACCTACTGTCTTCTAGTTTAAAGTCATTCCTCCTTGTCCAATCACTACATGCCCTTGTAAAAAGTCCTTCTCCAGCTCTCTTGTAGGCCTCCTACAGGTATCCATCCTACTCAATAAGGTCACCCTGGAGCCTTCTCTACTCCAGGCTGAACAACCACAACTCTCTCAGCCAGATGTATATACCTGATATATATCTCATGTATGATTGATATATATATATATTTATATATATCATACCTGAATTGTTTCTTACTTGCATTCTAGAGTAGCTCACCCTTCATGTCTGTCAGTGAAGAGCATTCGGATTAAGCTGGCAAACATGGAATTAAAATAATGATATATCTGATTTCTCATCTTATTCTGTAAGACTAAGGTGTCCAGAATATAAAGTAGGAAAAAAAAAAAAAAAAGAATGACAAATGGAAGATGCAGATCATAATTTCATAAACTCATATTTTTAGTAGTTCTATCCTCATGCACTTTGGTTTCCAACTGATATTGCTCCAAAGTTGACCAGGCTGCGGAAAAAGGTGCCATCAGAATTCTACAGAAATGATAATTTTCTCACAATCTGACAATCTTTGCCTGTAGAGATCATTAGGTATCATGGATGCATTTTAATATATGATTTCCTTATTTTTGAGGATAATTAAAAGGAAATAACCCTTTCAAGGGTTCAACTCTCTTAATTTCTGCTCATCTTTTAATGCTTTTATATATATGCATATGTACACACACTCACACATACACACACACACACACACACATGCAAGTAATATATTGCTTCCTACAGAACCATTTTATCAAAAATCATCTATTACCTTACAGATATTAATATAGTTTGGAAGTATCCTTTCTTATATACACCTTGTAATAAGGAACAAATATAGTGTTTTTAATTTTCCCTAGACATTAAATGATAACCCTTACTATTTCATTCTGAGCAGTTTTCTGAGTGAAGAACTTTTATAAAATAAGAATTTTCACACTCTTAATAACCAAAAAGTGAAAAGTTGCAAATTTGGCAGCAAACTATTTTCATTTGAAGTGAAACTCAGCCTACACAAATTCACACCTGTAGTACATGTTGCATGAAACCATAAAAAATAAATGTACAGTTACTGGATAAAGTGATTTAGTTTTACATATAGTATTCTTTAAATATTGTTATTCATCACTGGAAAGTGGACAACTTTGAATAGAATAGAGTTAAAATGTGCATATGTGTGCTTATTTTGCACTTGATTTTATTATCACTATTGAATTTAGATATAGTGAGGAGATAAAAGTAGAAAAAATTGTTATTAATAAATATTTTATTTAAAAAATATTTTCTGGCATTTGCGAGGGAAAAAAAATTCCTGGCTTCTCTGATTCTCAAACAGAAATAAAATACTCTTCCTTTTGTATGACATTTTAAAAACAGCATAAAGTGAAATGTTCATAACATTACACATATACTTTGTGTACTGATAAATCTAGAAGCTGAAACATTTCAAACAGGGAAATAAATGGGGAATGAACTCTGCTATTCTGATGAAACTTAGTACTTTGATAATTTCTGGAAAGTTTGGTGCTCCTAATATTTGTATTACTAATCAGTAGCAAATGAAATTTTGTTGCATAGAAGGATGTAATTTAGTGTTGCGTTCTTGGATCTGTGTGCATCCTCGGGGCAATTTTTCTTTTTGGGGCAGCTCTTCAGGCTATAAGGGAATACAGATTAAATTTTTCCCACAATAGCAAAAGGCTGCATACTTCAAAAGATTCCAACCTGGAAGTAGGTTGGAACAAAGAAAAGTCTTTTAAATTGCATTCTATATAAATGAGTTCAGTCATAGTAATGAGGGCCACCTTTCCATCCATAGCAGAATGACAGAACAACATGAAAAGGTGAGAAAGCATATGAAATGAAAATCAAAAAATTTTGGATGAATAAACAAGTTAATATTACAGCTAACATTCGCTTTTGTATCTGCTGGCAATTTAGCAAAGTTATTGATTAGATACTTGAAATTATTCACATTACCTTTCCAGAGCAAACACAACTACTTCAATAAAAGATCAATATTTATATGACTGGCTTTTCTCCAGCGTAACCAATTGGAAACTGTACTGGTTGGAACCAGTTTTTACCTTTTTTTCCAATTGGATCTGGTTTAATGCAGAATACTGCAGAGGAACAGATTAAGAAACTGTTATATCCATTTGAGTCTAAGTTATTGCTGACAACTCTCTATATTCAATTGCCATTCAAGCCACTGTTTTGGAATGAAATACATTCTAGAATAACAATGAAGATTGTGACTCTTGCTTACCATGACATTAGAAAATGCAGACCTTCAAATTTTCAAGTTAATCCCTTCACAAGGCATAAAAATCCAACACCTCATTTGCTCACAGACATGACAAATATCAGTGTAGTTTTGCACTTTTCTTCTTTACTTTCAGATGAATAATAGGATGATTCAAAAAGTTTGATGCAGCTCTTACCTGGTTCCAAACATTCCAAAATATATTTTACCCTCTGGAATTGTTTTGATATAAATCATTCAATGAAGTGTACTACTTTTTTACTGGGGGTCAACCTCTTCTCCCATGCAACTACTGATAAGAGGAGAGTACGTAGCCTCAAGCTGCAGTAGGGCAGGTTCAGGTTGGACATCAGGGGGAATTTCTTCATGGAAAGGGTTGTTAAACTTTAGAATGGACTAAAATGGCCCAAGGAAGTGGTGGAGTCACCACCTGTGGAGGTATTAAAAAATGTAGTGGCATGATCTAGTTGACAAGGTGGTGATCAATGAAGGGTTGGATTTGGTAATCTCAGAGCTCTTTTCCAACCTTACTTATTCTGTGATTCTGTGATATGTAGTATTGCTACAGGAGAAGCCACTACCTGCGTATTTTCACAGCATTCAGGGAGTCACACACACCACCTGAGACTAAGTTCCAGGAGTAGAGTCCTTTGGCAGTGGGCTGCTCCAGTAAGCTGGTGGGTTTCCCATTTGACTCCCCCCTCACACACAATCCCATTCTCAGGCCCACTTCCTCCTTCAGGTTCAGCCCTAGGTTTCCTGGGGCAGAGTCTCAGGTGTTGGATTAAAAAAAAGTAAAGAATTTAATAAAGTGATACAGCAGCAGGTCAGCTTGAGCTGAGTGCCCCTGGAGGGAGACCCACAACAAAGAAATCACTGGGCAATTTCTTCTTGGTTCCCTCTACATTACAGTGACTTACCTTCATCTTCTGATATCCCTCTAGTTTTGTAACATTTGAGGGTATAACTGCTTAAAAAACTAGGCACAGTAGGATTGTTCTGCCAGAATGTAGCCTGGTTTACTGCAATTTCTTCTGTCCCTGCAAGAGCAGCTAGACTGGGAGAGATGAAGAGAGGAAAAGATCAGATGGCAAAAATAAAAAGAATTGTGCTGAAAACAAGCCTTTTTATTCAAACCACACTCTCCCCAGGAGACACCAGCTGAATATTTCATCTGAAGCTAAGTGCATTTGGGAGTCTAGAATACTCCCAAAGAGAATCTAGTTAATGTTCCAGAGACCTCAATGAGCTTGATTTAAAATCTCTGTTGACAAATGAACAAAAGTTTTTTAGATCAAAATAAACACTAAAAAAACCTTCTCTTGGAATTAAGGACCATCCCAGAGGAAAAGATTGACAAAGGAGCTGCAAATTAGTGGCAGGCAATTTTTTATGCCTATAAGTTTCATGCAAACAGGTGGGCAATTCTAACAGATGTACATTTACACCCATGGGTTTTGCTTCCAGAATGCCACATGCTGAGGACTGTACTACTGCACTGGCTAAATCACAATTTATTTGAATTTTCAGGGAATGTTTTTTTCCTGCCAGTATAATTGTTTTATGGCTTGTTTAAGCTCTAATTGCAGCAAAGAAGGAGGATGCACAAAACTGAGTTATTATGAGCGTGCCACCGTAAGATATTCATCAGGCACACTCTTAAACATCTACTCAAACAAAAAGTGTTACTAAAGGATTAAATCCAGTGTGCTAGATATATGCAATTCAACTTAAAAATGGGGCTTTGTTTTTTTTCTGGGGTTTTGTTTAGTTCTGTTCATTTCTTTGGCTTTGAGTTTGGTTTTGGGTTTTTTTTCAAATAGAAGAAATTTCCTTTCCAAAAGATTTAAAAGGTAGAGAGTTTTTTTCCACATAACGTAGAGAGGTAGAAAGTGTTAGCTATACAGTTGTGCTAGAAACCTTAATTCTGTTGTTGCTGTGATACGAATGAAATAACATTATTTGGAAAAGAAAATGTAGAATGAGCATTTAAAGTTGGTCCTCTGTAAACTGAAGAATGAGAGCACTCTCTCAAGAAGCTGCAGATTTGCCATTTTGTATCCTTGCATATATAGTCTTTCAAAATGATGTTTTTTGCACTATCAACCCACACCATGTATTTTTTAACTTGGAAAACACAGTTGTACTGGTACCTGATAAAACTTAACTGTGCATTAAGGCTGACAGAAAGTTGTAACTGGAGCTACAAGGCTGAATACCTTTGTTAGCCAGCCATAGCACATTGCAAATTACACATATTTTCAGAAAGGGGGTACTGATACATCATGTTTGGCATAGGCCACCCTTCTAGAAATGCAATGCAGCTTCTTCTTTGGGGAAAAAGTCTAGATTTTTTTATGTTACTGTCGACTCTGCAGATAAATTCAGACAGATAGAATCTTGTGTTTAGATACAGTAAAAGAAGGTCAGGTTTGTGATTACCTGAGGAATCTGAATATACTGAGCCTATGGGACCTGATGTGATGTATCCCAGAGTCCTGTGAGAGGTGGTTAATGTAGTTGCCAAACCACTTGCCATGATGTTTGAAAAGCCATGACATACTGAAGTCCCAGTCAACTGGAAAAAGGGAAATATTGCACCCATTTCTAGCAAGTGTAGAAAGGAGGACCCCAGGAACTACCAACCTGTCAGCCTCACCTCTATGCCTGGGAAGATTGTGGAGCAGATCCTCCTGGGAACTATGTTAAGGCACATGGAGAACAGGGAGGTGATTTGAGGCAACTAGCACAGCTTCACCAATGGCAAGTCCTGCCGGACCAACCTAGAGACCTTATGTGGTGAAATGACTACAATGGTGGACAAGGAAAGTGCTAAAGATGTCATCTCTCTGGACTTCTGTAAGGCTTTTGACCTGGTCCAATACAATATTCCTCTCTCTGGATTATAGACATATGGACTTGATGAATGTACTCTTTGGTTCATGAAGAATAGCCTGGATGATCACATCCAGAGGCTAGTGGTCAACAGGTTGATGTCCTGATGGCATTGTCAGTTCCCAGTGAAAAGTGATATCCCTCAAGGGACCGTATTTTGACCAATACTGTTTAATGCCTTCATCAATGACATGGACAAAGGGATTGAGTGCACCCTCAGCAAGTCTGCAGATGACACCAAGATGAGTGATGAGGTTGAAAACCTTGAAGCATGGGATGCCATCCAGAGGGTCTTGCACAAGCTTAGGAAGTGAGCCTTAGGGAACTTCAACAAGGCCAAGTACCAGGTGCTGTACCTCAGTGGGAGTATCCCCTGCTATCCCCTGCTATCCTCTGTGTCATGAAGTAATTGAGAGCAGCCCTGTCAAGAAGCACTTGGGGGTGCTGGTGGATGAGAGGCTGGACATGATCTGGCAATGTGCATTCACATCCCAGAAAGCCAGTTGTGTCCTGGGCTGCAGCCAAAGCAGCGTGGCCAGCAGGGAGAGGGAGGGGATTCAGCTCCTCTTCTCTGTTCTTGTGAGACCCCACCTGGAGTGCTGCGTCCAGCTCTGCAGTCCCCAACGTTGTAAGGATATGGATCTGTTAGAGCAAGTCCAGGGGAGGACCACAAAGATAATCAGAGAGAGGAGCAACTCTCCTGTGAAGACAGGCTGAGAGATTTAGGTTTGTTCAGCTTGGAAAAGAGAAGGCTCTAGGGGATATCTTATTACAGTCTCTCAGTACTTAAAGGCAGCTTATAAGAAAGATGAGGATAAGACTTTTTTTCTAGGTCCTGTAGTGACAAGACAAGGGGTAAAGATTTAAACTAAAAGAGAGTAAATTCAGACTAGATATAAGGAAGACTTTTTTTACAAAGAGACTGGTGAAATAGTGGTACAGATTGCCCAGAGACATTTTGGATGCTTCATTGCTGGAAAAATTCTAGATCAGATGGGATGGAGTCTTGAGCAACTTGATCTAGTTAAAGGTGTCTCAGCACATTGCAGTGGAACTGATCTAGATGACCTTTAAAGGTCCCTTCCATCCCAAACCATTTTATGATTCTATCATTCTAATTTATTTTTTTCATTTTCTCATGTGCTAACACAAAAGGAATTCCTCTTTGCCTGTAGAGATAAAACCTGTTTAATAAGAGCTCTATACTGACATTTTTACTGATTGAAATCTCTTTTCCCTGACTATTTTGAAACTTTTTGAGAACTTAAAATGAGCAACACTAACAAAATGTCCTTCATTGTGAAAATGTTAAGGCACATATTTTATGTTCATATGATGAAATTTGCCTTTAATAGCAGCTATATAAAGGTGTGCTCTATCTGGGCATATACCAGTCTAAAAGGGACTAATGTGGTCTTTATGATGCACATATTGCTCTACATATAATTACTCTAAGGTCATTAAGTCAACCTCAGACTAAGTCTCAGCTAAGTCAACCTCAGTCTAAGTCTCAGCTAAGTCAACTCTGACTTTGCCCTCAGCATTGCGAAATCTCTCACTCTCTGAAGTACTGAAGCAATGTAACAGGATTAGCAGGAATTTGTGGAGAAGTAAGGGAGAGAGGCCTTTGGTCAGTCATTGAAGCAAAACATTATTGTCTCAGAATAATTTTATACAAGATATGATACTTTAATTCATATCTACTTTAAAGATATATATATATATATAAAAGACTAATAAAAATTGGAAACATGTTACATTTGAAAAGAGAATTTCCAGTTGCATTTTCCCCATATCTCGTTAAAAAGAGCTCAATTGTACTAATACAATAAACAACACTGTTCCCCTGATACATCTACACACATCCAAAACCAATTCCAGATTTCATAGGTTAAAATATCTAAGATTGGGTCTCCAATGACAGAAGCTTTTAACCTTTATGAAGATTGGATTCGCTGGTATTAAAATAAATCATCTTTTAATTTATCATCTTTGGTTTCTGAAGTTCAGAAAGTAAAGAAGAATCTTCATGAAAAGCTGAAAGAACCCCACTTGTTCCTTGTCCTCATAAAAAAATTAAAAAGTTTCACTAGGTAATATTAAGCCATCTTAGGCCTGTTTTATCAACATCGTCTTCTAAGGATCTATGATCTAACCCAGAGCATATTAATGTTAGAGTGTTTCTACTGACTTTGGCCAATTTGAATTTGATATATATCTATACTAATGAATTCATCAGAATATGAATGAAAAATATTTACATTCTGGCTTTCCCATGCTCTGCTTTTAACACTCTCTTTTCCCTCCAGGTTTGTCATTACTCAGTAGCTGACCATAATATGTGGGAGTTTTTTCCATGTCTGGGAATTTTTTTGAGCTTCAAATTTTTCCATAAGGGTAAAAATCTAGGCAATCTAGACAAAAACACCCCCAAAACCTCAGGTCATTCAATCAGCTTTTGGATCTTCCAAACCTTTCATTTTAATATTAATTGTTTCTATTCTACAATAATTAGCTAAAAATTCTCTCAAGGATTGGGGTAACTAATTCAGAACAAGATGCTACAGAAATTTGTTTTGTGTGTCTCTCTGTGAGCAGGACTGTGATCCCAGAGGCTCGTATATCCAGGTGTGAGCAGCTGGGGAGATTTGGATCCAAGGAAGGCTGATGGGAAGGCTGAGTGACAAAGCCCAGCAGCTGAAGGGTACATAGATAGATAGATAGATAGATAGATAGATAGATAGATAGATAGATAGATAGGCAGGCATATATTTCCCACTAATTGTCCTTCATCCTGATCAGCCAGAGAGGTGAACAGGATGAGGCCACTCACTGGTGCTGTTTGTGTTTGTGTCAGTGGTGATTATATCTGTCTACAATGACCAAACAAGAGAGATGTGTTTTTATAGCTGAGTTTGTGTATGCTACCATTAGGAATACATCCCCAGCCTTGCTACTGGCTGGATCAGCATGCAGGGAGCTCTTGCAGTGTCACCTGGAAAAAGGTTATTCAATTTGTCACCCCCTAACAAAGCCAAAAGCAAAGAAATTTTCATTTCAGCTATCACTAGAGTGCTGAAGCCATTGTAATATCTAACAACTAAGAATGACTTGCTAGTAAAAGTATCTCATCCATATAGGGAATATAATGAAGATTTTTATATTTTGGAACTATACAATCCTACCAGATTATTAAGAAAAAAAATAAGATACTCTTTTTATGAACTGTATAAGTTTTCAGGAATTTTCAGAAATAGAAAATTTGCATATTCTTTAGTCCCCCCCCAAAAAAAAAAAACCCAAACCTAGCTTGCCCTTGCATTCAAAAAGAAATACCATTTCACTGGAATTTGAATAAAGTGTTGTCACTCAAGAGACTTAATTGGTAGATAGGATCATGTTTGGGAAACACTCATAAATTTACTGTTTGCTACACTTTGTCTCTTATGGCTATAAATATTCAACAATGGAAAAATCAAAACAAAGGTTGCACATATGAATAGCTGAAGTGGCCATTTCCCTTCATTATAAACCACGAAAAAACCAATCTGATACTGTTAGATATTTTGTGCCATTATATTTATCCTTTTTTAAAGTAAATGCAGGCTTATCAAGAAATTAGATTTCCAGGTTTAGGTACCTTTTCCCAAACTGAACATGAGTATTTTTCCCACCAGATCCAGAGTCCCCTAGTTTCTCAATTAAATTGGAAATTCCTGGTCATCTCACTTCATTTCACAGGAATAGTTGGCACTAACTTTAATAGTGAATACAAGGAGTACTATTTCACAACCATTTAGACATAGACAGATTAATGCAGGTAGGTGCAGCCTTAGTCTCCCTATTGCAGTGCTGAAGTCAAGAGGAGAGGGAAGATGATACTGAGACACAAACCAGGTAAATCTGAGCCAGCTTGAGTTGAGGTACAGTGCAGTAGGTAAGTAGGTGGTGCAATCAAACTAATAAGCCTCTCCAAGGTCAGTGCTTCTTAAATTTTTCTCAGCACTGATTCAGGAGGATTGTCTTCTTCCAGATCCAAACTAACAAGTTTGTATTGTATTGCAAGGGAATACAGCAATTTTGATATTTACTTGGATTAAGAGTCTTTGCACTGTGTTCCATTGTGTGATATAGACATACAATAAACATGCCATCTGGAAAGGACTTTATTTTTTTTCTCATTATCAAACTGAGAGTAGGAAATGGCACTGGGCAGAAAAGGAAGCCTTGTCTGCTCTTGATGGACATAGTTGCCTTATTATTTTCTCTCACCACTATCATTATTCCATTGAATTTCTAATATTTGCTCCCAATTTACCCTACTTTGAGAGTGGCTTGGATCCTAAATATGCCATTTCACTTTCCTCAGCAGCAGGAGCTTTCCATGATGTACTAAAATTCTATTTTGCCTCCCTTTTCTTTCTGGCAGCATGCTGTGTCCATCAGCTATCTAAGAGCTTCCATCCCAGAGGAGGCTGCATTTCATTAGTAATGTACGATGTAGTTATATAGTTCAAAACTGGTCTGAAGATAAAAATATTAATAATTGGATCAGTAGTGGTTTGAATTCTTTATAGCCTCTATTTCTATTCCATCCTCTTCTCTCTCTGCAGTATGAGGATGTGCGTGAATCTCTGGCATAATACTCCTCCTGTCCTGAGCAAGCAACAAAACTCTACAGGGTTTTGAGAGACAATTTAATTTTTTGAAACAAGTTTTTACTTCATTGCCCCACTCTCAGGGAGCTTCATACCCATAGAAGCTGCCAGCCTCTGTTCAGGACTTAATAGGAAGCCTTTGCCAGCACACACATCAGTGTCAATGAGATAATGATTACTGCTGTCACACTACTCATTTTTAAATGTGAAATCTGGACTGTCTTTTGTTTGGTGCACTGTGTGCAAGAAACTGAATTTTTCGTGTGATCAAGGACACATTGATGGGTAGTGCTTGGTAAAACATTAAATTAAGTGCCTCTTAAAGGCACCTTTAAAAGAAACTATTACTGAACTAATGATGTGCAAGTGATTGAACTTGTTCACTTCCCATCTCCGTGATGTCATTCCAATGAACAAGTCAACACTGGAATGTGGCTGATAGTTAATGGAATCAGATTTTGTCCTGGCATGCATCTGCCCTTCTATATTTAGCAAAGTTCCCTATATTCAATTTTTTAATAATAGCTAAGGTTTAAAAAGAAAGACTTAATAGTATAAGATATTTCTATGATAATAAGCATTCTGACATTCTTGGCACTTCAGTTCTCCAGCAAAGCCATTAATATTAATCTACCTGGGTCACTTCCCAAACCTTTTCTTATATTACACCTTTCTAGAGATAGTTATCTTTTAATATGACTTTAAATAAATAAATAAATACATATTCTCCCTAAGGGAGAACTAGAACCTTAAAAGCAAGTTATTTCCCAAGTCCTGCCACTGACGTTTTTTGGTGACCATGAGCAAATTAATTAATTCACCATGTTTTAAGCCTTGTCTTTAAAACAGAAATTGCATGTCCTTTGTACATTCCATTTAAATTTGTAGCTCTGTGAAGAAAGCACTATCCCTTGCTGTACATTTTTAGAGTAGACAAAACAATAAGGTCCTTATCTCTCACATTTCACCTAAATTCTAAAGATGCTATTGTAATGCAAAAATTCAATAAAATAATCCATGGTCAACTTGTACACCAAGAAATTACTCTTCTTTCTTTTTCTGCTTTTTTTCAGTAAAAACAGTAAACTATAATTGACATTAATCTGCTTCCAGCACTATGGAGAGCTTTGTGGAGCTTGCGGTGAAAATATATATGGGTACAATCACACCCCTGCTCTTGTATTGCATGAGTCTCTGTTCCTTTCTTTCATTCTTTCTCTTATCAAAACACGATAACACACTGTCAACCGCAAAGCAGTTGGAGCAGCCTCAGAAAAGTAGGAAAAGGTTCTCCTGAGACAGGAAGGGAAGGATTCTTTGCACCTCTATCAGAAAAAAGCTTTTCTTTAGCCATTATTATCCCTAGATCTGAGGGAAATGCTCTACTTTTTTTTATTTTTCCACCGACAGCAGCCTTGCTTCCCCCCTGTAGACAGCTCAAACATAAATTTAAAGGAATAAGTCCAGAAAGGAGCCACTAAGCTGATCAGAGGGCTGGAGCACCTCTCCTGTGAAGATGGGCTGAGAGAATTGGGTTTGTTAAGCTTGGAGAAGTGAAGATTCTAGGGAGACTTTAGAGCAGCCTTCCATACATAAAGGGGGCCTGCAAGTAGGTTAGAGAGGGATGTTACACAAGGGTGCCTAGTGATAGGACAAGGAGGAATGACTTTAAGCTGAAGGAGGGTAGGTTTAGGTTACATATTAGGAAGAAATTCTTTATGGTGAGGGTGGTGAGGCACTGGAGCAAGTCACCCACAGAGGTTGTGGACTCCCCATCCCTGGAGACCAGACTGGATGGGGCTCTCAATAACCTGTTTTAGTGGAAGGTGTCCCTGCCCATGGCAGGGGTTTTGGAACTAGGTGATCTTTCAGATCCTTTCCATCCCAAACCATTCTATGATTCTATCTATAATTCTGTGGTAGGTGGCCCTTTGCTCATCTTCTTTCTCTCTTCACACCCCAATACTGATGAATTGTGCAGGCCCTACTAATAAATTAGAGGATGAAAATAGCACGGAATGATTTCTTTCCTGGAGGGCTGACATAAGAGACCATTAACTATAAGCTTATATTCTCAGATTGGTCTGGATTCCTGCCCAAAAGATAGAGAAAGAAGTCACAGTTCCAAGGGTTTATCACGAATTGTGTTACAAATCAAACTTGTTCCATCCATTTTTTTATCACTGTTGTAGTATGGAAGGAAAAGGAAATATAAATTTTGAAATTATATAGTGCAGTTTGTAGAACTGGATATGATGGAATAAATGAAACATCTTGTTGAATCTACCTCCTCCAATAAAGTAAGTCTGCAAATCCCAACATGTTGTTTTATCCCCTCTAATGACAGCAAGCCAATGCTTGGCAGTTATTCTCACACATTATTTCTATTTTTTACTCCTCAGCAGTTTCCTTCTCTCTCCCAGAAGTTTGACAATGCTGTGACTGCAAACTTATTTTAAAAAAATTAATAATCCACTAACACTTTTTCATTGATCCAATATGGTGCTCTGACACTGGAGTTTGTGCACTACCAAACATTTAATTCTACTGATTATAAGTTTGCATTCATGGAAGAAAAATATCCATTGTAAGAAAAGTGCTGCTAATGTGGCAAATCTTCAGGCCTTTTTTCCTTGTTCTATTTGACTCTTGAAAGAGATGTTGCTAATGGTTCTATGTTTCACAGGAAGTTTTTTTGTGTGTGAGACACTTTTCTGCCACTCACACTTCAAGAAGAGTCAGTATCTATCATCATGAACAATAAAAACAGTAAAAATTTGTAGGAATAAAATCCTTGAATGCATGGCTGGACTTTGGTGCTGGTCCAAAATGTCCCTGTTGCTAAGTATGATGGAACTAGCCCTTTGTGTGATGTGTCCAAACTTATAGAGTGTGTGTGTTGGGAGGGTTGCTTATCCTGTTTGTGGACATGTTTCCATGAGGAAAGTTGAGCCAATATAACTCCTTCTGAGAAGGGGCTCTCCTATTTCCCTTTGTCACCTTTTTCCTCATTATTTGCACCTTGAATCAGTTCTGCTAAGAAATGTAGGAGGAAAAGCAAGGTCACTTTATTTTTTTTACTGAAGGGGCTTATGAGCACCAGAGCAGGAGTGAGGGAGGATGCAGGACTTAGCTCAGGATACACAGAGGAAAGAGGAAAAATGGATTGTGCCTGAAAAGGTACCTCCATCTGAAAGCCTCCCTAAGAAAAAGGACCAGAAAGTGGGTGGGTGGGTATGCGAAGGAGGGTGGGGGAGGAGTGTCAGATAATAGAAATCGAAGCAATTAACCTAGTATAATGAGGCTATTATCTAACACGGATTGACTAAAAACAAAGCAAAACAAACACCTGGAACTTAACATTAGTATAATTATGTATTTTCAATCAAGGTGGTAACTCCTTTTTGTAGAAAAAATTGATGAATCTTCTTCAAAATTGAGGAACCTACTTCAAAATGCAAAAAGGCAGGTTTATAATCACCTTTTTCTATCTGACATGTGACAACATGCCTGCAGAATAATAGTGGCTTGGTGTGGTTCTTCCCCTCTTCTCCATAACATCTGTTTAGGGCTTTTTCCCCCCTTATTATTTTCATGTTGAGGAAAGTCTCCTGTGGTGAAATTCATCCTAATACAAAACACCAGAACAAGTTCTGTGCAGCTCCTGCTTATGCTCTCTTCTGAAGAATAGATGTAAAGGACCAGCAAGAGAGGAACAGACATGTCCATTGTTCCAAAGCTTCAGCTTTCAGTTTTTAAAAGAAGTGATAAATCTCTGTTACATCTATTAAAAAGTAAAAGTAAAGCCTTGCACCTTTACGACAATGCATCTATTTCAGAGATTATACCAATGTGTGGAAAAACAAGTCCACTAATTTCTGGGATGTGAATTTTTCTTTTTCATTTCATTTATCTCTTCATTTCCTCACACATACACATGTATTTATAGATGTGTGTGAGGACAGAGAAGATGTCAGCAATCAGCTAAATAAACCACAGAACATCCCTACCTGGAAGGACTTTAAGCAAAATGATGACATTGGTGTAAAGGACTTTTATTCTCCTAATGAGGGAGGAAATTTGCAGCAATTTCAGTTTACATATTATTTATTCTGTGGTCTGACATACTGTCTATGCTGCAATTAGGCCAAGTATAAAGGAACACTGTCACAAAGTTCTCATCACAGCCCATCCCTCAGTGCAAGCTCAATACCACCAGAGAGTGTTTTGGAAGTTTCAGCCTTGCCAAAGCTGCATCTCTCCCCTGCAGAAGAACTATTTTCACTTATAATAACCAAAAAAGTGACCCAAAACCAGCATTCTTCTGTGTCTGGTCAAGTTTATAATGTGCATTTTGGAATTCCACCTAATGCATATTCATAATAATCTGATCCTCCTGATTTTTGGACACTTATAGTCAAAAGCAGTTTTAATTTCAGCTATGTGAAAGACTTACATTTCCAAATCACCTCGCCTCAACTTATCTTAACCAGGGAGTTGCAAAAAATTTCTTAAAAGGCATGTGCGTATGTTCTGTCTTTTTCTTTAGAGAGGTTAAGGGAAAGTAATGAAATTGTTTCTTGTCACGTTGCTGAGAAAGATTAAAATTGGAAACAGTCATTTGAAGCTACATTTATGTCAGACCTCCCAGCTTGTTCTTCCCCTATAGATACAGATTTGGAACGTACACTTAGAATATATCTATTTGTCTCTTTTACATTCAGGAACTGTGAAGAGCTTTGATCTCTCAAAGGCAGCAATAAATAGAAATACATTAAGATACATGGCACATCAGTATGGATCCAAAGCTTGCATTCAATCAAAGGCTAAAATAAAACTTCACATACTGTTTTCCCCACTGGTGTATATACTGACTTCCCAGTGTGTTGCCTGTGGATTACATTTTAAAAGGAAACTTGGTTTTTGCTGCATTTGTAAGCAATTGAGGGGTGCTTGCCATTTAAGGACTCTTTGTGAAATATGCAGCGATCTGCCATAGATTTTAGATGGGGTCCTTAAATTTTTCTTGGCCTGTTGAACTATCTTGATGATATGGACACCTTTTACTTTATTGCAAAATAACCTCAAGACACAGAAAAGTTTCACGAAAAAGTAGAAAGTATATATTAAATTGCCAGGAAAAGGAAAGGGAAGAAAAGGAGTCCAACAAGACCACCTAGAGTTGATATTCATACTCCTGATGTTGCTCCTGTACAACATGATTTAGTGTCCTGAATGCTTGAGACTCTTTGACAGTGCTTTGGTTCTTGAAGGATCACAACTGTCACTCTGAAGCCAAGTATTATCTGTCATAAAAGGAGCATCTGCATAGTAAGAAAACCCCCAGACATTTGACATATATATCTCTATGCTTAGCCAGACAATAAACTTTGAATTTTCTAATGTAATGCTCAGAAGCTTGATGCAAGTTAAGGAAATTGCCCAAGGGAAACTGTGATTAAAAAATGCAGCTCTCTGCAATGGCTATGACAAAGAAGCAGTCTGACAAAATATACTTCAATTCTTCATAGTTAAGAGTGATATGGAGTAGTCCAGTTTGCAAAAATAATTATTTAGAGACCATCTGCACTGAGACCCACAGTCCTGTCCAGTGATGCCTGAACTAACACTTCACCAGAAAATGCATGTCAGAATGGCTCTTTCCTAGCAGTGTTAAACTGAAATGGTTGTCCAATAACGAGCCACATCTGGAAGGAGAAAAAAAGAAGTAGTGTTGATGCACGTTTTGGCTATAGTAGTGGTTGCTTTTTAAGTATTACAATACATATTTTATTTTATTCTTCAGAAGTTGAGCCTGAAAAAATAGATACAGTGATGGAAACTATTAGCATGTTGACAGTAGTACAAAATACATTAATTTAGCTCATAAAATGTTGTCCAAAACAGAATATACAGCTGAGAGTATAGGAATATCATGGGATATTCAGCTGTGTTTCCCTCACAGAAATGTAATCAGTCAGGCAATTTTCTGCCCATGGAGAACTCACCAGGTATGCCACTCTTTTACTAGGTGTCAGCAGTTATATTAAGAATTATTCACTCTATGGCTGTCATGGAGATGCTGTGGCAGAAATGCCATGCTGACATTTTTCTTAATGTTATGAGGTTTCCAGCCAGAACCCAAAATCAATTAAAGATAGACATTATATGGAAATAAACCCATTTATATAAACAAGCCTGAGTGTTCTTGAAGGCATTAGCCTAATGGAAATATTTGCTCTCATTCATTAACTTGGTTTAAAAGTAGTGTTTAGGCCAGATGCAGCAGAATGTTTTGTATTTGACATGTTTTTTATATATCCTCTTTCCACCTCAGATATAAAATATTAAAATATAAAAATAAGACTGCTTCCAGCATTCAATAATCATTGCTATATTTACTCAGCTTTTGAATAAAAACTAAACAAAAAACTCCAACCCTGGTAATTCCTTTTATAGTACTATATTTCATGAGATTTCAAGGTAGAGTTGATTGATCTTACTCTAACCCAAATCTTGTGTGCCTTATGAGTGGAAACCTTCTGGTACAAAATCTCTGATGAGAAATAAATAATGTGGAACATGTAGGTGACATTTTACAAGGTCAGGTTTCCAACCTGTTGCTATAATTTGAAAGATAATTCCTTCGCTCTTGCCTATTCATTGCTGTTTGGCTATTTCAAATGTTCTCACATGTGAAATTAAATCACACTTGCCCTTTATTTGAGAAGAAAAAAATGAAGGAAATATAATGGCTACATGCTGGAATTTTCAAAGCTGTTTCTGGTGTTACACACATTCGGACAAGGTAGGAGTAAATCCAAAATAATCTATACAGTGATATTGGTAAGAGCAATATATTGTGAACTAAATAAAAAACTGGAAATGCATTTTTAAAAAATCTATAATAGATATTTATCAAAATTTATTCAAAAAATGAAAAACAAAGTTCTATTTATTCCATATTAAAGTTTCTCTTTTATGCAAAAATTTTGTCTCGACAAGAAAATATACCAGTGAAAAACTCCCCTCAAGTTCAGTGAAATTCTTATATCATGACTTTGCATCTTCTCAATGGGCAAGGACTGAACTCTCAGGAATGGGAGCATCACCCCAGGCTCTGTCATCAGCCTTCAGTGATGGTCCTCTGAGTATCACCAAAGTGAGAGATGGCAAGCTCTGAGAGGTGTTCCCCTCAGAGAGAGGTGCTGCTGCAGTCCTCTGTGGCCCAGAAGAGTTCAAAGGGCCTCACTTAGAAACACTGTTTATAGGGTTGCAAGTTGTTTGGCTTTAGTCAGTAGTAAATTTCCACTCCAGCTACAGTTCAGATCAGTACTTACTGGAATTTTCCTTGAAATGTCCAGTGACAATAATATTATCTTGAAACACCCAGAAGTCTACTGATTACTTTTTGGCCCTAATGAGGTCAATGATAGCAGTCCTTGTATTTCCCACTATGATCTAAAAAATATGAGAAAGTTGATATAAAGATGAAGCTGTGGGATGGCAATAAGTGTGTATCCCACTGGCCCAATGCAGCAAGACCAGGACAGAACGAGCAAATGACTGCTTTTGAAAATCCTTGACCAAAATAGCATGGGAAATTTTGGGAATGTGTTAATATGAAGTTTCATTTCTCATTACTATGTTTCCTTGAAAAAAGTATCAAATACTCAACATTTTTTAAAAATGAAGTTTTTTTCCCCAGAAAGGTATTAATGAGGCAAACTTTTAATCATTATTCCCTCTCATATTAACAGGTTTCATTTTTGTACTGCTCAGATATACCCAGTTCAATTGAATCAGTCTTTAAATTCAGACAGGAAAAATCTACCCACTTCAGAATTTTACACAGTAAGTACAGAGTTTCTCTGATGTAAGTTTAAACTGTGCAAAAATAGCTTTGAAACAAAAGCATAGTGAAGTTCAACAATTCTTGGCCTAGCATATTCACTTCTAAACTGAAACAACATTAAAAAATCAAAACAAAGCAAAAAAAAACACTAGACAAGGGAACAGGAAAGAACAAGAAACTGGAATGTGCTACGTGCTGCAGGATTTGGGAGTTTCCATCAGTTCTAATGGAGAGAAGAATTTTTACTTGCCATTTAAATGTTGATATCAATACTCCTGAAGGTAACTGTCTTCCATTGTATTATTCCAGCATGCCCACTGTTTCGTTTCTTTTGTGCTAACAAAAAATGTAAGGTAAAATGCAAACAGATAAAACTGATTATATATGGAAACAAACGAGGTGAAAAAATGGTAGCACCCTTCAGGGAAGCAGGTCATCAGGGAAGAACAGCCCACAGTCAAAAAAGTAAAGGGCAGAAAAAGAAACAGAGAATATCTCATGTAGTTTTTGGGGGCAGAAACCTCCCCTCTCCCAACAACCAAACAGCTTTTTTTTTGTGATGAAATTCAGCTCTTACTGGAATTGAAAACACAAGGGAGAGAGGAGTTTGTGCTTTAAATTAAAGCTTATTCTGCAGTGTGTAAAAGGGCCCATCTAGTCTATTAAAGTAATTTAGAATAATTCTTCCTACTATGAATTAAATCTGGACTGCCACTAGAATGTCAGAGTTGCACTTACTATCCTTGTCAAGAAACACACCACTGAGTGGTAAAGAGACATGTAGCAGCTACTTTTTTTAAGAAGACAAAATTAGAGTCCTTTGTAAAGGTAATTCGTAGTGACAAAATATCAATAATTCAAAGCCTGATAAAGGAACCTTGATACAGATCCAGATCCAGGTGAACAGACAGATACAAATGAGTATATAGCTAGGTAGAATAAAGATACAAAGAATATAGGACTAAAGGTGTAAGCAGGAATAATTTATATTTCTTCTTTCACAGAAATCCCCATTGAAGTCAGTTATAATATGTAGCTTGGTGCTTGTGACACATCATTTATTTATAATTCAGGATTAAATAGTGAGGAAATCACAGGAATTATCTCATGTGATTCTCTCCAGCAGAGATTTTAAAGCTAGCCAGAACAAAATAAAAGGGAAAAGTCTAATTGAAGACTTAACATGATTAGATTTTAAGATATATTAGACGAAATAAATGGGCTATTATAACACACAAGGAAAGAGCCAATCTAGAAGGCGCCAAGATTTCCACCTTCAGTATTTTTGCTTTATCCAATATAAAATCTATTTTTTATGGATTTACATTTCAGGCCCATCTGGCAAGACACAAGCATGGCAGAATCTGTAATCTAAGAATAATTTCCACTGAAATAGACTGAACAGTTTGTTAACAATGTTAATCTGCTGTCCCTGTTTAACTTCTCTTTGATGTTGAGACTTTACTGTGGATATATAAAACCTAAGGAGCTTTTGACTTCTGCATGAAACTTGTCCAGAGTTCCATTTGGCAGCATAGTCTGTGGATACTGCCAGGGATTGGCTCTTATTGTTTCTCTTAACCCATCCATCTCCTTTTCCTAAGCCATCATGAACTGGTTTACTGAGTTGAAAGAAAGATGAAGAATTTTGCACTTTCTTCTGTGATTGTGGAAGACCCATAAACTGAGGCTCCCAAGATTAGTCATAGAGACTCCAGGTTTAGACCACTGCCTGGTGTCTAAACCAGGACTCATGGAGCCAAGGATACCAACGACAGACAAGTGAAGGCACACAGCAGTTACTAAAGCAGTTTGATGCTGCCCTTCCCAGCATAAAATAGAAAATTCAAAAACATTTAAGAAAGGGTAAGAAAAACATCCAAAAAGGTGACAAGCTGCCAGTATCTCAAGTCTTTAACAGAATAATGTAATATGCTACAGAAAGATGTAATTTGAAACAATCTGCTTGGAAATTTTAAACGTATCTGTAAAACATTCATGTGGTAATACCAGTAATAGTATTTTTATTCATAAAATTATGATTACACAGAAGCAGGAGACAAAAATAACTTCTTCCCAATGAAAAAGAAAAATGCAAACTGAAACCCAGTTTTGATTCTCATTCTGTGTGTTTGTAGTTGATTTTCATCTTCATTCCTTCCTCCTTCACTTTTTCTTTTAGAACAAAATAATAAGAGGAAATCTTACACTCATGTATATGTCCAAGTCAGGCGCTTTGACAGTGAATCTATATTAAAAGGTCATTTGTGTACCCTTGTCTTTGAAATATAGACAATTTTTGATCCAAATACATAGAAATAGTTCTTTGTAAAGCACCAGTACCATGGCTAATATTTCCCCCAGTGATTTCTGGATTGCTCACTATTTCTGCTTTTACAAAAGCAGGAGCATAAAGACTAATGAGCCATTGATACTCGAGTAATAGAGCCTGGTGGGACAAAATCAATGGTAGCTTAATCCTTATTGGTTCCTATCGCATTTGCTGCCTAAAGCAGCCTGACACCAGCCTTGGAGCAGTTGCAGAGCTTACATACTTTTGAACTGAGTGGAGTAACCTTCTTCATCTCAGTTGAGGCTTCCAGAACTCAAATTTCCATTTAGTAACCAGAATTGTTACTTTCCCTACACTTTAATGTTTAAAAGAATAAAAAATTTCTACAATTAATTCAAGATTTGAATTAGTCCACCACAACTTGATTCAAAATAGTGGACTTGTAAGTCTGTGGATCTGTATTCAGAGTTTCAGAACACATATATAGTGCTAGTATAAGGAAGAATCAGACAGCAACAATCATGAAGGAAGAATTGCAGTTTTCAAAATATGGTGAGAGGTTTGTGGTTTTTTGTTAAAAGAAATAAGTTCTTGTGAAGAAAACCAGCACAATTTTATGGAGTGGCTCATACATGGGTTTTTTTCTAAGCAGAAATATGATTTTTTAAAAAGTGAAGTCATCCAATTTTTAATGCATAGTAAAATATTACATAGCTTCCTCATTTCAGGTAATTAGTTCAACATGTCCCTCTTTTATTTTTTTTTGTTTGTTTTTTGTCTATCCTTTAATATTAGAAAAATTTAACCTGCTATACTTCAGCTTCACCTATTTAGTATAGGCCACGGTAGTACAGGTATCTAAAAATCACAGCAAAATGATGGGGAAATGCTTGTGGGATTTCATGAATGGAATAAAAGTCCTGAAATTATTTTGATTATAAATTTTTCAAAATATATTTACAGTTTGATAAGATATTATCTTAAACTTTCCTTGAAAGGACAAATCATATAGAAATCTCTATCTTTTCTGTTTGTTTTAAATGCTGAATATGATATAGGTAGCTCAGTACTATGGGCTCTGTGATCAGTTCCAAGTCTCTTTTTGGATGAATGCCTGGGGTTTTTTTAAGGAAATATTACTCAGTATAAATAATTTTGTAACAAATGTCATTATTGGAATAATCTTCATTTTCATTCTATGCTGCCTCTGGGTCCCCCGTCCTAGTTAGGTTAACCCAGCTACTCACGTAGTAAAGCCATCAGTTGTGCCATATGAAAGTACTTTGCAAACCTCCCCTAATTGCTTTTGTAAATGTCACACCTTTCTGCAGAGTATCTTTTTACCTAAAGCAAATATTTCATTTTGATCAGTCATGCTTTACTCATTGCAAATTTCAATGAGCTTATGGCTGTTGGACATAGATGTGAAAATATTTTTGTCCTGAGCTCTTGCTGAGTGTTCTTGAAACGTGTTGGAATACGCCCTTTGTTCATTAAACCAACCGGGAGGCTGGTGATTGCTAACAGAAATATTTCAATATGATTATTGTGTTTTGAACCTCTGAAAGGTAACTAATCCATTACAAGCCTGTAAAATAGCAGTTAAGTCATGCTAGCATCTGCAAAGTGTTTTCTCTTCTTTATCCGTGGCATTTCAGTTCAAGAAGGGTACATCATTTTTTCAGTTTCAGTTGGCACAGTAGTATCCGGAAGATATTTATCCATTTGGAGTGTCTGATATATAGACAAGTCATCTTTTTGCTCAACAAACCACAATTATTAATAAACCATGACAATTTATCTGTCTTGATTATGTTTATGCTTTTGGCTAGTTCTTTGTTTACCTGCTTCTTGACTTACTAAAGGTAGCAGTGAATGAATTTCACCCTTCTAGTGAAATTTCATACTGGCTAGTGAAACAGCCAGGAGACTCTTACAATCAAATCATTCAGACTCAATTTGTGCAGCACCTACGGCAAAGCTCAGACAAGTTCACAGCTTCTGTCCTGGCCTGTGGCTGTAGGCAGCATCTACAGCAGCCATCTGTTTCTCTTAGACACTGATGGACGGGGGAAAGAAACTGACACAGAAAGAGGGTTTGGGATGATCCTTGGTGTGTTTTGATACCAAGACAGTGAGATGTGTCACTTCTCACTGAAGTTTCACTGCTCACTTAGTTAATTTGTGCTTTCCTCCAATGTAATAGAAGTTCCATCTAAAGACAGAGCTAGAAATGGCCTCCTTTGATTCATACAAGATATATTTCCTTCTAAGCATCTACGAGCTATATTTTGCTATACAGTCTCTGAGCAATGTAAGACACACTATTTCAGAGCAATAGGAATTTTTTGGTATTTCATCAGATTCAACATTTTTAGTCTTTCCATTCCTATATGAACTAAATAATGTCAAAATCATACACTACTAATTGGAATTCTTACTTGCTAATTTGCTTGTGGTGCTTTTCAGCATAAATGAAATTACAGTTAAAATAGGAACAACTAAGCTAGTGAGTTCACTTTCATAACAAAGATGACTGGTATTATCAGAAATTCTGTTTGTTACCTACAATTGCCACATGAAAATATGATAGGAAATAGAATTTGGAAGATGAAAAAACAAATGCAAACCTAAATACAGTAAGAGGAAATTTGATAGTTCCTGTAGATTCAAAAATGGAAACAGTTTTCTGTGTAAATTGTGAAGACTGTTACAAAATGGTTTATTTTTATGTTTATGTTTTTGCTATTATTTATCTGATATTTAAAAATGAAAAGTCAGTCAATGTCCTGAAAATATTTAAGTGAGAAATTTCAAACATTTCAAGATATTTTTGTAGGAACATTTTCAAAATAAAGTTTCACCAAAACCAGCTCACATATAATTTTTGTTCCAGTGAGCCTGAAGATTTTAATTGCTAGTTTTACTTCACTTTTCTTATATCACACTTTACTAAAAAAAATAAAGACATTATCTGTAGTTTATTCTATATTAATACTCCGAAAAGTGAATGCTTAAACCTGAGACATGGTGTAAAATTGTGAAAATATATTATTATATGTCTTAGTACCAATGGAAAAAACAATTGACTACTATTGTCATAACATCTTCTGTAAATATTCATATATATCTTGTTTTGTATGCTTTTTAACAATAGTCTGACATGCAAACATTCCATTACATAGATATGAGAGTCATGTTTCTTTGACTTACCTGCACTATTTGCTGATTTTGATTTTTACTGCACTTTATGTTTCTGTTAAATTATTGGGGTTTTTGCTGACTGTCTCATGGCTTATACAGGTATCACATTTTATTGGAGTGGCTTTCAGGTTATTGGTTTGAAAGACGTATGGGATTTACTCATAAATGTCTGTCCCTTCCGAAGTCTCTTGCACTTTCCTCTTTATTGCAATTCTGGCTGTGT
Source organism: Edolisoma coerulescens (assembly GCA_013397115.1). Lineage (NCBI taxonomy): Eukaryota > Metazoa > Chordata > Aves > Passeriformes > Campephagidae > Edolisoma > Edolisoma coerulescens. The sequence goes on from VWZW01002393.1 coordinate 480,022, forward strand.
CCCCAGACCATACGTTCTGAAACTCTTCTTCAAGTTCCCTTCTTTTTATCTTTTTTTGTTGTTTTTGTTGTTTGTTTGTTTGGGGGTTTTTTTGTTGTTTTTTTTTTGTTAAGGCAAATCTCATTGCACTTCTCTTTTTATTTATAACTATTTTACATTTCCTCTGGAAATTCACTTCATTGACAAATTGTCACAGACCTGAAAGGAAAACAAACTAGTACTTGTGCAATATTTTAAGAAGGTCTGTAGTGATATCCAGGGGAAAACCGCCCCCCCCCCTCCCCCAGTGGTTTTACTCATCTCCTTTAATAATTTGCTTCAGTTCAGGTGTAATTTTTATATATCTTGAAGAACCTTTTAAAATCAATTACACAACTTCTGAACAGTTCCTTTCCTTCACCTCTTTATAAAATGCAGTGAAATGCTTGAGGACCCAGTTCAGTGTTAGCAATATTTTATAATAGTTTTATATCTTGTGTTTGGATCTTCTATTTAAAGATAAGTGAAACCCTAGTAGCAAAAGATGATGAAAAGGATGATGAAATGATAACTTTATTCTCTGTAACAGCAATATTCTACCCATGGCACACATAGCTGAATTTATGGCACAAGGGCAGAAACAGCTTTGGATCATAAATTATTAGTGGGTGTTTGTAGCCGCTTTTCTACCATGTGAATTACTTGCTCAATGCAATAACCAGAAGTCAGTAAGTTTGATTTTGTGAAATTATTTTTCTGAAAATACAATTAAGACCAGAATTCTCCAAATATCAGAGGTGGAACAGCTGAAAGGGGTATAGGTTCCTTGCATAAACATAATTTTGCAGATGATGATGATTTAAGTTATCAAAATGCAACTAATTCTTTGGACAGAAGCAATAAAGAGAAGGGACAAAGAATACAACTTTTGAAATTATTTTTGCTAGTGAGAAGTGTCGAGGGTCCTTCAGACCCTTATGTATCTGAAATTCTTTCAGGCATCTCCATCCTCTTATCAACCTGAAATGCAGGAGCTGAAAAAGAGACTTGCCATACAGAGTTTCTGTAAGCCACCTTGGTAGCAGACAGCAGTGTGAGAAAGAAAATGAAGCTATGAAGGAATCACTCACACTGAGGTAAGGTACAAATGAGTATGGCTTTTTGTACAATAACTTACATAAATGCAGGTAAATTTATATTCACATTGTTTTTAATAGTGTTCTGTATGAAACGGTCTACCACAAAAATAAAATCCCCAAAGAACTCAGATGCTAACAAATCAAGCGTGACTTTAGCATTATGTAAGATTCATAGCTTATAGATGAATAAATAGTACATAAACTAAAAATGTTTGCTCCTATGACTGCTTTAAAGTCTGAGATCTTCAGCAATAGATGTGAAAATAAAGTCTCATGTCACTTATTTATATGGTTTTTCCAGAAGTTTTGCCATATAGTATATGATAAGAGTATATTTAGTACTTTTATTTAGTCATAAAAAGTGAGCACATGTTTTAATATACTAGGGGAGCATGATTTTTTTTTGTTTTGTTCATAGAGTGATAATTTATTTTTTCAAACTGACAGCATAACCAGAGAAGTCTTTTATTTATGTTTTGAAATCAATTATTGAAACTAAAACTACTTAAACTTCCATTTTTTGGGAAAAAATCCTGAAACTTTAGATTTTGCATTATAAAGGAAAATAATTTCAAAAAATGAAGCCAAAGGAGTAATGCATGCTTGTATTTTATTTTCCTTTTTTGTTTTATTTGTTTGTTTGCTTAATAGCAATTTCATAGTTCTACGTTCAAAAATCCCCACAGAGGCTTGGATATATGTGAAGTAATTTTATGACAAAAAAATGATTAGATTAGACACTAGTAATTGTGATGTCTAAATACTGTTTTTTAGACTAAGATCTAACGAGGGATCAAAGTGAATAGCTGCATTAAGGCACCTTCACTAAGAACTCTTTCCCACCTTCTTCCTTCCTGTCCCTCACATTTGGGTGAAAAGGTTGTGATTACATAACTATATCTGCATAGCCACACACGTGAAAATGCCCACACACATATACACAGCTGGTCTGAGCATGGTGCTGACAACACCAAGGTTGTGGGTTCAATCCCTGTATGGGCGATTCACGTAAGAGCTGGACTTAATAATCCTTGTGGGTCTCTTCCAACTCAGAGTATTCTGTGTATTATTCTGTGTGTGATTTTCCTGCTGTGAGAGACTGGAATGTTACTGGTCGATGACCCAAAACAGTCAGCCATTTGCAGAGGTGGCAGGGTGCTTTGCTGGGGCTGGGTTTGTGCCACCCTCCCTCCCCCCAAACCAAAGGGAGGAGAAGAGTTTTTGGACATGTAGTGGCAAAACCTCTGACCCGTATAAGACAGAGAGGGTGAACACCCAACCCCAGAGGCTACAGACTGGGGTTTGAGTCAGATAAGGGAGAAGGCTGATGAGAAGCAGACCCTGGGGAGGTGGGATAGCGCTTTTATCATGCCAATGTCCTCTGCTCAGTTGTAAACTTCTCCCCCTCCCTGGGGAAGGCCACATTCACGTGGGAGATTCACATTGACATGTAGGCCTGAGGGGATGGGGCCTAACTGGCTCGGCTACGCTGAAATGAGAGACAGCTGTCACATCTTAGAAGGTGTCAAAAACCATCAAAGACCCCCAAAGCACCCCCAGACTCCTTTCTGGGGCCTTCCACCAGAGGACTATGCATGATCCACAGTGTTGTATCAGACAGTGGAAAATTCCCCCTCCTGGGCAGGTACCTGGGTGTCCCCACCTGAACCAGAACGTAAACCACTGAACCATCGAACTTCGTGTTTCTCGGGCTTCCCCCACAACAGGCAGATCAAGACTGCAGCTATCACTTTGACCAACAGACATCTAAATTGGAACAATCAAGTCTTGTCACTGGATCCACGAGTGGTGAGCTCTCTCTACTCTTATCCTTTCTTTATTTTCTTTATATATTTTAAGTGATATTTCAATACTTTCATACTGCTGTATTACTATAGATAATAACCAAAATAGGTACATATCTGCATTCTGTTGCAACCAAGTTGTGCTAAAATGAACCCTACACACATATATATTTGTAAACACCGATCATTCAGTGTTGTTTCCCTCCAGTTCACCCCAAGGGATTTATTTACAGGAACCTGAATTACCCTTGTGTTCAGGAGTGGGTCGTAACACCAGTATCCCTGGCTCTGAGATTAAATTATAGTATGGGAACTGAGCAGCACTGTTACACTGAAGTGAGTCTTGGTTTACAGGCAGTCTAAAACATCAGGTACAAATATGAATTATTCCATTAATGTAAATGAGGTACTATCATCCAGAATGACTGATCCCTGAATAAATTGCACCTACCTTTGGATGATTTTCTGTATACAGACAGTACAATAAAAAAACAAAACCAACCAACCTACCAAGCAAACTTCTTTTAGTTATGTATTTCTTTAAAAAATCCAAAAATGTTGTATTGAAGATGTTTTTTAACAGTAGAGCAGAGATTTTTGGCTGTAGCATTAGAAGTTTGCACACATACAAATGACGTTTCCTTTATATTAATTTTCAGCTGTTCCCTGACAGAACTGTTTTTCTTTCTATCTAATTTCTGACAGTAAAAGTAATCTGGACTGAATTAGGATAGTTTGGACTTAATCTGGACAAAATTATATGCTGAAGACTGACATATGGAGGGACACACAGAAAAGCTGAGTTTTCAATTACACCCATGTTAAAGACTGGCAAATTGTAGTTAGTCAGATGCCAAGAGAAGAATCAGATTTATCTGTTCTGAATGCTGATTAATCTTAAACTATGTCTACATTAGCAAATAGTATGGATCAATAAATCTGTAGACAATCATCTGATGCAAAACACCTGATTCATATGCTATGTATATTTCAAGGCTTGTGGACCTCTCTTTTATTTTCTTTTTTTTTTTCTTAAATGCTTTGGACTACTCCTAGTCTGGTCACATGGACTATAGGCCGATTTGAGATGGGATTACATTTGGCAGAGTCCTGAGGTTAATTTTCCGGCTTAATTTCACTCTGAAGGTATCCCATTCGTATACCTTAAGACTGTGCCAATATGTCAATCACAGCAGAACAAAAGGAAAAAAAAGTGGGAACTAGACCTCTCCCAAACCCATTTGAGACACTAATACAAGCAGAACCTGAGAGCCTAACAAGGCTTGGCAGAATTGCTCCATCCTTGTGTTGTGCCAGTGGCAATCTTTGGCTAGACGAGAGGGTATTGTCATTCTATGTGTGGTAGTGCCTCTCTCTGCAATCCAAATTATAGGTGATAGGGCCATAATTTGTGTGTGGTAACCTAGAGGCTCCAGGTTATTTTTTCTTTCAATACAGAAACATTCACACCACTTATTTCTGGATAGTATATTCCACTTGGGGTCTAACTGTTTTTAGTGGAAAGTCATGTACCTTACTCTTCTATAAATATTTCAGTCCTATGTCAATCACATTTAATTCAGAATTTTTTGCCTACAGCTAGATTTTAGCCTTAAGTGTTACTGTTTGGTTTGGCCCAGAGTATTTCAAGCTAACTGAGCAAAACTAAGGTGGTAATGTCATGCTATATCTAACTAGTTTCATTTAAATCTTTCTATCATGGGGCTGAAATTAGAAAAATTTTCCTAAAAGTGAGGTCTATCTTTGATCCTTCTTTCAAATTCTGCAACACAAATTATGTCTTGCTGTTAGAGTAGCTAGGCCATGTTCCTCATATCTTCCCAACCTGAATGAAGAAAAGTTAAATAATTCCAAAGGGCAGGCCAAAAATGAAAAGGCTTGTGAGACCTAAATTTGGTCCAAGAGGGACAAATGTATTTTCATAAGAAGATGAAGAGACATACCAGCAACACTCCCAGGGCACAATGTTCCACTATGAAAAGAGAATCTAATTGGGATATTTTTTAAAAGAGATGCTTGACATACCTAGATCACTGACTGAAAATTTCTACACATTACCTTCCCCAAGACAAACTTCACAACAAATATTCAGAAAATATAATTTCTTTTTCATCAAAGGTTAACCAAAAATAAATATGGCAAGTTAAAAGCCAGGATATGAAACAGCCATCTATACATGCATTTATTTGCACAAATTATTAACATATTTTATGCCAATAGTGAATGAACAAGTTCATTATGGAGGGAGCTCCTTATTAGTACTCTCACCTTTAAATCCAAATGAAGACCTTGCCTGATTGTACATGCGTTACAGTGGATTGTAATTCTTCTCTTCCTAATTAAACTGATTTTCTAATTTCATTTGCTATGCAAAGATTTTCATCATCCTCTGCTGTCCCCTGGTTTATTACTGATCTCCTAGCATAGAAAAAGAGCCAATAGAAGAAATGAGTGGGAAAATGACTGCAAAATAGAATGAGAATGCTGTCTTTTCAAGCGACTTTATTGCAATATTTATATAAGGACAATCAGTCTCTGAATATAGTAATTCCATAGTGCAAAAATATTTTAAGCTTCTGTAAATATGAATTAATATGACCAAAACTGACACAGCTTTATTAAATATTAAATCAACAACAACACCTGTCCCAATACTCAGTATTTCTGAAAGATTGTTTATGTTCTTTCTCAACAAAAATACAGAGTAGTCATGGTTCTTTACTTGAAAGACATTGGGGACAATATCTTATGTTTCTCAGATGTCATACTGAGCCTTGATTGTTATTTGTTACAGCATTCCAATATGCTACTCACATACAAGTGTCGCATAAACTGTACCGCTTATATTAGTGTTCAGGAAACTATGTTGTCTGCGAAGGAGGAAAATAGGAATAAAAGGATATTGCACCTGGAAAGTGAAACTGCAACTGGAAAGCAATTCTGCAGGCTACCTAAATTCTCATTACGTTTATCATGGTAATGAGAGAAGAAAGTCAAAACAAGACAGGATTCAAAGTGGGCTTTTAGGAGGAACCTTCTGATTCCTAGATGGGTTTCTGCTGGTTTTTGATCTAATGAGTTTGGGCATGTCTTTATATGGTGTCATAAAAACGGGCATGAAAATAGATATGTGTTAAATGCATAAAGTTAGGAAATTATCATCTCATGCAGCCATTATTGAACATAAGTGTTTAAACAAAGATCAATGAAACAACTACTCTTACAAAACACTTTTTGTGAGCTAGACTTACCACAACGTAATGCCTTAGGATCCCTCTGATGCAGAAAAGAATTTCTATGTTCCCAATAAGTCACTGGAAGCCTCTTCAGAGTGGAATAAGAGCAAATTTACAAAGTGCAACACCTGATGCTGAGGACCTGACCTCTACATTATACACCTTTTGCAGAGTTTTAGTACCTATCCACTAGTAAAGTTAATCTAATGGATTGAAGCTGATGAGCAGGTGTTAAGCATTAAGTGCACCTCACATCTTCTAGTTTTTGTTTTACCTTGGAGCAAAAAAGATTATGTGCTCAAAGACTTTTTGGTGAAACTAACTGAAACAGCATGTGGAAGTGAGTGGAAAATTTGTTTCAGAAAATCAGTTCTGATGTGAATGAAAGTACGCTCAAGAATGTTTCTGAATTTCTGTTTACTAGAAAAAACAAATTACTTCCAAAGGAATAAAAAGGAGATGTGACAAGACAAATTCAACAATTCACAAACAGGAATTGTCCTTTATACAAAAAAACATAAGGATGTGTGATCGATCAACCAAACCCTGCAGTGAAAAACGACTCAGATGAGATGGGCAAGATTAATGTGCTTGGAAGATGAGGGAAGAATGTATGGAATGACTGACTGTTGCAAAGAAAGCTGAACCTCAATACTATGGGAAACAGTGGATGGCTTTTGTTTTAGATAAAAGGCAATATCAGAAAATAAACAGTTTCTATCAGGTGAGTGTGCCAACTGGTTGTGTAAGCTTTGTGGAGCTGACTAATAGAGAATATTGCCTTCTTGAGTTGGCAAGACCAGCATGGTGAAAGTGTAAATGTAGCCTAGCTTTACAAAGGATATAAAAATTGAGGAAAAACTAACAAAAACTTCAAGAGGTCAATGGGCTTAAGCTGGCTTCAACCTACTGTTCCTCTGTAGTCACTGGGAATGCTCAGCGTCAGGATGATGAGCATGCAGAGAGACCGGTAATGGGAAGGAGATTTGTACTGTGATTCAACTGTATGGTGCAACTTCTATGTATGTGCCTGTAACATGCTCTCAGTACACTGCTTGTGTGCCTTTCTTAATGCAAAATACCGTGTAATGACAGCAAATTTGGTATTACAGGTTAAACCCTTCTCATGTAGAGGAGGGTTTCTCTGAAAGAAGCTGGAGAGAGAGCATTGGACTCTGGCAGGAGAGCATAAACCTTACAAGGTGTTATTTCTTTTACTCAGCTGGGTTTGTTTGGATTCTACCAGGAAATCTTCAGTAAACCTAAGGCAGAGGTAGCCACTTCTATTCTGTTTTGAACCTGTTATGAATTTCTCTTGTAGCATTACCCTCAATTTGATCATTTGCATATACAAAATAATTGCAGCTTGGATTTAAATTTAAAAGGTACTTTTGAAGAGGACAATTATACACACATATTGCTGCTGTACTATATTATCATCATCAAAGAAAGAGTTCATTTACATCAACAGCGTGAAAGTCAAACAGGCAGTCATAGGAACAGTATCATGAATAAAAAGAAAACCACCTCAGCTGCTAATAGGAATAAAGCTTTGTCACAAGAATAGCTTCACTAATTCCAATATGATTTCATTTTATGCATAGAAATATCATCTGGATGAAAATTTTCAGTAGTTACAGTGGGCAATATCTAAAATAATAGCTTGTGGATTCTATCAACTTTCTTTTTCCCCTGAATGCATTTGACTTTTAAAGTGAAATCAAAGGAATAAAGTAATTAATTACGTGATTCTGCTTCTACTCTGGTTAATTACATATATACATTGATCAAATCACTGTTCATGATTTTTTTGTTAAAAACTCTTCAAAATGGCTAGCAGCAAACTTACTGTGGAAATGTTCCTGTCATTTATTATTGGGCATTACATTCACATTCGAACATATTTATAGAAGATAAATATATAAGAGATTTCATAAATAAGAGATTTCATAAATTAAGAGATATATACAAGAGATTTCATAAATTATCATACTGTGCAGGACTGTGGGACATCTGTTCCATTTTTCCTAATTCAGGGACTGGCAATAATGAAAGAATGTGAGAGCATGGCAAGTGCAGAATTGTCCTTACACTGATATATTTTTCACAGCTACAGGCCACAAGGGATTTCAGAACTAGATACTGCATTTAGAATGCTGCATTTAACAGGCACTGATTACTTGTCTTATCTATTTGGAAGTAATTTATACCTACAATTATAAGTTGTGTGGAAAAATAGTTATTTTTCTTTTAAGCTTGCTAACTGAGAATTTCACTGAGTGGACTTCTGGTGATCAATCATTCTCTATTTACCGCCTTAACATCATTCGTCTCTGTGTAGCCTCATTCTTTTGGCCTCTCAACTACTACTTTTTCAGTCTGATGAATTCTATTCCGTTAGTACTTCCTGATTCCACTGTGAAACATTTTTGTTACCTTTCCATGTTCTGTCCTGCTGTATCTGAGTATCTGTTCCATACATCAGTGCTCCATTTTCTATGGTGCATGGTGGATCCGTATCTAATTAGGACAGAGTGCATGGCAGAGCAATAGGCTAATGAACCACTGCAAGGGCTTGCTCTGAGCAAATCTTCACTTGTTTAGTATTGGTATCACAATGTGGAAGATTGACCATAAAGGCTATTAAAGTTTATATGTCAACAACACCAAAAAATAAACAAAACGACTTTCAGTATTAAAGGCACTAAAAAATGTAATGAACACAGAAATATAAGTCTTAAAAACTGTCTTTCACTGACAGACAAGCTGCCTATCACCACTGAAAAGTCTGTCCACAGTTTGTGGGCACCATTAGAATATATTTGATTGGAAGTACATGCAGAATTTAAGATGTATGGATTTTTGCTGTGGATCCTGGTATTTCTTAGGTGCTCAGTTTCTGTATAGCCGCATCTTATAAAAAAAATTAGTCTGCTGTGAATAAAGTCTCTACTAGTACAATTTTTTCAGGTGCTCATTCATGTCAATTGTATACTTAATGGTTTCACTTTTGAAATAACACAATATCTGTTGAACAAAAAAACTTTCCTGCTTCTTAAATAGTTTTGCACCTCCCAGCCATACAGGTCCATGGAAATAGGTTCATTTTCTGCATCGTTTCCCACAGAAATATTTTTTTTTATTATTGTCAACTTTATTTGTCACATTCTTTCAAAACTTTCATATTATTAAGTTGTCTTCTCGTGATAAGCCATAACATCTTCAACTAGACCATTCATGAGAACTATGGTAATTTTTGACTGTGTGGCAGTAGTAATAATATTATTAAAAATAATAACGGTTTTGTCCTCCTAAACATGCAACAGTGCATTGTCTTTTTATAGATCTTCATAAGACTCTTTCTAGCTATCCATAATTTACTTCATGTGGTTTGCATCCCACCTGTTTCAATTTAGTCATATTACTACTCAGGCACCCAAAACAGAAGATCTTTCTGCAGTTCTTCAAAATCAGTATATTTTGATTATTGGGAGTATTTGATGATAGTGGGAACATTGACAAACTTGTCTCTTAATAGTCACACCTTTTTTCTGCTCATTTAAGAAGGTATTGTATAATACTGGTCCAAACACAGACCAGTAAGAATGTATCTGTAGAAAAATGGTTCGTACTGAAATATGATACTAATGCTATAAAATTCAAATGGTTTTGTATTCGAGACTAGCTCTAGTCTAGTCTGAAAGTCCTTGTGGCTGAAGTATAATAGATATGCTCCTGAAATACATGCTTCACTCTGGTTTTGTCCAAAATAAATAGTTGTATGCACTTCAAGACCACTCCATGACACAAACCAAAGCAGTTTGCACAAAATGCTCTCTTTTAAAAAATTATTTAAATATGTAAACTAAAAGCTCTGTGATGTCATATTTAAGTTGCTTAGAACTCTGTCATGAATGCATGTTATTTGTCTGGCAGAAGGCAAGAAGTTTTTCTTACCATAACACTGCTTCTCATGACATAACTTCAGAAAAAAAAGGATAAGCATAGATATGGGTGCTTTATTAGCTCCATTTAGTGTTTCAACAATTTGTGGAGAATGCAGTTCAGATGATTGAACTCGTTAGTATGGATGGTATCCTCTTTCTAGCTAAGTTCCTGATCAGAGTGGAGTGGAAATCATAATATTGTTTGGTTTGGGGGTCTGGTTATTTGTTTTGTTGGTTTGTTTCCTTTCTTTTTTTTTAATTACAACATAAGATTCATCTCTTCCCATAATTGATATGAAATATAAAGTCTTCATTATCTTTTCCAGACATACTGATAGATTTTCTTGTAGAACTTAGTTCAAAGTGTTTTCAGTGTATCCTGAGGAAGAATCGATTATAAATAATGAGTTTATTGTAATCCTTCACGTTTAAATATTATGACATAAAGGCCACATATAATCCAGAGGGCTAAAAGTCATAAACACAGGCAAACATATGCAAGATGTATGAAACTTTCTTGATTTTTATTATGAAGTCTACAGCACAATGAGAATTTCATTTGGACAAAGCATGTCCCATTTGGTTACATTGTATGTCTTTCCTGGACTAAATCTTACCTTGTTATGAAAGTTTTATCTGATGTCAGTGAAGCTTATGCAGAGTCAAATCAAAATAGTATTTTTCAACCCTACTCATATGACATAGAGTTGATGTTGCCTCTATTGCTGTTTGTTACTTCATTATTCGTTGACTGAAGAAAAATTGTTTGTAGCTCATATGGGAAGAGTACATTTATTACACCTTGGCTCAAAGCCATTAACCTTCCTGTATTATAGTGCCACAGTATTTTTTATACAAGATTTCAGTACATTGCAATCATTTTTATTTGTCCATACAAATAAATGTGAGCATTATTTTCTGTAACTAGTTGGCATGAATGAACCACACTTACAATATCACAAAATCTCTATATGTGTGAAATACAGAATACTATTGTATTTATTTATCTTTCATTTTCTTCCAACCATAGAGATTTATTATTTTCAGTTTAACTTCCAGCTGTTATTTTTCGTTAGCCTCTATCTTATTGTTTTTATAAAACATCAATGAATTTGGGACACCAGTGACAGAAATGATTTTGCCACCAACCTAAAGGCAAAGCTGAGTAAGCTGTCATCCTTCCAATTCTAGAGTGTATCTATAAATTTCTCTTTTTTTTTTTTTTTTTTTTTTAAGTCTTCTAGTCTCTTCTGTTTACCTGCTTTGTTGGTATTTTATCCCTAATGCCACCATATTCTTTTTTTAATATATACATTTACAGTATAAGTGTTACTATGTGTTGTTTATATCCTTTCTTCTGATAATATCACAAACCTTTTCATTAGTTTTTTATACAGCAACATTTTTTGCAAGGATGGAATGGGACTCTTTGACTAGAATTCCGTGCTAAACCATAAATTATCTGCAGCTATTCTCCTTAAATCAGTAGTGAATGGACCAAAGACTGGGTCAACTAGAGCACAGGAAAATTTTAAGGCAAAATTGCTTTGCTAATGGTCTACAACTTGAGCACAAACCTTTATTCTGTCTACAAGATGCCTGAATGCGGAATCCCAGTTGTCAGACATAATCTGGACTGGTTAAAATGAATTTACACATTATAAGATCCTATCTGTCACAAGGTTGAACATGGGAGGAATAAGTAGAAGCAATCAGAGTCATTAGCTTAAACTGCAGCAAGCTAATTTAATCATAGAATTATTTTTAGGAATAGATGAATAAAGGAGTTAAAAAGCTGGTTTTTAATGACGACAGCTGTCTTCACCAGGGATAGGATTTTTCATCATCCATTGTAGTGAAAAATTCATATTTATTATGTATGGAGAAAAGAAAAAAACAGCAGAAGAATACAGCATCAAACAGTCTAAAACTTATTTCTTCTGATCTCATCATAAAATCAAGTCCAGATGATATGTACATGTTAAGAATTCTGAGTTAGCCATTAAACTTTTGAATAAAAGCCAAATGCTTTTTCCCTATAAGATCAGAGCAAATCTTAAATCCGAAGAAGTTGCTAAATATTTCTTTTTCCACCAGAACATGGGTAGACATTATCACATGTTGCCTACTAGAGAAACTCTGTGGGAATATTTGCTTATATGAATTTTTAATTACCACAGAGAAATATTTAATGGTTCTGGTTCAACTCTTAAAATAGGAAAAACACTCTCAAAGTCATTACCATAGTTTTTTCACTTTTGTAATAAAAGCTAGATATCCCAAGTTACCACCTTTTTCGGACGGTTTCTGACTTAGGCATCTGCTGTGACACATCCCAGAAGGTGAGGGTAACTGGGGTTCTTGTTAATGGATCCCTTGGTGTGGATTGGAGTGAAAAGACACTGAAGGATCAGTGGTATGTAGGGTTTATTTTGGAACAATTTGGAATGGAAAAGGAGGTATGTAGCCATTTTGGTTATTGTTATCCATAGAAATTTAGCAATATAAAAGCATAAAAATAACACTTAACAAAATCTGTAAGGAAAAGGTAAAAAGAGAAAGAAAGTATAAAAGTTGAAAGAAATCACCACTGTGGGTCTAATGAGAGACTTGACTGTTGCAATTTATATGTCCTTTGGTGGAAGTCACCTCTTGGTTGCTCGGGGCTGGGAAAATCCTGTGAACCACAAAGCCCAATGGGTTAATTTATGTTCAGGTTCAGGTGGGAACACCCAGGTATCTCCCCCGAGTGTGGGGTGTAATTTTACACTGTCTAATGCAACACTGTGGATCCTGTTCAGTCCTGTGATAGGAGGCCCTAGAAATGGGTTTGGGGGTGTTTTGGGGGTTTTTAATGGTTTATGACACATTCCAAGATGTGGCAGCTGCCTCTCAGCGCATTTGGGCCACTTATGCCCCATCAGGAGGGGTGAATATCCTCAGGCCTATGTGTGAATGTCCTGGTACTTCCCTGGGGAGAGTTTTCACACCTGAGCCAGTTATGCCGTATCAGAAGGGATGAATAATGTAAATGTCCCCATTCCCTTCCTGGGGCAGGGATTTACAACTGAGCCAGTTACGTAAAGGAGGTCATTGGCATGATAAAAACCGCTATACCACCTTGCAGAATCTGTTTCCTCTCGTCCTTCCTCCTCATCTGACTCAAAACCCAGCCTGTGGCCTCCAGTGGTGGGCGCTCACCCTCTCTGCACCTGGGCTGTTCCCTTGCACATCAGCATCAAAGCGCCCGCTGTTTTTGCAAATGGCCGATTGAGTCATTACCCACTAACATTTCAGTCTCTCACAGCAGCATGTCTGTGCAGTCTTTTTTCAAGTTAAAATACCAAATTTATACTTTCTAGAAAATTGTCAAGGACTGAAGGAATATGAAAACTCAGTTGACACTGATTTCAAGGGAACAATGACAATCTACAGGAGCAGAGAATAACATTTAAGATGAATCTGTAATGTCACTGCTATTAGTCAATTAACGTGTCAAATGCTAATGTCTGATCTATTCCCCTCTGTAAATAGACTTCAGCTTTCCAAGGTTAACAGTTTTACTGCCTACAAGAGCACTCACTTTTCATGGAAAAATTTTTAAAGAAAAAAAAGAAGTCTAAATTTAGAGTTTTCTAACAGTATGGAGCTCAAATGTGACAGTTTTACATCATTTTCTTTAATGTAACTGAGCAAATAAAAACCTGTTACTGCTTCAAAGCCATTATATTTATCATGCCTCCATTTTTCTCACCCTGAAGCTTCTCCATGTAATAGATTTCCAGGTTCTAGTGCCTGTAACAACTGCAATATCTCGTTATTTTTAAAAGGTTTCTAATAGTGAGAGCTGTTGAGGTGTTTGAGTATGAGATGTTATCGTTTGATAAATATCCTGAGAGTTTGCAGTGACTGTCCTAACAGTGAGCTGTTTTCTGAGAACCATATTTTTTAATTATATGAAGGGTAAGAACAATAAATATATTTTATGGCCCTGTATTTGCAAAGTATGGCTGCTAAAGCCTTGAGAATAGGCATATTCCAAACACACTATTATTACACATTTGCTTGAACAGAAATTTTTGAGCAGTGAATAAATTTTACTGCATTTAAAAAAAAACCCCTCAGCTTACTTTACCTTAGCAACAATGATTCTGTTTTAACTGTCATAAAGCTGTTCATATGAAGTGACACTTCATGTACTGCAGACTAAAGATAATGAAAATTAACCTAATTGTTTATTGAGCATTGCAGAGATATGAAGGGTTTTCTATATATTTCTAGGATATATGGAATCTTGATCTCTTAACTGTTCCCTAGTGGGTTTAGTAACACACTAGAACTCCGTGTTCTGATGGTTGGTGGCCATCTAAATATTAAAGATCTCCCCATGCAGAGCCTGACCTGCTTCTATCTACACCCCACAGTACTTAAGACTAATATATGGACCATGGGAACAGTGCGTGTTGTGCGACAGGATGTAAACCTGGCGCGGGGAAAAAAAAATGCACAGTGTCAAAACAACAGAGAAAGTTGCAAGTTTGAGTGTTAAAGGGGGGCAAAGAGAGGCAGATGTGTTTTATCAAAAGACAGAAAGAGATCAAATAGTTACTAAATTATTTTTGGGAAGCTGCATACAATTTTCTGTTCACTGCTGATGCTTTGTGATTTTGCAGTTATTTGCAATGTGAAGAGATACACTTAAAAAAAAAATCTATTGCACAGAATATTATGAAATTTGACAGAATGAAGTGTGTGTTCATTGGCTCTGTAGAGGTAAGAGACATCTAGAAAGAAAGTAAATAATATTTGAAGGTTATTTACAGCTAAATCTTGGAGAAATTATTTAGAGTCATTTGCAGGAGTGGGGAGCAGGAAAGGAATATGAACAGCTGAATCGGAAGAGAACTTAAATAATCTACCACTAAGTACTCTGACAGTAGTCTCTGAAATGAATAACAGTTTTATGAAATTTAACAAAAGTCAAATATTTTTGAAATTATACAAAAAACAGGCAAAACTATTAGAGAGATGTAGGATTGGTACTGTCAGCAAGGCCCTCTTTATGTCAATTTGTATGAACAGCTTTCATAAATTTCAATAGTCCTGGACTGAGAAATATTTACCAGGCAAGAAATGTCTGAAAAGAGAAGAAGTATGTGCTGAGTAGGGAGTGTACAAACTCATGGACAAGATCGGTCCGCTAGGAGTCCTTTATATGCAAGAATCAATAAAGTCAGGACAGCATGAGTTTGCTCAGTCTGTAGAAGGCCACTAAAACACACTTAACATCAAGAAAAGGTCATGTAAATTGGGCCACACCCAAGACTACAACAGAACTTGTGCAGAGGAAGACTACAGCATTACAGAAACACGTAATAAAATAAACACCACTCTGAAGAAGTGCCCAAACTCCTGCCTAAAAGCCAAGTGGCATTATTATGTCCTCCTGCTCCTGGAAACAGCTGGGCTTTGTCCCCAGCTGCAGCTCCGACTGGGTAACTACAAAGGGAGGTGAGAGTGAGTGAGTGAGTGAGTGAGTGACTACACTGTGTGAATACTGACCTTTTGTTAATAATCATAGCTTGATTGCATTAATAATAACTATTTAAGGAAAAAAATGCTTCACAGAAAGGCTTCAGAGGTTGTGAATCGTATCTCCCCTTGACTTAATCCCCCATTACAAAAAACCCAATTTATAATGGTCCCAATACAAAGAAAAATAAAAGAATATATTTCTACAGTGTATTTGCAGCAAAAGCACAGTTTAGTTAAAAGTGGAAAAGGAAGATTTCACAGGGATACTTCAATTAGCATAAATTCATTATAAATATATCTAGTGTTTCAAATACACTGCCTTCAATTCAATGCTTCTGATGTCATTAACTTGAAGAACATTATTACATCTTTGGTACTCAACATTCAGGGAGGCAATGTTGGCCAGCTGACAAACATATTCATCTGGCTTGGTTCCCAAATCTAACCCCAGGATTCAAAGTGTTTGTGAAAAACAGTGTAGGCTTGTCATATTTCAATCTTGCAGAAAGGGAATGAAATAAAAAATGTGTATCTCCTTTGTAGAAAAGATTTAATGAAAATATTTAGAAACATAATATTAGCATGTCTTTTCCAAACCACATAGAAAATCAGAACCAACAATTCATATTCTTGCCTGAGATTCTGAATCCAGAGAGTTAAAGGAAATTATTGCCTTCTGATTTAACTCATATGGAAAGGATCATTTCCTTTACAAGCAGAAGCTTGATAATGACAGAAAATAGACAAGCATCATATTAGGGTCTCTGCTAAAGTAACATTTTTATTGTGTTTTCTCCAAATAAACATTTTTGAATTTCAAGTCAGATATTTTAGTGCTATAAAATGTTGCTTTGCTGCTTAGTTTGTCTTCGTATTTTCAAAAATGCACATTAGAACTCTTTGAGGAAGACAAAGTATTAAAAAGCAGTAAGTATAAATATATGAGTTAAAGTGGACAAGGGAAGGCTTGTTTGTTGACAGCGTATTAAAATAAGCTATATTACATTTTATCATTCCTGTATCTGATTTGCTTTTTATATATCTTCAAGGTGATTTTATTTATATACCTCTTCTGCTTTGCATTTTGCCGGAGAAGATTTGCATGTTGTAACTGAAAATACTTTCCTATGACATTTTTTCCCTTTCTGATGGGGGTCAACATCTTCTCCCAGGCAATTAGCAACAAGACAAGAGGACACAGCCTCAAGCTACACCAGGGGAGGTTCAGGTTGGACATCAGAAGGAATTTCCTTATGGAAAGGGTTACTAAACATTGGGGTGGACTGCCCAGGGGGAGGTGGTAGAGTCACCATCTCTGGAGGTTTTTAAGAAATGACTGGACATGGCACTTAGTGCCATGATCTAGTTGATGTGATGGTGTTTGGTTAAAGGTTGGACTTGATCTTAGAGGTCTTTTGCAATCTAAATGATTCTGTGATTCTGTGATTCTAGTAATACTATCTCATCTTTTATGTTGTGTTTCAGATTTTTCCCTTCCTTGCATGTTTATACTACTCTCTATAATTTCTCAGTGATCTTTTCTTTTCCTGGGCCTTTATTTGTGGAGATTAGGAACTGGAAGAAATACTGCAGCATAGGATTTCCCATTTATTATTTCCTTTACTTGCTATATTTATTCAGTTCTAGAACTAATTTTAGGTCTGTGTAAATTGCATAGTAATGTAGATGTGAGCAGCATAGAATCTACTTATTTTTCCTTATCAAGACCAGGACAAATACAGCACGGCAAGAAATAGCAAAATAATTTCAAGTCCCACAACATGGCATTTTTTCCTTTTCCTTTTCTTTTTAGTTTATTTATTTATTTTTAACTATAATATAATATAAAATGGGAAAAAATAACCTCACAGAAAATACAAGTTTCTGTATACCTTTGATCTTAATATGATCTTTAAAGATGGATTTGGGGTATCAGCCATGAATTTAGTTATGTAATGGGTTCCTGGGATTCTTTTGTTTTGAATGATTTCAGGTCATTCAAAATGAGATTCTTAAATTATCTCTAAATTCTTTGTCATCAGTTCAGAAGATATAAATATTATTTATATGAATCTATACATTAGACTACTTCCAGTACTTAGTAAAAATGTTATAGATAAAAATTATGTTTTCAGATCACTTAAAAGAATATGTTGAAAGAATTTCACTGAAGGACTTCAGCTTTCTTTGGTTATTGTTTCTGGACTTTATTTGATGTTATAGAATTACAGAAAGACTGAATAATTCAGTCTGGAAGGCACTCTTGCCCAACCTACTGCTCAAAGCAAGTTCAGCTTGGGGATCACTAGGTTGCATATACTCATAACTTCTTCTTTCCTCCATAATGGCTATGAGGCCTGAAGGCTCTTAATTCTTACAGCCCATAACCCATATTTAAATTAAAACAATTTGAAATTGAAATTATTATTTCACTGAGATAAAGGGTCACTTTTACAGCTCCTAATCTTGCATGACCTAAGCGCAGTAACCTTGATTTACAATGCCATAAGCTGATATTTAAGCAGTGTTCATTCATTAAACACTAATTTTAAATTCCTCTGTAATAAGCATTTAGCTTGCCAAAGTCTTATACAATGTCATATATTTTTAGGCCACTGACATACAAAATTCCCTTGTACCACAGAAGAAAAATTTGTGTGACACTGAGTGTACAAGTCTCTCAAACAACGATTGGCCTTTGCAGCATTACAAAAAGCTTAACCCCTGTGACAAATCCCAAGGATATAGGAATGTTCCTTTTGTACAGGGCTTTTATTAATGTCTTATGACCGAGCAGTAATGAACTACATGTACTGAAGCAGAACCTCAAGAAAAACACAGAGTTTTCTGTTCCTATGCCTTTGGGTGCTTTAACACAGCTTCTGGTCAGAGTTCTGGCTCACAGCTTGAATGAAAGTTATAATTCATAGGGACTTTTGAAAACTAAGATTTTTAGGCATGTGTGTGAGCAGAATCCTGTCTTACCCACACATTATCAGCATATAGCTTGTATCTGTCTTGGCAAAAAATGGAATGAACACTAGAATCCAATGGACACCAAGAATGCTAGAAACTGCAATATGAGATGAACTCAACCGAGGCCAGAGAGGAGCAAATTTTAAGCTACTCCTTAAAATAGCCTGACCTCAAGTCAAACAGGAGTGATGATTAGGTTTACTGATTGTCATACAGAAATTCGCAGCTTTCCAGGAATATGCTGTGTGCAACTGTGATGAGTCTTGACTAATCCTTGCTACAGAGACAAAAAGAGAAACATTTCAGGGGGAACTAGGACACCGGTTCTTTTAATCACTGTTTATATTTCTATTTTCCTATCTCCCAAGTCATAACAATGAGGCTTTCAGCCTCAGTGTGTAGTCCACACCAGCTCATGGACTCACATCACCAGTCAGTGATGCATTTATCACTCCCATTTCTTTAAAGAAACACAGTGCTGCATGGGAATTGCCAAAAGAGAGATGCATTGGACAGTCTTGAAAGACACTTTAATGTAAATTTTTCTGGTTTGTAGAAATGAGGGTTTCTATGAAGCCAAATTAAAAATAGTTTGTCAGCCTTTAAACCAGATGTACATGCCCTACACAGACTGCCACAAAAACCTAGGGTCTAATGTACATAGAGTTGTCAAGAAAAGGAAGCTTTCTTCAGCAGAACTGAATCACTAGAAAATAATTCTATTTCCTTTACAATGAGAACAAAACTGGTGACCTTTTTTTTTGGCAATTAAAGCATAGATTAACACACCATTTCCATATTTTCTTTCTGACCCTGTAGTCATTATAGAAGGGCATTGTTTATGTTTCCCCTTTTCATTTCAAGTCTTCCCCAGGCCAGCTGAGATGAAACTGGCTTACCATAGAAAAATTGTAGTTCTTCCTGGGAATAAAAAATGAAATAATTAGACTCGTAATCCATAGAAATTATTCTCATTAAAAAAAAAAAAAAGTGAAAAAAAAAAGAAAAAGAAAAGACTACAAGATTAATAGGAATCATGGCTTCATAGCTTTAGATATACTAGCTAGAACAGTGGCAGCGTCTCCTTGTTCTTGCATGTAACAACTCAAGTATGTTAGAGCATGGTGCTAATAACACCAAGGTTGTTGGTTTGATCCCTTTGTGGGCCATTCACTGAAGAGTTTGCCTTGATGATCCTTGTGGATTCCTTCCAACTCAGAATATTCTGTGATTCTGTGAAATACATAAACTTTTTGTCTTTTCCTACTTCCCACTGTGCATTACTGTAAGCGGCAAGAAACAGATTCCTCGGTAAACCCTATATACACAACAACCTGGAGAAATTCCTCTCAAGCTAAGTTTAAAAGGTGATGTTTTCAAGTACTGGATAAGCCACTCTCACAAAAGAGCTCTACGGAACAATCTGCAATAAGAATAATAAAAGCAGTCAGGGTCAGAGTTTATATGCTCCTTTTTTAGTCCCTTCTCACCGTAATGAGTGCGCAATAGTTCTAGCTCAGCTACCCTTGTCTTATTTTAGCTAGACTCGATTTGATCCAAAAATACAGTAACTTTTCTTCATAGATGAGATGAGGCCCTGTGACCTAGCTGTGAGAAAGCAAAGAGCAGGAGCATGACAAGACTATATTATTTCTGAAAGCACAAAGAAGTAGCAGTGTGTGCCTGGGGACATTTGTGGAGAAGTTCAGTGTGTGTGAGCCGCTCATGACCTTGGGCTCCAATTGGAGACAGTTATTACATGGAGGAGTACCTTCTCCCAGGTGCTCTTCTACAGCCATCCTCCCTCCCGCTGCGGCTGGGCTGCCATAGCAATTGTCTAATCCCTTCTCTTCCAGGCTAGGACTTCTTATGCTGTGGGTACTCCATAGCCTTTCCTCATCCTGGTCTCAGGTGTGCTACCTCTTCCACACATCCTGACACTCATCTGTACTACCTTTTTAACATGGGTCCTTTTTTCACATGAAAGTCCTGAAGAGGTAAAACATAAATCTCACACACAAACTCTTCTATTTTTTTGTTGGGTTTTTTTTCCCATATTTTGAAAGAAACCACAAAAAAATTATAATCTCTGGTTTTTCTAAACCTATACTATGTATAGGTTGCTTTTGGCCTTTCCGTAGTCCTCATCATCCTGCCAAGCAGGCTCTAAATAACTTAATTGATATTAATAAATATACGCTTAAGCAGACTTGTATTATGTTATTGTATCTTATCTGCAATACCTTCTATCTGGCCCAAGCAGATTAGTATTTTTGGATTTCAGCCAGACGGATTCCTCAAGAGACAGGCAAGGAACCAAATAACATCAGATTTTCATCAGTTAAAAGCCACACAACTACACTATCAAAGTGACTAGTAAACTTTACACACAAATACATGAGCTTACAGAAGGAAGTTTCAAGAACTCCATAGAGTAACCACAAAATTAGAAAAGTACCTTTTGCTGATACTGTGCTCTCTGTGAAGTTTCTAAATTTGGAACTAAGTTTGAATTAGAATTTGAAGTGAGTTTAAGATGTAGTAAGTTCTTGTGTATAATTTTATATGTTTGGGGTTTCTGTGATCAAAGTATCTGCTAGCTTTATACTTCATCACACTCAGGATGGATACTGGTGTATAATTCCACATTATACAGACTTTCAACTGAAAAATGTGATAATTTATGAGTAAATTTCACTGTACTTCCACTTTTATTGTTCAGAAGCAGAGGATAAAAAGACCCTGATTATTTTTGGGTTTGTATGATACATGCTTTAAATTGAAAAGTGTAAAAGTAGAAAGTACTCAAAATATACAGGCAAACTTAAAGCAAGCTGTTCTTCATAATGATTTATTCTCTTGACAGAAGTTTAGAGTGACTGTGTAGAATTAGGAAGAACAAAATATCACAGTGACACTTCTGAAGCATATGGAAAGCTTTTTGCTGTGATAAAGAAATGACTGGGATAGGCCAACTCTCTATTTCAGAGAAAAAAACCCAACAAATTATTTAATATGGGTGATATACAGGACTACTGCCCAAAACCCAATAAAATTTACTATCCAACAGGAGACAAAAAAAAAGTTTGTGTTCCCACTCCTTCCCATCTGAAAAATAAGTAAAAAGAAAAGGTCAGGTTACAGCATCATGTTGATCAACCATAGTGATAAATATAAGTTATTACTATAACCAACAGGCCCCAGTTTTTTCCCTGAAATCATGAGCTACATGTCAATCTAAGTGTACAATGGACACTAAGAGGAAATTACGAAGGTTCAGAAATATCAGTAGACTTTCTAATACTGAGGAACTTCCTATATATTTTAAACCATGCAAAAGACGAATTCTCCACGCTAAAAGAAAACCCCCCACAAATACATAGATAGGGAGATTAGTAATGTCTATTTAATATGTTGAAAATTTCCTAAACTTAACATATTGATCTTTAAATCTCCAGTCAGAAAATTCTGGTAGATAAAAATGCTACTGAATAAAGTAACTGAATAATCCACCTAAAACTTCATTGCAGTTTTGACTTTGAAAAATACATTTTGCAAACATACTTTAAAAAAAAGAACCTGAACAAATCCTGATGGAACAATGCATTTACAGCCTCTGTCTATATGAAGCAAATTGTGTTGCATTTTTGTTATATCAAAGATGCTTAGCTATAAGCAACATTCCGTTTCTGTCCCCCATCCTTATTTTTGAAACAGAACTGTGTTTAACTATGACATGACTCTTTGATAGCATGTATGTTTCTTCATAAACTTGGTAAAAAAATAAAATCGGAAAAATCTATGCCCCAAATGTGATAAGCACCTAATCCCAAGACCTATCCTAATGAAAATATGAAGGAATTGATTTCAAAACTCTAATTATTCAAATTTATTTCAAAACTGTAATCATTCAAAAATGTAATCAAGATACTTTTGGATGGAAATGTCCCTGTATATTAAAAGAAAGTTGGCTTAGATACTTTGGGGCAACACAAGAAACTTCCTGTTAGTAGCCTGGTAACTTTCTTTAGAGTAGCCATTTTTAACTCATACCAAACAGCCAGTGAAAGATTGAACTATGGACTGGCCCAAAATAAAGTGGTTTTCCTTTCTTCTGTTGTGTACCATCTATTAAATTGCTATTGAATTTAAAATGGCACAGAGTATTCTCATTTTATATACCATTCATTTGCTTTCAGGCACTCAAGAGTATTTATCTACCCATGAATAAATGTCAAGAGAAGTAAAATAATATTACTTCACTTTCAAATCAATGCACTGTCTTTTGCAAGTCCTCCATTCCATATCCCACTGGGAAGACCCTTCTTACCCCTAGGAGCCTGGAGAGACATGTAAAAACTTTTCACAGTAGTTGGTCTGGCCTACTTCTCTTCTCTTTTTCAGCAGTCAATTGTGATAGTTTACCAAGCTCTAGTGAATCTTGGCTCCTGAGTCTAAAGTGCTTATGTTCCATAGGCTGGTAACTGTATTACCTATGTATTTTGAAAGCATTCCAAAACTTCTGTAAATCATCCTAGGTCCTGGGGTTTTTTGAATAAAGATAGCCAGCAATAAATATTTATAATAAAGACAATTTTTATTAATTAATATATAAGGATTCCATATAATCTTATAATATCAAAGAGATTAATTTTACAAATAATCAATTTTATAGGACAAGAACAGAAAACACACAAGATTGCTCGTGGAATCCTCTACTGTCTCAAAAAGGTGTTTGCAATTGTCTTCTGAGTTATTTGCAGAAGATGATCTTCTAATATTTATCTTCTCTGCTAAATAGATGGTTCTTTAGATCTAGCTTTATTTTTTGTTTTTGAAACCCTCTTTTCAATAATATTCTGGAAACTTTCAAATTTGAACTTCTATTCAGTAATTTTAGTAATCACTCTGGAATATCTCTTCATAAAAAATACTATTTTTATGAGCAGCATTCTTCGTTAAAGAATTAACATTGTATATACTTTGTATCTTGTGAAAATTTCAGAGAAAGGCTGCTTTTAAAAGTCAAGGGAATTGTCAACTATAATTTTCTTGCATATCAGTATCCAGGTGTTCTTTTAAATGATGTATGCTGCGCAACTGACAGGAAATGTTAGATAATGAAGATCTGAAACATGTAACAATAATAAAGAAAGTGAATAATAGTTCAATGGCAGATTTATTTTGGGATTTAGTAACAGTATCATCTTATTTAAACATCATATTTCCTAGATTTTCCAAAATGCTTTCATGCAGAAACCCTCCTTTTTTCTTATTGTCAATGCTGTACTTGTGAAGAAAATGAACTGAAATATATGTCACCTGGATAATCAAACTATTAAAGTTAGCAATCCTCTTCTATTAAACCATCTTGAGTTTGGTTTTAAAATTCATAGCTTGTTTGAAGAAAAATTTTAACATCCTATTCATATCAGATTTGAAGGGGCACTAATTCGTTATTCAGATTCATAGTAGTGCCTTTAGTGCAACATTCAACAAGCCCATATGCTAATAAATGTTAAATAAATAAATTATTCTGATTTACAGCACATCTCCTTAAAGCAAATAAATAAGATGAGAGATAAGAGGAAGGAGCTCAAAAGTAATTTCATGACAGTAATTATGCAAAAATTGGAATGCTTTATCTGGTCAATATCTCAAGCTTTCAAACCTCTTAAGTTTAAAAATATCCAGGATGACTTTATATGTAAGACACTGATGGATGAGTTTTGAACTGGAATTTTTATGAAGGAGTCTATCCCACATGGCTTGATTTTATACATATAATTCTTACTTTTTAAAAAGATTTTTCTTTTGAGCAAAACCAGGCTCCAAATCGATGCTTATTTTGGTGTTACAGCTATAAGGAAACTGACCTGTTTCAAACAATAATTTGCATGTTTTTATTTTTAAGTGAATGCCAGTTAAAATTTCAAGTACAAAGTAAGTTATGAGTGAAAATTTGGGAAGTTAAATATTTAACTACCTTAATGAAAGAAAAAAACCAAAGTTCTATCTTTCTTTGTATTTTACGGCTGGGAATATGTTCATACCAGACATTAACAAGGATGATTTAAATTAAAGGCAGGAGAGGAAATAAGAATTTCCAATTACAAAGTCTTGCCAATGGTTTGTCTAGAGATGGACAAGGCAATTGTAGATTTTGACATGAAATCCACTCACTTGGTGCCTCATTGACTCTGGGTACAAGATGAGCTTTTGACCTGCACGGGTATACCAAAAAATATACATATCACAGGAATATAAAGCAGCTATAAGAACATTGAACAGCGACTAACACACACACAGATAGCAAGGAATGTCAATGTACTATACTAAGCAACAGCATGCCCTTGGAAGTCCCACCTTTTTAAGACATGCAAGCAGTTTGCAATGAGGTGAGGATGGGGCAAGTTCCCCCGCTCCCTGAAACAGCTCCCTGGAATTGCCTAGTCACCAGCTAGAAAACACAAATTTTCTTGCTAAAGGTATAACTACTATGAGGTCATGATAAAAAGTAATGCAGAGCCATTCAATCGTGCTCTCCCACAGAGCAGATAAATCTTATGCCTATCTCTAGATCTGCCAGTAATATATTCCTTAAGAAAAGGAACTTCCTAGTGATGTCTTTAAGCAGAATTCTCTGTGCCTTCCTTTTATTTTATTGTAAACGTAAGCTGATGGTACCATTCTCACCTTTAAACCCCTTTTAAATGCAAATAGATGTTATTATGTGTTAAGCAGATGTTGCTTAATGTTTATGGAAATCTTTGTATTTTATGTCCTGTTTGGCAATTTTTTAAGAAGATGTGAGGCTGGACATGCAGATCACATCTTATTTGGCACACAACCTTGTGTTCTGCGCCTCCTAAGCCGAACTTTCCTTGAAACTGAGGAGGGAGAACCTCCCAAAACCACCCCCAGAGACCACTAGAGACCCCTGAAGAGGCCCGTGCAGGTGCAGTCAGAAGTATTGCATAATTGCATTTAGCCCAAGCTAAATGACTGCCTTATGTAGGTGGTGACTATGTGTTAGATAGAAGGGTTTATGTAAACTTTAGTGTACAAATTGTTTGTTTTCCTCCCCGGCATGCTCAATTTGTGGAAAACTTCCACCTTACACCCTGTGCAGAATAAACAACATCTTGTTTCTAAACCTGAGTCGTTGTCCATGTTTAGAGAGTTACGAGAATTTGGCAACTTTAGGATAAGGCTATACTACAAGATACAATTCATTTTCTGCAGGGCCCACTCCCCCCTATTCTGCAACAGACCAAAGACCTACTGCACTTCTATGAAAGTTTTCTTTTAATGAAAAGGAAAATGAAAAAAAAAATTCTTATTCTGTAATTATTTTATTACTGTAAGGATTTGCAATGTTCAATCACTCTAATATGTAGGAGGGTAGTACTTTTTCAACCTGTTACTATCTCTCTAAAATGTGTTCAATTTCCTATCAGCAAGGCTACTGAAGGGCATAATGAGAGGCTAAATGACTTTTCTAGGAAATGTACTTTTAAACATTTGCGAAACCCTGGGTTTTGTCTG
This sequence comes from Edolisoma coerulescens, assembly GCA_013397115.1. Classification (NCBI taxonomy): domain Eukaryota; kingdom Metazoa; phylum Chordata; class Aves; order Passeriformes; family Campephagidae; genus Edolisoma; species Edolisoma coerulescens. The sequence goes on from VWZW01002393.1 coordinate 506,208, forward strand.
ATCTAAACCGAAACTGAAATGCTTTCCTGAAGTGAAGCAGAACACTGCCCGTTCAAGCCAGTGGAGGACCTGATTTCAAATATTTTCTTATCCAAACACAAGAGTGATCTTTTCCATAGAGAAAAATTTGCTGAACAGCATTTTTTTTCCTTATTTCTTCATGGTGCTTCCAAAGAAACCTCTCAGAGAACTAACCATAGTTGCAATACCTGCAGACTTATCATTGCTTTCAATGGCACCAATAGGTATAGAAGAGATTATTATTTCTGTAAATTTTGTGATTATCTGTCATGTAATTAGAGCCACATAAATTCTATCCAGTTTTAGAATCAAGTTCTCTAAGCTCTGCCTGTGATGCAGGATGACAAAATGTTCAAACCAGTAATGAAACCCACCAAAGACCAAGGCACAATGCTCTTGAGGGAAATTTACTGACTTGAAATGCTGCAACTGGATCTTAAGGCACCTAAATGTTTTGCAGAGTATGTGACAGCTTCAAGCACCTACATTCTATGGATCTTTTTGTGGATCTGGGCCAACATAATTAAGAATTCTAACTGATCTCACACAGCAGTTTCAATGAATTTTAACTTTCATTTTCAGCTCTCTAACCATGTACAAAGTAATGTACCCAAGGGAAAGATACAAATCCCTGTATTTCAAGCCAGACTGACCTCTAACCATCAAGAGTTGGGGGGAAATTCTGTCTGGAAATGTTATATCTTAATTGCTTCTTGCAGGGATTCTTGAGCTTTACTGTGAAGCACTAACCAGCAAAATTAGTAGTTTGATTCAGAAAAGCATTGCCTGTGCCAATGTCTGAGTTTTTCAGCTACTAGTCTCAAAACCTAGCAGATAATTTTCAGCTGCCTAAGTCTGAATTAGAAGAAATAAAAAAATTAAACTTGAAATATTTTTATAGAATTCTATTAAGTAAAATGCTTTTCTACTATGAATACTAAGAATGAGAGGTTTTTTTGTTAGTATTATAATGTTCATTAAACAATCCTCTCACTAGACCCTTATTATTCTATATTTTTAAAAGAATGAATACATTGTAAGATTTTACAATATTCCTTGCTCATATATAGTTGCTCTGAGGTATTCCAGTGTGATCAGGGAAAAATACATCTGAATACAAAATTTCCATGTGGACTAAAACAAGGAATGTTTCTTGATTTAAGAGGAATTTCTTACTTTATGAATGTAGGTTACCATGCATAGCATGTAATTTGTAATAACTGCTTTCATACTAGCTTTTAAAATTAGAAATTATATAAGATTTTTAAGGTTTTAGTGCAGGATAAGTATTGATCCCTGAAATGTTTTTGCACTAGTTTTTTGAAAAGTGACACTCTTAAAATATGTTTTTTAAAAATGTTATTGTAGAAACTAGAACTGACAAAGTGCTGTCAACGAAATATACTGTGGAGGCCACCCCAAACTTTTATCTATATAGTTTGTACATGAACCTTTGTTGGATTCTCTTAGTTGTGCAATATCTACAAAGATTACTAAATCTGATTGTTATTTTAAAGTTAAACAGGATAACAAGCCCTATTTCAAATAAGAGAGTTTTCTTTCAAGGATTATTACTTTTCAACAAGATCCATAAGGTAATCACTACAGACCTGTACTGTACTTTTACTAGTCAACATTTAGGAAATAGTAATAGATTTATTTAAGACTAATTGTAGTTATTTTACTATTGATAAGTTCCTAGTGATTTGGTTCTTTGAAAATATTTTTCTATAAGAAACAATAGCACTTATGGGACTGGTGTGTTTGATTGCTATTGCCTAGTGGTTCTTTAGGGCTTAGTTCTAGCAAAATCTCCCTGTATACTTCATTATTGCTGCTATCTTGTGTGCTCATTATTGCTCTTGTCTTGTTGGACTTTTGAGACTCTAGAACACATGTACTGAAGGAGTGTGCTTTGCCAGTTGGGACTGTCATTATCTGTCCTTTATACTCCTTAATTCCTGTGAGAACACTAGCCTAAAACACAAAGTGTCTACACTGGAGCAGGGAGTTAAAATAGGACCAGCGTCTGGATTCATGTAAGTCCTGAGCGGTTTACATAACTGCTGAAATAATGAAGAGAATTCTCTCTTTCAATTACATGGAAAGTCAAATTTTTCAGCTAGGAATGATGAAACAAGCGAAGCCATATTTGGGAGGGACTTTTTGTTCCCTATGTTTTGCCTTTTTGCCTTGTTAAGAAGAAAGACATTTTTTATAAACAGATAGAGACAGTGGGAAAAATTTTGTTCTATGCCATGATCACTTTGACAAGTTAAGCTACGAAAACTCTGTGGGAAATACAACCTTCTTAATCTTAATCTTTATCTTGCTCTTCCTTTTCCTGAACTACTAGGAAGTGTTAAAAAGCAACCAAAGAAAAAAACAGATCAAAAGAACACAGATTTGACTGCAAAACCAAAATGACATCCAAAGCTTCTCATTTAGTTGTTTGGGGTTTTTTTTTCCATGAAAAGGCACAGTTGCTAGCTTTTAATTTAGGTTCTATTCAATACCTTCAAGTTGTTAGCACAACCAATTCTATCCTTATACTACTCAAAAAATACAATTTTGGGAAAGCAACTTACATAAAAACAAGTTTCTTGCTCATAGCTATTAAGTCTGCCTTTCCAGTGAGACCTAATTCCCGAAGATTCATCTGCTTCCTTCCAGGCATATATTCTCTCCTGGTATTCAAAACACTGTTGAAGTTTTTTGGGGGTACAGAATTCTTTCTGCTTAAACATGCAAGTCTGGTACTTCTAGATTTCCATCCTATGTACAATGGATAGTTACCATAACAATGGATAGTTAATATTATCAGGTGTTTGGTTGCTTTATTAGCAACCAAACACCTGTTAATATTGCTTTTCTGAAGTATAGATCAAAATAGTGGCTCCTTTATTCTCTTTCAGTTGCCAGAGATTTTAAAGAAATAGTGGTATGTAAGGTGGCCTTAGAAATGTATATTCCAAACAAGAACTGATCCCTTCATGTTCGTTGATACAAAGGAAATAAGATAGTTATAAGCAGAAGTGAAATTCACAGCTGTTTAACACAATAAATTGAAATTTCAGTAACAATGGATTTATCATGGAAAAAATATTTTCTAATACGTCACAATCTCAAAAACACTGGATGGAGGAAGGAAATTATTTAAGTTTTTCCATATCCTGCATTAGCAATGCAGCTGTTGTATGATTGAATTACAGTCTAGCCTACAGTTGTATTAGACATAAAAGACTAGGGGAAAAAATTTAGGAAAAAAATCAACATATGTCATCGGATATAAATAATAGCCCTGATATGGGAATCACTGAAGAGTCCTGGTCTAATTAGCTTTTGAGAAAAAAAGATTGAGATTTGTAAAGATAGAAGTAGAGATCACTAAAAAGTTAATAAATATCTATGAAATCAGGTGTGGTGCAGAGAACACAAATAGGAAATATTAATTTAAATATTGCATTGTTAAAATAAAAAGATTACACTAATAGAAGTCAAAAGTTAAAAAATATGCAAGAAGCTAAAAATGTTTTTTGTTTTCTCATGCAAGGGATTTATGAAACCAATTGCCAAAGGATGTGGTGGAACGAGATGAGAGAAATATATTGAAAAGTGTATCAGACACATTTTCAAGGACAGGATTTTTGATTGTAAGGCAATCTATAGTTTAGAAAGTCTGCAAATGGATGAATGCTGGAACCTGAGAGGTTAATGAGAAACCAGCAGATCAATGTTTGCCATGAATTTATTTTTCTAAAAATATCCAGGGTGATGATGAAGGCTGACTTGTGCTCTAATTCACAAGGAAAGTAAATAAAGTTTGATCAGACACATTGGTAGAAAAAGAAAACCCCCTGGAAATAGTTTTTCCATTGTATAGTCTTTGTATAACAATGAGTGTGGAAAGAGGACAAAGATGTCATCGGGGTCACAGTGCTGTTTTCCAACACAGTGATTTCTGTCTTTCTTGTGCTAATTGTAACGTCTCCAAAATTCCCAGATTATTCATTTTCTGCCTAATTGGTTTGCAGTAACATATTCTACTTTCTCCTGTTTTTGCTAATCATAATTATGTTAAGAAATCATATAATTAACATTATTTTGGTGTATTAGTAACGTGTTGATCATCAAAATATATTAATACCTTCGTCATAAAAATATATTATATTTTTTCTTTTGTTAAGTTTCCTGGGTCATTTTTGTTTCCAGGCCTGTTATTTAGAATGAAAAAAATAAGTTTCTTTACTAAAAGTCAGTATAGTTCCAACAAGTGCTAGAAGACTTTATCCTGCGCAGTACTTCCACATGAAAAACATGAAAACAGGAAAACTGTACTCGGTTTCAGGATCTAAAATTGAAATTAATCTAGGGAATCCACTTAAAACATCTGAATTTCTGACCAGTAAGCCAGACAGTGGCAGAAAAAGGTCAGTAACAATTTACTGCAATGGAGCTGTTCAAGTGAATTCAGATTATCTGACTGAAAAGGTGATGCAGCCACACATCCTAAGCTATTAACACAAACACCTGAATGGGTATATTGAGAATGTTTATACTGTGATGATGTCAAAGGCACATGTTAATCCAAAATTTATTTATTAAAAAAAACCAAAACAAAACAAAAAAACCCATAAACGTGGGATTAACTTCCAGATGCCAAACATCACAAGCTTCCAGTTAGTTAATTGCAAGGGAGCTGCATCTGTCTGTTTTATTACTCCAAAGTATACAGTCACTGGCAAGACAAAACATTTGTTTGCAACAGGTTTATAGAGCTGACACATGACAATATTCCTGCCCAAGCACACTACAGGTATTATTTTCTTCACCTTTTCATCAAAATCCTTCGCCTTTTCCTTATGATAGTCACACAAGAATAACATCAGTGGGAACTCCTATGCCTTTGCAAACTGCCACATTTAAAGCATCCATCCTCTTCCATAGCAATTACATACTGAGAACTCATTATAAAATTCCTGCTTTTTGTAACAATACGTAAGAAATGCAGCCGGTGCCAGCGGCTGCAGCGGCCCCAGCGCAGGGCACGGCTGAGCCCCTCAGGCACGGGCGGGCGGGCGAGAGCCCCGGGGAAAGCCTGGGCAAGGGAGGGCAAAACGCTGCCCGGCAGCCAGGGCTGAGCGAGGGGAACCGTGCGGGAAACAGCCCTGCGAGCCCCGAGGGGACAGCGGGAGCAGCGACGGAGGTGGGAGAGACCCGGCAGGGATGGCCCTGCGGCCAGGGAGAGACCTCGGCGGGGCAGGGCTTTCTCTGCAGCCCGTAGGAAAGACCGACGTTGGAGCAGGGAAAAGTGTGAGGAGGAAGGAATAGCAGAGAGGAGTTGCTATGGACTGACAGCAGCTCCTATTCCCCATCACTCTGCTCCGCTTGGGTTCATGAAGTGTAGCAGTCAGGAGAGAAGGAGGAAAGCTGAGCCTGAGAAGAAGGAAGGGGTGAGTGTTAGGAGGGTTTTCTCATACTTGTCTTTGCTTCTCACCATGTTCTGCTCTTTTAATTGTCAATAAATGCATTTTCCCCAAGTCGAATCTGTTTTGCCCATGTCAGTAACAGATAAGGGATCTCCCTGTCTTTATCTCGATTTTTTTACTTTATTTTCTCCCCTGGCCTGTTGAGGAGGGGGAGTAATATAGCAGCTGCGTGCCATATGGCAACCAGCCAAAGTCAGCCCTCCACAAAAAGTATGGTTAACCTTGTAACTACCTACTTAAGGAAACCAAGCACATATTCCAAAGCTTGCAGTGCTCAGTAATTTAAAATTATCCTCTTTATAAGAAAAAGAGTACCCAAAATGCTGTCAAGACCACAAAAGGGCTCTATAGGTAGTTCCTATTTATAATTATAATTAATAACATTTTATAGGGTGATTGTATTCACAAATAGCACTTCAAGAGACACCTATAAAATAGCCTTTATTGTCGATTTGACATTCTAAAATCTTCCCTTTTTAAAAAAGGTTCAGTTTTAAAGGTAATGATTAGCTTCACCTAATCAGGAAACATACCCTGCTTGTGACCAGAAACACGACTTCGCTTTAATTTTTTTTTTCCTAGTAGTTTAAAAAAGAAACAAGATCATTTCTATGTGAAAAAAATACACCAGATAAGGAAATGGAATTGTCTCCAGCGGCATCACTAGAGTTTGGATCAGCACCTTGTCTTTGATTTGTAAAGACTAATCTATTTGCAAGAACTAAATCAAGGTCTTGATTTAATAGTTCCACCAGATATATAAGAGAATTAAGACATTCCATTCAGTCATTATGAAATATTTTTACTTTGCCAAGTATTCTGTTAAGAATGTGAAGAGGTATCAGCAGAATACACTTCTCTCACACATTACATTAGGAGAAAAGATTAACCCCTGTCTCAAACGTCCTCAGAGGGCTGGGAGTTGCTTCACTGCAAAGATATCTGGAATCCTAAACTTGCCTTTTCTTTTCCTAGTGCCAATTTTGAGCCTTCCCCTCCCGCAGCTCTGCTGAGGGACCTTCTAGGTTTCATGGGTTCTGCTGGTATTTTTCCTTTTGACAGTTACATTAGTTCTCCACAGTTTCTATAATGAAAGGTGAACAAGGTCTGTTCTGAGTTCTTTCTAGGGCTGGGATTCTGTAAGATATCAGAGACAATCCTACAGGATATAAATATATATCATGCACTGATCCTTTCAGCTAGTTTCAGTGTTGGCCCCCTCTCTGGCTGTGCTATTCAGGATCTGCTAAGGAAAGCTGTGGTCTCTTTCTCTTATATCAGTATCAACTCTCAGTCTTTCTCTACAGCTTTCATATATCTGGGGCTTCTTCCTAGTGTTGCAAAACTAAAGGACTCATATTTAGCTTTTGAGTCTTTTTCTATGAAATAAGTATTTTTGGATGGAAGACAGGTTTCTGCTAAAACATAATGCATGATCTATTTCCAGGAGTTCCCCAACTTCTAATATACGGCCAGAAAATGATGGCTGTGAAAGGATTATTGGCTGGCCATATAAAACAGCTTTAACTCCCTTCACATGTTTAGCTTAATAGTTTTCTTAAGGGCATTCTTGTTTTTGTGGTCCCAATAAAGGTTAACAGAGGTCTGCTGTAAAAAAGTGCAGACCTCTGTTTAGCCTTAGCTTGTTATCAGGTCAGCCTAAATAGAGGAGAGGAAGTTCTGCAGCACAGTCCCAGACTCCTTATTTCCCTTCTTTTCAATTCGGTTTTTCCTTCTAAAAAATACATATATTGCATTGACTATGCCCTTTAATAGCTTAGTATATACTTAAACTAAAATTTAGACTTAAATGCTTTAATAATCGTACTTTTCCTGATGGAGACTCTGAGAAAGCTTCTGCCCACTACTTATTTCCCTGAAATGTAGTACAGCCAGTTTTTGCCAACTGATATTGCAGTGGCTCACATACATCACCAGCTCTCAGACACCTTCTCCTGTCCAGTGTTACTGGGCAACAGCATGACTGGTGCTGCATTGCGATGGTAGACATTCTGACCACTATTTCTGTAGAACTAATTGTCTGACATTTTTCTATGTGTTGTCTATATTAAAAGCCTTCGGTTTAATTCAGGAAAAGAAATTCAGCACAGGTTTTTTTCATGTACAGCTTTGCAACATGGACGCAGTCTGGTTCCAAACTGATGTAATGTTGAGTGCTTTACATTTTGAAATTGTTTCCTATGGTTTTTGCTTTCTTTTTTCTTTTTTTTTTTAATATATATTTCTATTTCCAATTAAAACATATAATATTATTCTTTTCTGGAGGATTTCTATTTTTTGTTCAAGTGTGCGAATACATATTAATTCCAACAGCAGCAGTGCAAATTTAAAAAGGAGTTAATTTTTGCCTCAACTCCCAGGTATGAATCAGTAAAAATAGACAGAGAGCTTTAACCCCCTTCTCTAGATAATCGTGGATGGGACACATGCTGGTTTAGACACCTGCTGTGATTTACAATAGACTGAAGGTACCTCCAGCTGTGCCATGTGTTGAACACCTCAGGGGAGCATTGCAGAAGCTGACTGCCATCATGGCACAAGAGAGTTTTTCCCTGCTCTCTGCTCTTGATCTCTATCACCTTCTGGTCATGACTCTGATGCTGGCTGCTGACAAGATGAATGATGTAAGAATACCACAGCACTATCTCAAAAAATCCTGTCAGGTTGGGTGTTCTGCTAGTTTAGGGTCATTTCATACTGATATGAAGAAAGGGGGAAGGATATGGAAAAAAAGAAAAAGAAGCCGTGCTGTGATAAAGCAGCTGAACTTGGCTGCTTTTAGGCTCAAGTTCAATCAGTAATTTTGTGTGCACTCTTAAAGACCATTGCATAATATGCAATATTTACATGGACTGTCAGGCCAAAGAGAAGAAAGACAACATGTCTTTTCCAGTTACTTTTGGTGCAGTAATAAATACAGAACAGTAGAATGTACTGTAAAATATGCTGAAAGGTACATAGTAAGACTGTAATTCAAATGGAAGTGTTCTGACAGACAAGTAAAGAGGATAGGGAAGACAGAATTGCTTCTTAATGGAACTTTGGAACTTTGACATAGAATTATGTCAGTGAATTACAGTCATATCTTCCTTTTTCATTCATACAACGCAATATAGTTTAATAATATGTGGAAAATGAAGTATTGATGACAGCAAGTAATTTTTTAAAGGTCCTTTTTGGAGGGCTGCTTTGCAATAGCCTATTAATAATTGGGGAAAAAAACCCCATAAAGTTTTGAAGACACTCTTCCCTGTAATGTTTCGTCACATTTTGAAATCATTCTTCAAACTGCATTTTGAAAAGATTGAATATTACTTTCTGAAATAATCTGCAAACTGAAAATTCTAGCACTGCAAGCCTTGTCTTTCAAAGAACAGTTTTTCAAAATACTTTTTAATTACTAATGAATGTGTAAATAAATTTTAAGAGATATTTGGTCTGAAATAGTGACAGAAAGGCATGAAGTTTCCCTCCCAAATACTTCAAGGCACATTATGTAAATAAAACACAAATATGTATCCATTGATTCAAGGCTGAGGACTGAAATTTCAAGTACAATGGACAATTGCAAGAAATAGAGTTCCAACAGCATGCAAGAATGTTCTCTAACAGCCAATTAAAACAGTATTTGAATTCTCTTTCTCCCATTTTCTGTCCATGCACAGAAAGTAGTTTATGGTAAATAAAAAAAAAAATCAGCTCCTACTCAGCTTATGCATGTGAAGTTATAAAACTGAGTGTTAAATTCGAGAACAATGATGACATACCTATTAAGACATCATCTAAGTATTCCCATTTGATACATTAACACTTGCTAAACCTCACAACTAGGTATCAAAACTGAAGTATAAACCATTAGTAGCAGTTGCAAAAAGGTAGTGAGATTGATTTTCTTTGTTGGCCTTTCCGCTGTACACCTAAGTGTATGAGACCTCTTCACCTATCTTGTCAAGTTTTGATAAGACAGTCATCTATTTGTTTATTTTTTCTGTTTTAACCAGTAACAGAGACAAAAAGGCTGTCATAATCTGATAATTTTACACTTTTACAGTGAGAGCTTTACACTAGATTTGAAGGGGAAGGGGATAAAAACCAGGACCAGACTATCCCCATATGCCAAAAGATGAGCCACAGGGAAGAAGACTTGCCTGGTTGAAGAGAGAGTTGGCATCCAACTGAACATGAGCCAGAGTGTGCCCGGGTGGCCCAGAAGGCCAATGGCATCCTGGCTTGTGACAAAAATAGTGTGCTCAGCAGGACTGAGCAATGATCATCTCCTTGTACTCTGTGCTCAGCAAGACCTGTGTTTGGTTCTGGACCCCTCACAACAAGAAAGACATTGAGGTGCTGGAACGAGCCCAGGGAAGGGCAACGGAGCTGGTAGAGGATGCAGAGCACAGGTCTGAGAAGTGGCTGAGGGAGCTGGTGTTGTCTAGCTGGAGAAAAGGAGGCTCATAGGAGACCATATCATTCCATACAGCTACCTGAAGAGAGATTGTAGTGAGGTGGGAATTGGTGTCTTCTCCCAAGTAACAAAAAACAGGACAAGAGGAAATGGTTCCAAGCTGTGACAGGGGAGGTTTAGATTGGCTATTAGGAAAAAATTTCTTCATGGAAAGGGTGGTCAGGCATTGGAACAGGCTGCCCAAAGAAGTGGTAGAATAACCACCCTCCGAAGTGGTAAAAAAATTTGTGGATGTGTTACTTGGGGATGTGGTTTAGTGGTGAACATGGCAGTGATGGGTTAACAGGTGTACTCTATGATCTTAAAGTTCCTTTCCAACCTTAATGATTCTATGACTCTATGTAACAGGCCTATGGGAAAATTCTATGGGCTATGAAATACATCAATATTTAGTAGATTAGGATGCCTTCATTAGTGATCTTCCTTGAAAATCTATCCTTTTATGTAGCAATGCTGTCTGAAATAAGTTTAACTAAATTTCACTGAAACCAAAACCAATGAATTTCCCATAACCTTACCAATTCGATCAAAATCCTAAAACTTCCAAAGTGACAGAAAGAAAATCATAACTGCGTGTCAGTGAAATTCAGAATTTTGTCACTCTGTTCTATGAAATTTTGTAGAAACCTTTCCAATATATTCAACAGATATAAGCCAAAATTAAAACTGGAGATCCCATTATATTATACAAATATATATATTCAATTTCCCCACAAATATCCAACTATCTATGCTGGCACATTCCTAAATGCCCACTTTATGGTAGAAACAGAATACTAGATTATAAGAACCCAAATGAACAGATTAGTCCAATTTGAAATACTGAAATTCAGAGAACTTCGCTGATCACCGTAGTTTTACCCTTTCCTTTTTCGTTCTGTTTTCATCACCAAGCCTGTCACTTTCAATTTTCCTACTTGTAGCCATCTGTAATTCCTTCCTGAATTTGCTTGTGTTCTCTTAGTTCCTTTCTAGTTTTCTCAGTACCTTCTCAAGAAATGAGAATGCAACAAATGGGTAGAGAGAAGCAGAAACCTTTTTGTAAAAGCAAAAAATGGGAAAAAATTCTCATTTGATCATTTATGTTGAACATACATTTTAAGAATGACAGCTGGAAAGTATTCTTTCAATATAGTCAAAGCAGAATATCTTTATTTTATTGAAATTCCCTTGTGACTTTATTTTTAAATAAAATTGCGTCTGTACTGAGAAACTCTGACATTGTTTTGTGGATTAAAATGGTACTTTACAGTGAAAGGAAATTGTCTTAGAAGTATTGCACTGACTTACTCATGTAAAAATAACTTATAAGAAAGAAAAATATTTTAAGTATTTCCTTGTTTGTGTTTTATACACCATTCTTTAATTTTTAGAACTTTCGTCTCAAAACCATGTTAATTACTCATTGTGAATTGATGTAGTGCTTATGAGTAAAAGACAGTAAGGAAAACTATAGAGCTTGACTGTGGATATTTATAGACCGTGTGTTGTTCTATCACAATGAAATATTTAGGTGCTTCCATAGATCGTTGCAAAAAAAAACTAATCTTCATCACAGAAAGAAGATTATTTTGGCATATGGATATTCTTGGGTTAATATCATGTTTAAGTAAAGTACATTTTCAACTCCTATGATATCTTACCCCTGGATATGGGTATAAAGAATAATTTTATCCTCTGAGAGAAATAATATTCTTCTAGTCTTTGTCACTATGATAAGTTGTCCAAAGTCCTAACTCATCCTGTATTTGTTTTGGTTTGAATTCTAATTATTTCAAAGTCAGTGGTCAGAATTATGCACAACATATCAGAGGATGTTTTACTAAACCCATGTTCAATTGTGCTAGTATTTCTCTCTGTTGAGAAAAGATTATTATCAGCCATAATATATTGGCACTTCACATCATTCAGCAATGAACTGCAAAATTCTCTTTTCTTTGGACATTTCCACTGGTAAACTTCTTAGATTAACACTTGTCTCTGTAATTACATTGATGCATAATATAGCATCTTCTGCTATAAGCTTTAAAATTTATTTTGATTACTCTAGTTTTCAGAAAGCAGACATTCTTGAATGTTATTTTAACATTCTCCCTGTTAAGAATATCCACAGTTTGCTATTTGTGTCACAACACTTCTGAAAATTTTATTTACTACTTAAATACAAAAAACTTCTGTTATCTACCCAATGCTGAAATTAACTTCAAAGCTGTTCTGCCTTTAGTTAATTGGATACTTTTTTCACAATCTCTTTGCTAATTTCCTCTTATCTATTTCCACTGATTCACTTTGTGGTGCTGTACCTGGTGCTTTTGACTAGATAGGAGCGAGATATATTTGTTTTATCTGCAAAAATCATTATGCTTGTTTAAAAAGAACAAATCAAGCATCACCTCCCCCCTGCCAAAGAAAACAACAAATTAGAAGTTAATTTGAAATTATCTGCTTTTCCATTTAATCTCATCTCAAATATCCTTTCCCTCTGTATTAGTTCACAAGTAACACTCACTCTTGGCCAAACATCAACTTTTTGTTCTCACTCTTGCCAGTGTAGATTTTCACCTAGCAACAAGTGGTGCTATTTGCAGCCATCATATGAATCATAGTTTTGCAATTTCAATATAAAACTCTCACCCATTGTACAAAAAAAAATTCCTATAATTAGAGTTATCTGAAACTTTAAGGTTATACAAAGTTTAACTACAGCTTTAGACAGAACAGATAAAGTGTTGCAAGAACATATATCCTTATTCAGTGATGGAAAGTCTAAATGACTGCTTTTAGCCTGGTATGACCTGCAGTAACTATAAAATTATTGCTTAGTCAAGCAGGGAGATAGCTGCTAGGAATTGAGCCACTGAGACATTTTTGGATAACAGAAGATGTAATCTGTTGTGAGTGTGGTTCACTAAAATGTCAGGTTTAAGAATAATTCCACCAAAATATCAGGTTTAAGAATAATTCTAAGTGGTGAGAATTTGTTACAAAATAAACTTTGACCATCTTTAAAGTCTATTTGTCTTGTTATGTTCATCACCTTGTGCTGCATCATGCTAAACTAAAGAATGGCAAGACTGTTAATGTACTCAGCAAAGCCTTAAAGAAAAACAAACCAAAACAACAACAAGCCCCAAACCAACCAAACCACGACCAGTCTAGTTCCCATCCTTACTTTTAAAAAATACTGGTATTTGAACAAACAGTCCTTAGAAATATCTCTTTCATAACAAGCTCAAGCTGGGGCTTTTTTTCTAAGCTCAGTTTTTGAAAACTAAGTCCGTTTAAAAAGTAAAGCACCTTGAAGACACAAATTACTAAAACTGACAAAAGAGATACAAGACTAGTGATGATGCTAGAGTGGGACCAAGAGAGGCATATCTAGTCTAAGACTTTTCCTCAGCAGTGCCTTAAGCAGATAACTCATGGGAAGATGCAAGTCATTATCACAGTCTTCCCGCAAAGTATTTAAATCAGCCTGTCCTTCCTCTGACCTCTCCCTGTGGTCTTCTTATGTCCGGTGAGATGATTGCTCTGTCCTATCCAAAACCTTTGGGATTTACTCATTTTTAATGCCATGCTATGACTAGGATGTTTATTTCTTTTTCACTCACTCCCCTGTCCAATTTTTTTAAAGCTCTACAATATGTCAACTTGTCTGAAATTTTGTGCAATGAGTTTTTCAGGCTCCTTTTTTGTTTCAGGAAAATGTGTTGTACAGTTCAGGAAAGTGTCACTCTTTTATTTACTTTAAAGCAAACACTTTTAAAGTTGATTAAATGTAATTCCATTTTGGTGAGGGAGTCAGAAAGCAGCTGTGTGTTGCTTAGCTGCCTGTGAGAGTCAATTTATATGCAGGGAGTAATAAATGTGATCTCTGCTAAGCAAAATAGTTTTAAAAAAGAGGAAGATTTATTGTATTTAGTTATCTTTATTCACTCTTACGCAATGCTGGATTTTCTTCTCTCTTTCATTGAATAGAAATGTTCTTAGGCCGTTTTAAACAACAAATGCCAATAGCCCTTCCACCAAGAGCTGAATTTTCCTAGTTGCACGAAATTAACTTTGGAACAAAAGAAAGGGCACAGTTAACTGACATTTCTCTCAGTAACAGTGCCAGCTTTGAAAAAAAATATCACTGTTCTTACTGACCTGGGAACATTCTTGTATCTAGCTCAGGACTTTGTGCAGCACACCTGTGAAGGCTTGAGGGAGGAAAAGGAAGCAACAAGGGTCATAGATGGCTCTAAACTTCCAAGAGTTGTACTTTGTCACCTGTCTGGCTATGTATTACCTCAGAAATTCAGTCAGTCTCTTAGCCTGGGTACAAATGATTGCTGAGGTTGCCAACAAATGAAATAAACTGTATTTGTGATGGAACAAAGCTTACTGTCTCTTAAATGTGTGAAAAAGACAATTGTCATCTCACTAGCAGGAACACTAAACTAGCCTTAAAGTAGGGCATGGGCAAGAGAACATTCTTAGCCCTCTCTAGCCAAAAATAACTGGTCCTTTAATGTTGATTGATGTAATGGAAATGACATTTTCTTAAGTACAACACTCAGAAGTGCCAATTAAATTTTTTAGTATAATAAACTTATTTTACCTGTTCCTCTAAAAGGATGCTAATTTTCCTTTTTCTGCTGAGGTTTCGATTGCTTATGCAGCATTGCTTCCACAGTGGCAAAAGATTCCTGAATTTTTCCTCAGGTCTGTGGTGTGGTCCCAAGTAGCTATAATGTATTTCTATTATATTTACAGTGAAGATTTTACATTATTTTTTGCTTATAAACAAAAAGTTAATTACCCTAATGAATTCTCTGAGGTTAAACTGACAACTGTCATTTATTGTATTACAGTGTTTTGCTTGGTGCACAAAGAAATGAGAAACATACTACATGGGAGTAGATTAGAATGTAAAGACTGACATGCCTCATTGTGGGTCTTAAAATAAGCCTCCTCAACAGATTAAAATGACTGCAGCAATTTTGCCTCTTGTTTTGCAGGAAATTGCACTTTAATTCTATTTGATTTTTTTTTCTCCATTCAATAGATTTTGCTACCTGTTTCATTGAAGAAAACCTGTTTTAAGAACAAAGTCACAAGGGTTTTATCTCTCAGAGAATATTAATGCAAATTACCAAGTTTTTCTCTTCACAAATAAACACCTCCCTCTGAAATTCCCTTGAAGTAAGCTAACCTAAATGTACGCTTTTGGAAAGTGTTGACCGTGTAAGATAGAACAGATATAATATACCAAAAGATTAATACTTTGTCATTGTATCTTCTTCTTCTTTCTCTTCTTCTTCTTCTTCTTCTTCTTCTTCTTCTTCTTCTTCTTCTTCTTTTTCTTCTTCTTCTTCTTCTTCTTATTATTATTATTATTATTATTATTATTATTTGCCGGTTCCTTAGGTAACTAAAATCTGTTCAAGATACATAAGATAAGATAGGAAACTGTCCTGTGCAGATACCTGGAAGATACACATCATCTTCTAAGACTATTAAGTGTTATCTAAAGCAAATCCTAAAGTGAAGAAAGCGCCTCTAAATGTACACTGGTGGCATTAAGAGTAGAATTTGGTTTCATTGTTATGTAACACATTTCAGGTGGCATCTGGATGTGTTGCCTTGACACATCTCTTGTGCTCATGCTCAGTACCTAGCATATTGTCAGCTGAACAGCAGTCATCTATACTATTTATAGTTGTCACAGCGGTAAATAATTTGTATATTCACCAACTTTCCTAATCTCACACTCCACACATCCCTCTCTCAAAACAATGATGCTACTATTCTATTACCTTAAAAAGAAGCATAACTTTCTTGTTTTAACTCTGCTTCATTTTGATTGATGTGGTTTTGTTCTGGTTAATTCTCTGAGAAATGGTGTAAAATCTAGGAATTGTTTATGTCAGAAAAGACCTTTTAGTTCAAATGTAAACCATCACTTCCAAATCCATTACTAAACCACACCACTAAGAGTCACATCTCCATGTCTTTTAAAAAACTCCAGGGTGGTGACTCATCCATTTCCCAGGGCAGTGTTTCTTGTAAATCGTTAGCTGCCATTTTCTAATGTTGCTTATCATTGCAAATTAAAGAATAGGATGCTTGGGCATTTGTTTTCAAATAGGCTCAAATTGCAGTACAACATGTAGAGTGATTTCAAATTATTGGAGGACTTCAAATTTTATGGGCACTTCAGTATGGAATTTAAAGCACTTCAATAATTTTAAATCGCTCCATCTTGCACAAAGCAATTTAAATTTATTGGAAGAGAAATTTGGCAGTGATCAGGGTTCTGGGCATCTCAGCATACATTGGTTTAAAATTAAAAGAGCACTTTAAATTTTTATAAGCACTTCATTTAAAGATCGGGGCTCTGGCCTGGGATGGTGTAATTTAAAGCTAGTAAAGGTTTTCCCACTTGAACTCAAATTAAAAAAAAAATAGGCTTCTTTTCTTAATAATCTTATTTTGCCTAACAAGAGATCCAAAATACAATTTAGTCAGAAAAGTCAAAACCAAAAGCAAACAAGGTACAATTCTGTTAAAGCTATCTCATCCCATTCATTTCAGAGAAAGCTGTTGGTCAGCCAGAGAAACCAAAACCCAAAGAAGCCCAAGCAAAAATATAATCAAAATGTAGACAAAATGATGCTATGTAAATAAACCCCAGCTATCCTTTTTCCTCTCCTTTTTTATCTGCACCTAGAGTTATCTTGTAATCAAGTCTAGGATTATTTTGTAAGCCTCCCGGAACAGGAGCAGGTTTGTAGCTCTGCTGAAAGAGGTTCAGCGCAGTACAGGTATTGACAGCTGTGCAACCCTCCACGTACCTACAACAATCCATGTGAGAACAAAGGAAAATAAATGCTTTCAGGACAGTGTCCTGTCCGGGCCGAGGTGCCCCGGTGGTGGCGGCAGCGCTGGGGCTGTGGCGGGGCTGCCCGGGCCGGCCCCGGGCGGTGCCAGCGGCTGCAGCGGCCCCAGCGCAGGGCACGGCTGAGCCCCTCAGCCACGGGCGGGCGGGCGAGAGCCCCGGGGAAAGCCTGGGCAAGGGAGGGCAAAACGCTGCCCGGCAGCCAGGGCTGAGCGAGGGGAACCGTGCGGGAAACAGCCCTGCGAGCCCCGAGGGGACAGCGGGAGCAGCGACGGAGGCGGGAGAGACCCGGCAGGGATGGCCCTGCGGCCAGGGAGAGACCCCGGCGGGGCAGGGCATTCCCTGCGGACCCTGGGAATGCTCCAGGCTGAAGCAGTCAAAAGTGTGAGAAGGTTGGAGCTGCAAAGAGGATCTGTTATGCATTGGCTACAGTCCCCCGTTCTTCATCTCCCTTGCGCGGCTCAGGAATGGAGTGAAGTTGAAGAAGGAAGAGGGCAGCAGCAAGGGCGGGGGACGTGCAGAGGGAGAAGAATTTGTTCATATTTGGTTTTGCCTCTCACCATGCAAATTTCTTTTAATTGTCAATAAATGAATTTTCTGGAAGTTGAATATGTTTTGCCTGGATGATAATTGGTAAGGCATCTCCCTGTCTTTATCTCAACCCACAAGCTTTCTAAGTCCTGTTCTTTCTTGTTTTCCATCCCATCCTTTGGAGGCTGGATATGGGGTGGGTAGCTGAACAGATGGATGAAAGTTTGGCTGTTGGCCAAAGCCAAATCACGAAAGCTGGCTGGTCTAAAGCTACTTCAAATACTTTTCAGTATAACACTTTTACAAATCTGAGCTGCAAGGGTAATCCCAAATATCCTAGTACAGAGAGTACTAATTAGTTCAATTGCTTTATCTAAACTAGAGAACTACGTCTAAAGAGTTACAGGGGTTTATACCACGGAGAAACCTTCTCTCCATTTCTGAAAGCAAGTGTAATTTTTTTCTTCCAAGGCTCATTACAGGTTTTAGACCATTTATTAAGACAGCACTGTGAGAATAAAAACTCTACCCAAATTTTCCCTTTAGTTTTATTACCCTAGATGAAATGTGATGGGCAGAACACTTAAAAGCTATTCAGGAAATATCTATGAAGTCAAGCTCTTGGCACAAATAAATTATTGCTTCATTATGTGTTTTTTATAGGATGCCACTTCAATAGAGTGAGGTCCATGGATTTGCTACAGATTTTTAAATTATTTTTTTCTCTTTCTCTTCTAATAGAAGTCAGCCTCAATGCATATTGTCAATGTGTATTGTCAGGAGTCATGAATAAACTACCTGGAAGGATGCCATGCATATGTTTAATTAGAAGGAAATATGATGCTACTAGACATTATTGGGTTCCACAAGACTAGCTTCTGGTAACTGAACATTCACAGTCTGGCAGGCACCTTCACAAATGAATCCAGAATGGTTGTTCACGGTAATTTGCTTCCAGTGCTATTCTTGGTAATTTAATTGTAAATGAAACAGTTTTCCTGTAAACAGATGCAAGATTCCCCCACCCTGCTGCCCTGGGAGGCTGAAAAGGTAAAATTAATAATTTTTAACATCTCCTTTAAAAACAATTCTATACCTGTCTACAGATAAACTTTATTTATTCACATAATGATAGCTTTGGTTGCTTAGAACCTCATAGTAGTTCAGGTTGAAAGGGGCCTCTGAAGATTGTCTCTTGCAACCCCCTGCCCAAGAAGTGCCAGCTACAGCAGGTTGAGTGGGACTGTGTCCAGCTGAGTTTTGAGTTAATTCAAAACATGCTGACATCCTGTACAAAAGTTGGCAAAGGATCCTCAGCTGACTTAGGGGTGGGTAAACAAACCATTACCATGATGTTAGAGTCATCACTCCCATGAATCCCACCATCATCTTTGCCACTACATTGCCATCCATGTCTCAGTTGTCTGTGCTGTTCAGGTGCCCCCAGTATGAATGACAATTGCGCAGTTCTCCACCGCCTTGAAAGTGAGTGTACAGATGGGCCTGAGTCCCTAAGGACTGGACTGTTGTGTTAGGAATCCAGGATTATACACAAGATGCTAGTGCTGTGTCTTCCATTTCCATCTCGGAACTCCCAAGCATGTGAACCCCTCGGTTTTGCTGGGGTCATGGGCTCAACACCAATACAAGGTCACTTCAGCCCGACAGGTCAGCCTATGTGTATCCATGGTGGAAACTGATACTTTTCACTGCATATGGAGCCATCAACTTTGGTGGTTTTCCAGGGCAGAATGCTCTGATTTTGGAGCTCTCATAACTTCCTCACCTTCTTATTGATGGTAAGAGTTGCTCGTGCTAGCTGTGCGTCCCAATTGGGTCAGGAGACATCAGCACGCCTTTTAATCAGGCTGTTAGTCTGCTCAATAATCCCATTGTTTTGGGGCTACAATGGCAAATGGAACACCCACTTAATGCCCGCCTTTGGAGCCCAATCTTGAATCACTGCAGCAGAAAAGGATTTGGAGGTGCTAGTAAACAACTGACTGAACGTGAGCCAGCGTGTGCCCCGGTGGCCAAGAAGGCCAGTGTCATCCGGGCCTGCATCAGAAATTGTGTGGCCAGCAGGACCAGGGCAGTGATCAGCCCCCTGTACTCAGCACTGGTGAGTTCACCAATTGAGTATAGTGTTCCGTTCTGGCCCCTCATGGCAAGAGGGACATTGAGGTGCTGGAGCATGTCCAGAGAAGGGCAATGGAGCTGGTGAAGGGTTTGGAGCACAGGTCTTTTGAGGAGAGGCTGAAGGAATTGGGGTTGTTTAGCTTGGAGAAAAGGAGTCTCAGGAGTGACCTTATCACTCTCTACAGCTACCTGAAAAGAGGTTATAGCCAGGTGGGAGTCAGTCTCTTCTTCCAGGTAACAGGACAAAAGGAAATGGCTTCAAGTTACACCAGGGAAGGTTTAGATTGGAGATTAGGAATAATTCCTTCACCAAAAGGATTTTCAAGCACTGCAACGGGCTGCCTGGGTAAGGGATTGAGTCACTATCCTTGGAGGTAGATTTGGTGCCTAGGGACATGGTTTAGTGCTGGACTTGGCTGGGTTGATGATTGGACTTCATGATCTTAAAGGTCTTTTCCAGTCTTAATGATTATATGATTCCAAATGCCTCTTAAAAACTGACTGTCATGGGGCACTGACCACCTCTCTAGAAAGCCTGTTCCAGTGTGTGACTGCCTTTTCTGTAAAGAAATACTTCCTAATGTCTGAAACTCTCCTGTTGCATCTTTGAAGAATTCCCACATAAGATTCCTGTCACAAAATATTAGGGAGAATATGTCAGCACCTCCCCATCCCCTGCCCCTCCTCAGGAAGCTGTAGAGAGCAATGAGGCCACCCTTCAGCCTCCTTTTCTCGAATCTAGACCAGCCCAAAGTCCTCAGCCTGTCCCCACAGGATATTCCTTCCACCCCTTTCACCAGTTTTGTTGCTCTCCTCTGGATGCGTTCAAGGACCTTAATATTCTTCGTAGATGGGCCCTCTAAGATGGAAGAAGTGTCAACCATATGGTTCAGGAAGTGATCTTTTAAAAGTATGGGAATTTATGTTAGGCTGAAGTTGAGCAACTTCTTTTTCCTCTACTGAATAGCAATGCCGGATTTTTTTTTTTATTACCGAAAAGCTGCAAGTATTTTTCCTTAATATATATTGATTCTTACAGTTTAGCCATGCCTTCCTGCTCCCATTTTCCCTACTTAAGGAAATTTCTTCCACTCAACAACGAAAAAAATACTTGCAAGACATCCCATTCAGATTTATGGATGATAAGAAGTGAATAGTGCTTGAGCAGTGAATAATCCAATTTGGTCATAAACTCTGAGAGTTAGAGTCACGAAAAGAAAAGAGAAAATATATTAGCTATTAAACAAGCCACAAAAGCACAACAAGGTTACCTGATTCTTCAAGAGAAAGTTTTCTCCCCATCTATTCTCTGGATGACTGAACTAATTTATTTTTGACTTCACCATTTGTCAAACCTTTCTTTCAAGAATCTACCAGCTTTATCTTCAGTCAGACACGAGGAATATCAGCTACGGATATTTTCTGGTCACATGACCATGGGAGTTTAGTCTACTTGGACTGCATTTATACATTTTTATTAAATTAATCACAGCACATAGTGCAGTGACTATATTGTTTGGTACAGTGACTGGATTGCAATGTGTCATACTCAGCTTCTATCGTGCATCCCATAATCCACTGCAGATATATTAATGCACAACTCCTTTAGGCAACAAGCCAGCACTTCCAAGGTCAGTTATTACCCAAGTAAAAGTATGAGACCATGATCAGTATGTCATATCACAAATACATAACTACTATGGAATGCCACAACATTTCTCCTTTCCCTGCATGACATTTGTAGACTACGTAATGAAGTAGGCTGAACCTTGTTAGCAAGTCTAAAGAAGCTCTTATCTGGTGCAGGCTGGTGATGTAGATTCATGCAAGTTCCCTTCACTGCGAGCAGTATCATTATGGCCTGAGTTCAGAAAGGTAAGGGACAGAGAAGGAACAGTAGGAGGACCTGGTTGCCACCACTGATTACCTGATTTGTGTCAGAAGCAGGTGAGTCAGCACAGCACACCTGTTGACTCCCATCCCTTATGATGGCTGAGGATCTGAAAGGAGGGAACGGGTGGCAGTGGATTATAGAACACCTATCGGCAAATCAAAGGTAGTAAGGTGAAAAAAATCAGCTTACATGGAGGTCTGTGTCAAACTCCCCTTGTGTTTGGCTGTGAAGTTGCCTGACTACAATAAATCACTCTGTAATGAGAGGGGTGACTTTGCATCCTGACCCTTTTGCATCCATGTAAATCCAGCACAGATTCAACATTAACTCTTCTCAGATTTTCCTATATATGCTTTGTTTATGTAGAAAGCTATAGAGTGAACCTTGCCACAGAATTCTGTTAAAGTCACACTTTCACAAATTCATATTAAAACCTGTTTTTTGCTGATACCTTTGATGGTGATTCCTTAAATGGCTCAAACCACTCATTCGAAACAAGGACAGAGAATGGGGATTGCAGTCAGTTCATAA
Source organism: Edolisoma coerulescens (assembly GCA_013397115.1). Taxonomy (NCBI): domain Eukaryota; kingdom Metazoa; phylum Chordata; class Aves; order Passeriformes; family Campephagidae; genus Edolisoma; species Edolisoma coerulescens. Next base: position 528,182 of record VWZW01002393.1, read on the forward strand.
TGGTTTGTCTCTGCTGCTCCTTCCTCCCCACAGTCTTCCTCTGCTCCAGCAGGGCATCCCACCCTTGCAAGACAGTTCTCCATCAACTTCTCCAGTGTGGGTCCTTCCCACAACTTTCAGTTTTTCAAGTAGTGCGAGTGTGAGTCTTTCCTAGAGAGTACTGTCCTTCAGGAATGGGCTGCCCCAGCATGGGTCCTGCCAGAAAACCTACTCCATTGAGACCTGTCTGTGAGCTATTGCTTTCTTCAGGGCACATCCACCTACTCCGTCATGGGATCCTTCATCAGGCTGCAGGTGGATCTCTGCACCATCACAATCCTCCAGGGGCTGCAGGGACACAGCTGCCTCACCATGGTCTTCACCCTGGGTTGCAGGAGAATCTCAGCTCTGGTGGCTGGAGAATCTCCTCCCCCTCCTTCTGCATTGACCTTGGTGTCTGCAGGGCTCTTTCTCTCACATATTTTCACTCCCGCAGCTGCTGCTGAAAAACATTTTTGCCCATTCTTGAATATGGTATCAGAAGGGTGCTAAGAATGTCCCCACTTAGCTCAGCTTTGGCCAGAGACATGGCTGTCTTGAGTCCTTCTGGGAATGGCTATTTTGCCAGAGTCACAGAATATTCCGGGTTGGAAGGCATACACAAGGATCATTGAGTCCAGCTCTGAAGTGAATGGCACGTATGTGGAATCTGTCCAACTTGAGGGCAGCTTCTGGTGTCTTTGCACAGAAGCCACCCCTGCATCCCCTTGCCTCCCAAAACTTTGCCAGATAAACCAATTACAGTAAGGAGCAACAACAACAACAAAAGATCTTAAGTGAAATATGGACAGACCAATTGGAAACATCATTAGAACTACAGAGACAGGCAATAGAAAATCTGGCAGAACAAATGACAAGTTAAAATTATGCTGAACTTTTTTTTAACAAATTTAAAGTGACAAGTCAAACATATGCTATGTCAGAAATATATGTACTGTTGCTCAAGGGGTTTTTTTTTTGCCTCCAGTACTACGCTCCTTCACAGTAATTTTGGTGTCACAATTGACTGTGAATTTCTTTTTAAAAATAAAACACAGCCACAAAACCACTTTCTATAATCCTGTACCTTTTCTCTGCCTTTCTCTCATATTGCCCCATCATTTACACCTATTCTGTCAGGGCCTTTTTCTGCCAATATTTTCATGCTGAAAATCTTTCTTGGACATATTCATACCATTTATTTTAATCTTCTGGTTTTTTGGTAGATTTCACACCACACGCTAAAATAATTCACCATTAGTTGTCTATGTATCTTACTAATTCACCCTCTGTCAGCACCTGCACTGATGGGATGTCTGCAATGTTCCAATCTGTAACAGTCTTCAGTACTGAACTGTTCTTTAGAGCCACTGTAGATTAACTTGAGCAAGTATTACATGTTTTAGAAACAGTGTTGAAGGTGGATATGGAACTGAAGGTGGAAATGTCTCATTTACTAGTACTGGAAGCTTATTCCTGTTCCTGGATGAATGTAAATGAACTGCCTACTTGCTTTTCAAGACTCTCTACTTACTTTTCATTGATCTTTTTTACAGCAAAAATACAGAATAGCATCTTTTATAATTGTAGCTGGTTTTGTTTCCACCATGCATATACTGGGAGTCTTCTTTTCCAGAACAAATGGCTGAAGATGCTGTTTAAGTATGACCTCCAAAGTTTATAATTTGCCTTCTCTTGCAAGAGTTATCATTATTTCAGTGGTTATTAAATGACTCCAAAAATCCTTGAAGATATATTTGCAACAAAATTTATATGCCACTTCTCCTCTGTGACTGCTTTATGAATTTTACACTTCGATTGTACATGCTCATAAAGTGCTGACTATATAGATTTTAGGTTATTTAATAGACGTAAGGTTTCTGAGGAACAGGAGAAGATCTGTTCTATAATATGTTCTCCCTCTGCCTCAGACAATCTAATTTCGGTTTTGCTTTTTAAACCTTACTCACCTCCCAGCTGATTATTCTGCACATTTATTAAGTTACATGGGAAAAAAATAAACAAACACAAAAAATTTGCTTCATTCACTTTGCGTTCTGTAGGTTTTGCTTTTAACAGATGCACTTAAAGAACTTAGGTGAATGTCCTGTTTGCTTGTTTCAATTCCTTTAGGGCCATAATTATGTTGTGAAATATTTCCTATCTAGCTTGTATGCCAGCTCTCAGCTAGACAAAATTTAGAACAGTAGAGATACTGCTTAATTAAACTCCATTTTCCAAAATATGGTTCATAATGAAAATACTGACAGGCACTTAAATATAGTTACATTATAGCCAATAAAATGCTAAAGTATGTTCATTTTAAAACATTCAATGAAACATGACCTACTGTCAGCTAATTCATGGTTACTGGAAAATCTAATTATGTCAAATAATGATTGTGTTAAATTCCAAGTTTTACTTGCATACAGCGTATAACACACCCTCCCCATACCCAATCCCCTTTTCCCCAAACTGGGTAGATTATTGCAAAGCACTGGATGACTCAGTTACTTGGAATCAAAATTTTGTGGAAGTTAAGACTGAAAAGAATACATAAATTTTAGACACTGAATCCCATGAGAAGGATTACAAATCAAACATTGAACAGCCCCCCCTACACTCCCTCCCACTCATCCTAGCATTTTTAGATGCCTTAGTACCTTGGAAAATCTGGAAACAAAAGGGATTTAAGAACAGCTGCACACTGCTTTGTAACATGTATTAGATTTAGATTCCCAAATCTCATTTTTTCAAATATGATTTAAGAGGCCAAATTACTATAGTCTCTATGCAGATTTTTCTTATTTACTGTCACAGAGCCACCCAAAAGGAAAAAAGGTAACAGAAAAAAAATAGAAAAATACACAATTCTTCCACTTGCAAGAAACTCTTCACTGATCTCCCCCCTTCATATATAAAGCAGTCTACTCAGGCATCCCATGCATGTTCAGAGACAGAGGCAGAAGTGTGTGCTTGCGGCCACTACCACCTTACTACTTGGCCTGTGGCATTCTACGACTTGTAATGCATCCCCTTTCGGTGGTTTTGCCATTTTTAACTTGACCATTGAGGTTGAATCCCATTTAATTCCTTCCTTGCAAAGAGCTAGGGGTGAAAGGAAAGAGGGTTAAGAGCATCTTTTTTTCACAACTTCAAATGTAAAGCTATCTTTTAATACAAAACCTCAGTTCTAGTAATAAATGTAGTCACCTGTAGTAGTATTTATGGGCAACATAAGACACTCCTCCCCTCCCCACTGTCTGTCACTGAGATCCCCCTAAGCTAAGGACTGAAATGACAAATAGCCCAAAAGCTACTCCTGATAAGCCTTGTTTTATTAATATTTTCTGGCATGAATCCCTTCTCAGAAAGTTGATAAAATTGGAGCAAAGATAGCTAATACCTGCACTACTGAAAGGTATCTTTCATCAGGTGAAACCACTTGATCAAACATTATTTTATGGCCTGGTCAGAATAAAAATGAAACTTTTGCTTTATAACTGTCTTCAAAATTCCAGAAGTTTTCCTCACCTATAGTTAACAGGTACTGAGAAATAGCTAAACTAGACAAGTAGATGTAAGGATTTAGATTTAAATATCTCTGATATTTCTTATTAGTTTATCCACCAAATCCATTTTTGAATTACACTTTAGTCAGTGAAGTTGTATCATTCAAGAACACAGCAGAATTATTTTTAAAACTCTGCTTTTACCTTTAACCTGAAATTAGGTTTTCATCATAAAAATACACTGCAGAAATCACACAATACCATGTTGGGGATTACAGAAATTTTAATGGTTAGAATAGACATAAGGAGGACAAAGATTAGATGGTCTTGCCTAATGAATAAGGTCAGGAACTGAGAGTGGGAAGAAACTCAGGTGTCAAAAGTTAACACACAGGATCAGGGTGGCAAGCTAGAGTCAGAAGATGAGATTAGAAGTCTGAAACATTTATCAGACAGAAAATGACTGATCTAAAGAAGATTTTTGCTCAAATACAATTATGGTCACGCTTGCAAACTCTGTGGCTAAGATTCCCTTTGTGAGGCTGAGGATATAATGTTGCTGACAACACCTCTATTCCCAACATGGTTACAAGAAGTAGAACAAGAAGAACAGCTCTGCCACCTTTGAGTCACAGTTTAATCATGTCTCACATTGTTTAAATTATATTATTAAAAGCTCTACACTATATTTAAGATGCAAAATTCACACAGAAATGGCACCTGTGTTTCATAGGTTTTCCTGTTCTGCCCAGTGGATAGCTGTATTAGTTACAGACTTCAAGTACATAGACTTTCTCTTTCTGCCAAATGATGATAGTGTCTTAGAAGACATAAACTAATGTAACATGCAATGTAAAGTTTTCCCTGGTAAGTTGTATTTGATTTTGACACAGAGAGGTGACACGTTAAGTTTAAAAATGTGAAAAAAAAATAAAAATTGTTACTTTTGATGAAACCTCATGATAAATGAGAATTCTAACAAAACACCATCTAAATTGATGATAAGCAATAATAATTGCTAATAAATAAATATTATTGATAATAATATTTATTATTAATACCAGTAAAATTATTGTATCTGAGACTATTTGTCTCTGTTTAAAACAGGAAAGAACTCCTATTGATGTAAGAGGAATTATTCTCAGATACAGTTATTTATTATTCCCCAGTGCTAAAAAGATTCATTTACTTTTTGGAATATTCAGTAATTATTCCAATATATAGTTTCATTTTCACGTCACAATGTTCTTTGCAAGTACAATTCAACCCTATGTGACTTTACAGTTTGCATGATTGGTTATATATATTGCATCATAACACTGACAAATACATTCAGTTTGCAAAAGTGGGACACAACATATTTCTGTTTCAGCTAATGTGTTCTTTCTTGAAGTTCAGTTTCTGTATGAAATAAAACTTAGGTGACTGTGCCCTGTCATCATCTGTCACAGATGACAGGCACTTTTGAACGCACTGCTCGATCTCAACAGGATTTGACAGAAAAATGTTAAGACAGAGAAATGTGAAGCCCCTATCTTGCTTATGAAAACTGACAGCAGAGTGAAATGGAGAGGTCTAAATTAATTTTGGGGGCTGGAGAAGGCAAGTAGAATTCAGTGCCTAAACCTGGTCATTTTGGAAAGCCATACTGTGAATCAGCTGTCAGCTGCCCAGTTAGAACAGGGGTGCAACCAAACAAGCCACAGCAAATGACTACTTTTACCCAGCAAAATATGTAAAGTATATAAGAAGAGACATCAAAATATTAGGTAAAGGATGGCTTGGCAAAAATTCCTTATGGGGAAAAAAATCAGTCATTTTAGCTTAACTATTTCTGGAAATATTTTTCTCTCTCTTTTTCTCCCTACCAGCCTTTTCTTCCCTCATTCAGCAGCCAAAATTCTGAGAATAGAATTAGCTCCTTTTGTGTTAATTTCTGTGCATCATCTTTATATCTTTATATGCAGTACATACAGTAGATAATGGGAGGAAAAAAAAACCTGTTTAATTCTTGACCCTGTCCTCAAATGCATCTCTAACTTTTCACAGTGCAGACCTGTGACTAAAAAGACATTACTTCTGTAATCATGTAATGCAGTAGAACTGCTGTGACTAAGACAGTAGACATAACCTTTGCCAGCAATGATGCCATAAGAAAGGAATTAGTATGATTTTATTACAGAGTACTCTTCCAGTGGAATATTTGACTTGAGTTTCTTAATGAAGCTTTAGTAGGTTTCTGTTTTTAGACTAATAGCTGTGCACTTACAGACACTCAAAAAAATGATTTATACCTTTTATACTGAGACAATGTCTAGAGGGGATATGGATTTCTGCCTACTACGCCTATGATAGAAGATGGACCCCTAGGAGCAGAGATTGTAATACAAGAATAAATGAAATATGTGGTTCAGCAAGAAACCATCAATGGAGGTGTCAGGTTTGGCATTTTGCATGATATGGCCCAACAGACTGGCTACAATTTTTGAATATGTTTACCTGTAAGACATGCAACAGAAACGTCCCTAGTACTGTGAAGAAATACATTTCATGAACAGTAAAAATTAATGGAGAAGTTCAGAGGCAACCAGGCTTAGTTATGATGAACACCTCTATGGATGTTCTGATGCCTGGCAAGAACCAGAGTCCTGCAGAATTTCTTTTGCTGGGATGTTACAGATTCTTTCTTTGCTCTGTCTGCCTATTTTCACAAAGCATGTATTGAGACTTGCAGGTTTTATTTAAATTTGCTTGAAAGTGGTTAGTGGGTCTAAGTGGCTAGTCTGGAATAAAAAAGGAGGGATGAGACATGAGAGACAGTGCTATTACATATGCTTCACACCTTTAAGAAACCACATTAAAGAACTTAATATTGACATTTTAAGGTACTAAATTAAGATATATATGTCTTTACTAAACTGATATACTTTACTCTGCCCTTTTAGTAACACCAAGACGTGATCTCCTGAGGAGCATCTAGTGTCCTTTACTGAACAGCCCCTTCAATTCAGTTTTGTGGCAACAGTTATAAAACATCTTTTGAATATTATTCAACAAATGCTCAGCTGAGACTCAAAATAAGTGGGAGGAGAGTAATAACTATTTCTCTTGACCTTAAAAATCAGTTATGGTGACATACCCCCAATCCCTTCTCTCAGTCAGAGAATTTCTTCTTCTTTAGTGAATCTGTCTTTGTCGGGGTAGAACTCTTAGGAAGTACAAACTTATCATCATCTGCTGTTAAAGGTCTCAGTCCAGTAACACACTGGTTAACTTTAAGCACAGCCTTTAAGTTTTTGCTGAGTAAGAGTGGACCAAATGAACAATTATATTTAGGACATGAGCATACATTTGGGTGACTTCAGCTTTGAATGCAATGCGATTCATAAGGGTATGAAAAGAGATTGTCTGCCCATATAGCTGAAAGATTGTCCCATCTGAATACTGGTCATGTTAACCCTGAAAAGCTATTTTACATAAGTATCGAGCTAATAATGTTCTATATGTGTATTTGCTATATATATATGTATGTATAGATATGTATCTAAACATACAATGTCATTATACAGTCAGAAATGGAAGAGTTACCGGAGGCTTTGAAGTGGAAGAATAGAAAAGGTAGCTTGATTCAAGTTCTACAGATACACCAAAATAGATATGCGGGATATCATTATGAAACAAAGTGATCAAGCTACCATCTGAAAACGTCATCCACAACAAAAATAAATCTGCTCTGCAATTGACTATATTTAGATGAATTATGTAAAATCATAAGCAAAATGCTAAGTAGTCCTTTATAGTATCTTCAGCTGAGATTATTTATAACTCATTAAGAGATTTATGGTAAATGGGTACGTGTTGTTTGTTTTTTTTTTTCTTCCTTAATCATACTGGTGAAGCAAAGTACTGTGAAGGTCTTACAGGACCTTCAAGGCCAGAAAAGTCAAGCATATACATTCATCACAGCATATCTGTATATAGTCTCACACTTTCAGTCTAAAACCTTTCACTGCCAAAGGGTTGCAAGTGTAAGTGGAATTTCAAAATCTGTCTCTTCTGTGCTTACTCAGCTGCCCTCAGTATAAAGTAGCTGGTCAGGAAAAATCAATGGGTTCCAGAAGTCTCAGGATAGACATAATTAACGTTATAAATAACTGTTAACACTATACCTGAAATAGTGGCAAAAAGTATCTGTTGATGGGATTTACTGAGATTGTCAAAATCTTTCAACTGTGCTTAGCATTCATTCTTGCAATGGATTAAATCATTCTTATTGAGCAAGAATAAGACTGATTTAATTTAACCAATTGCAGCAAGAATACAAGAATGAATCCATTGTCTAGTTATTAGTATTTTCCTCAACCAACCCTTCCTGTGCTCATAAAAAAATTAGAAAAAGAAAAAGCACAACCATAGAACAGCCTGATGTCTCCCTGATTTTTAAACTAACCAAGTCACTCTTTTTTGAAGCTTGTTGACCTAGAAGTCCACTGAAGCCAAATATCCTGACATCTACATGTCTAGTTATTAAATTGGCACTGGATAGAAAACACTTTATGATCTCTGTCGATCTTCAGTGAACAATATGCAGAGGCATAAGTTGAAGGGTCGTGTGTAGCCTTGCCAGTTCTTACTGCTATTCAGTGACATTCACAGGCCAACATTTAACCATATTACTAACAGAAGACTTTCTTCTTTGTCTACAAAATAAATAATAATGCAAGTCCAGCAGTTGTATTTTCTGTGGATGGAATATAAGCTGCGCAACTTTAAACATTATTTTGGCAGCATTTAACATGACTTGTTTAATCTTCTATTTCTCCTCTATTTATCCTACATTTATAACTTACCGTGGGGGTATGGAATTCATGGCATATAAATGCATCTACTTTATATATACTTAACCATTGTAACAGAAAATTAAAAACACCAGCATGTGTAAAGTAGACTTTTAACATTTGGAACTATCCCTCATAAATCCAGTTTATGGGTGTAAAAACTGGTAGTAATAATTTTGAATAGAAAACATCTGTGCCCAGATTCACTACTGCAAAACCAGGATTATAGACACGATTCTTGCCTGTTTACTGACTCTAGTTTTAATATGATCCAGTTTAGGTTGAAAACCCAGGGAATTTTTTTGTAAATTTTGTTAAGTCAAATAAATCACACTCTAGACATTTGAAAGGATGGAATGTTTATGCTGAAGACAAAGCAGAAAGAGGTGGGGATGGCAATTGTCTAATATTTTCTATCAATTACTTTTGGCTTTTTAGATGCCCGCTATCAGCAAAATATTCTGGATTCCAGTGAAGTGTTCAGACCTCAACTGCAGGTGCACTATGGGAAGAGAAATTCCTGGAAAGAGAAGAATTCAGACAGAAAAGTACTGGCTCCCAAATCTTGCTGTTAATCTTTCAGCCTAGAAGGTCCTTGGAGTATTTTCAGATTCCATTATCTCTCCCCGTTGACAGATTCCAGGGAGACAGAGTGATGTGGCTTATTCTTCTAGATCTAACAGGATGCTACTTTCCCTAAGTTACAAGGTTAATTTAACTATTTTTACCTAGTTTTTGAGTTGGCAGTTGATCTTTGATCACTAAGTTAATCCTTCTAATCCTTTTACAAGAAAATTACTGTTCACATCAGCTTGCCGAATAAGGAAACAAAGACTTTCTAGAATCATGGCTTCTTCTTAGATCCTACCAGACAGCTACACAATTTCCAGCTATTAAGCAAATATGTAACTCAGAACTTTACTGAAGATGGAGTTGTAGATTTAGTGAAAAAGTTATTAAATATGCTGTCATGGGACAAGCAATATCTTCCTCTTGTTTCTTGCCTCCCAGGATGATTATTACATTCTAACAGCCCAGAGTCTTGATAGTGAATATTTGAACTCACAGTTTCTTTCCAGAAGTAATAAATTGGATGTCTATGACAAAATATACATTTCTTCTGGCTCAACATTTTATAGAAGAAGTCATGTAAGGAGAAGGGAGAAAACAAATCAACTTGTGAATTTTCATAAGTGCATAAGAACAAAGAAAAATGTTTCAGAGTATGCATATCCGAGCAAAAAAAAAAAAAATTAAAAAATGAAATAAAGTCAGCTTTCTTAGAAAGTAGAAAAACTTTTATCTGGACTGCAGAAAATCCTATTTTAAGCTTTTGCATGAATGAGGCAGACCAGGCACATATGGTTCCCCACCTTTAAAGGGAAAGAAGCACCCAAGATTTGTAGATGTCTGTTGTCAAAAAGGAGTGGCAAAAGTCAGAGGGCCTACAAAAACTTGCCAAGAATTATTAGGAAATTATACACTTGGCATGGAAATTGGTATAAGTTAGTGTCTTATCTTGCAGTATAAACTAAATGACAGCAGATTTGGAATAAGGGGTAGGTTGAAAGAGAGAGAAATTGAAGAGGGGCAGAGAGGAAGAAATGAAGAAAAGAAGATCACCACTCTTGGCTCCACTGTTGATCCAGATGGTGGGGTGTGCAGTGTCCTGGGTGCACTGCCCAGGTTTCATGAGGGTACTTTTTTGTAGACAAGCTTTCCCTGCCCTGGAGATAAGTTTCTAATTTTCCATGCAAATTAGTTATCATATGGAATTCATTCTTCTAAACCTTTCTGTAATGGGTTGAGGGCTTCAGGGGTTTTTGGAGGTCTTGAACCCCCTCTACTGGGTCAACCTTTGGTCCACAGTCCATGGTCACTCCTTGACTTCATTCCTGCACCTGTGTTGTACTGTGCAGTGCTTATCTCCAGGAGCCAGAATAAGGATGTTTGACCCAGAAAAATGTCTCTGTGCATCCCCCTTCTTCAGCCATATTCTCTTTTTTCTCTCAGTGGTCTCAGAAATGAACCTTGGCTGGCTCCAATCGGTGGCTCCTATCGGTGTTTGAGACCTACACATCAGCCCCTTGTCTTCTGGGCTTCTACATCATGTCAATCCACGTCCCACATTCAAGTTATTTTCATGTTAAATGTATTTCCAGTACTTTGAAGTTATGGAGTGAAACAGAATGTTTTCTGTTGCTTTTGTGGTACTTTGTACACTGCACTTCAGTACAAAGGATAAGACATAAGCAGGATGCGAGAACTTTTAGTCTAAATCCCTGCCCCACTGAAAGTGTGGAAGGACTGTAGATAAAACAGTAAACACCTTTATGAATGTAACAGCTGTCTTGGCTTGGAGCAGGAGGCAAGTGCCATCGAACTCCAAATCTGGTGATGACTTGCACATGCTGCAGCTTCCAGCAATTCATTGAAGCAATTAATTTCATTCTGAAATAAACCACTTATTTAACTGTCACTGTAGAGGCAGATAAAAACAAAAATCTAATCCTGCCTCTGTTGGTAGAAGTTTTACTTAAACAAAATATTGTCAGTTAAGACATTTCACTGTGTGAGATTCGTGCAAATATAAACCTGCATTTGCACCTGGAACATTTTTATTCTTAATTATTCTTTTTTACAGCAAGGTCTGTCGTAGCATTCCATTGGATATGCCAGCCCTTAAACTCACTGAATTAAGATAATCCTCCCACTCATTTGCACTTTGACTTTTTGATACCAGCTGTTCATTTATGAGAGAAATCACTTGGTAATAAACTCTATTTTCCAAGCATCTCTAACTCACAACATCTTTCTTTAATAATTCAGATTTAGTAATAAATGAGCTTCCATATGGTATTAGTGAAATGTCAATAGTCAAGAAATAAAGAATTCTAATGTAGAAGCACCAAGAACTACTTGAATTGAACATTTCTAAATCCTCGCTCTCTGTAGTCTGTGGTTTTAAGAGCACCGTTCTTATAACACTGGGCTGAGCACACACAGGATAATGAAGCATGGCTGAGCTCTGGCTCCTTCTAGCAAGCTAAGAACTGAACAGATAACAGACAGAATCTTTCATGGAGTCAGGAGGAAAGAAGAAGGGAAAGAAGAAATTATTATTGATGATTCTGCAGATTTCACATGTTCTGTTTGGAGAAATGAAGAATGATACAGTCCTGGCAGGTGTGTATGACCGTGTGTGTGCAAGAAGGATTCAAAATAAGGTAGAAATACATTTCTGTTATTACATATTCCTATAGATACTTTCCAATATCTTTCCAAGCATGATGCTCCCATGGGATATTTCCCAGATTGCTGGTGTCCCAGGGGCCTCTTCCAGGAATCCCACCCAAAAAAAAAAAAAGGAAAGTTATAAAAATTTTATCAAATTTGAGTATGCTGAATCACTGTTCAGACTTGAACCCCTGAAAATGCAGTTAATTACTACACAAACTGCCTCAATCTTCCCAAGAATCAGCACTGAATTCCTTGATCTTACTTTCCTCCTACTCTAGTATTATGGCAATATTTTCAGAGTGCATGTAGCACCAGATGATAGACCGTAATGAGATTTTAACATTCTGGCACATAAGAACAGATAAAGGGCTGATGACAGTGTAGGTTTTCAAATACTGCCAACACTTTAACAGTATTCTTAAGTCAAAAGGTTCTTAAAGTGTGAGCCACTGTAGGTGCACTCAGTAGAGTCTTTACCACTGACATAATAACCATTCACACCTTTAATCTGAGGCTTGCTAAACACCAGGGATATCTTGTGATGTACCATTGGGATGGCCTCAACTCTTCAGTCTGACAAGGTATGCTCTTCATCTTGAAGAGTGCCAGGCACCTGAGATTTACACTGATTTCACCGGTAGAGAGAAGAAAAAAGGTGCTTGACTGCTTCACACACTGAGTCAGGCTCTGAAAGCTTGTGTTAGCTGTTAGAACACTCTGGAAAACAAAGATTTGCTATAATTTTAATGATGGACTTGTTTTGGCCTGTAGGTCTTCCTACTTAGCAAACTTGTACAGTAATCAGCACAAAATTTAGCATTAAATAACCCAAAGTACAAGTAAGCAGACAACTTGTCTTGTCTAAATAATTTAAAATTATTTCGCTTTCCCTTATCCTTTTGGTAAGGGTTTGAGACAGATGAAAAGCCAGACAGTCAGCATGACTCCTTTCAAAATGATATTGGGCAAAATAATCACCTTAGAAGCCTGCCTAGCCCAATGCAAATCAAGACACAGTGCTTAAAACTGACTTAAAGATGAAATTAGAATATACTGGGGGGAGCAGTATTGTTAGTTCTTCAAACAACATTTGAAGTTTTAGGCAGTGGCATAACTTCTGCTGTGCAGAAGCCTAGAAAGTCTGAAGGTTTTGGTAGACTATTTTCCTAAGCCACTACTTGCTGTGAGGTTTGCCAAATAAAGCTGGAATCCAGTGAAAAAATAACAGGCAGGCTTTTCAGGTGCCATTATTTTTGAGTAGTAATTTTAAATACCTGTAGAGCCTAGATTTTCAGTTGGTATATCTGATGTAGTTCTCTTTCCTCCATCATTCTTTATAGGTACAACAAGTATGATCAGCAGTTCATATTTCTTCCATGACCACTAAGCACTGGGGAGCAGAAGCTAGATAAAGTTGAGGAGGCTGAAAAGAAAAAATTCAGTGTTACATGTTTACCCTTTCTAGACTCAGCAGATCCTGATTATATTTGTTCTGAGGTCCTAGCCTTTTCCTGCTGCCAGATAATGTATTTTCTGAAATTTAGGCTCCTCTGGGGGTTTGAATCTTTTCATACTGCAGAGTGTAAGGTTTGCTTCAGTCAAAGGTAAAGTAATGTGCTTTATAGAATTCTAGAGCAAACTGTAATTTAAAATACACTGCAATTTCAGATAGTAGCTCTGAAACGACAGATACGTGCTCCTCTTGGATGCCCTAGGCTGGCCCTGTGGCACTGTGATTTCAGGTTTACAGTTGCTTAAAGGGCTGTCTACCTCCCCTGGAGGTCATCCCGGCCAACTGCGCTGCTCAAGGGGGGCTACATAGAGCAGGTTGCCCAGGGCCATGTCCAAGTAGCTTTGGAATATCTCCAATATGGAGACTTGACAACCTCTTTGGGAGGCCTGTGCCAGTGCTTAGTCATCCTCACAGTGAAGAAGTGTTTCCTGCTGTTGAGAGGGAACGTCCTGCATTTCATTTTGTGCCCATTGCCTCTGGTCCTGTCACTAGGCACCACTGAGAAGAACCAGCTCACTTTTCTTCACACCCTCCCTTCAGGTATTTGTAGACACTGATGATATTCCCCTGAACAGTCTCTTTTCCAAGCTAAATAGTCTCAGTTTCCCTCTTCCTGCTTCATTAGTTTACACTTCCATTTAAGACGTTAGGGGCAGGAACTGAGACAGTTTCAGACAAAATTCTCTGCAAATAAAACCTCAGTGCAAAAAGCAAGACATCATTTATAAAGGAAATAAAATTTATGCAAGTTTTTGTAGGTCCTTAATGTTTCGTAGTGAACTTGGTGACACTTTAGTTCTTTCTGAAAGGACAGGTGCTGAGAGTGCATTTGAAAAATAAAGAAAAATAATTCATCTTGCAAATAGAGAAATTCAGAATAGAAAGCTGTAGGCATTTGGAAAAATTGTGTCATATGCTTCAGAATATATTAGAGTCCTAAATAATGCTGGGTTTTGGTATTTAGACAGAAAAACAAATGTGTTGAAACTGATAATAAACAGACCTAAAATCACATTTGGGTTAAAATCGCCAAGATGCAGAAATGTATATTTTCTAAATTTTTTTTTTTTTCCCCTCAGTCCTCAAAGGGAAAGCTATTGTTTTAAGTGGAAACCAAGACTTACAGAATTCATTGTTATCCAGAGGACCAAAGGGGTCTTCTGAAGGCTACAAGAAAGACTCCCTTGCATAGAATATTTGGATTTATTTTTCTCTCAGAAAAATGTGAATGCTAAGATTATTTGAGATTTTGTGGGGACCTCTCTAACACAGTTTTCAAGTCAGTCAATTTGTAAATGTTTTGATCATAATATGGATTAAAAGATGAGAAGCAGAAAACCCCACACTTCCTGCTAATTAGAAGATGACATTTTCTTTTTTTTACTCTGTGGCATGTGCACACACAGAAACTCAGACTTTCAGTATTTGTTGCTCTGTGACTTTTTAAAAATACAAACAGGATTACAAATTCAACATGGACTTCAGACAGGTAGATTGAATGTACAGGGAAAAATCCTGGGGTTATTCCACTAAATAAGTGGAAATATTCCAGGACAAAGGTACAGTCATAACTCAGCAAATATTTCTATGAGGTAAATGTTTTTGGGTGAATTGTTTAATTTCCACAGTAAACAAAAAATGAGCTCATTTTCAGTAGGGCAATTAATTTTGAGAAGCTATAAATAATCAGTACTGCATTTTGTTATATATTCTGAGAGACAGTTCAAGAACAGAAAAGAATTCTCAAAGCAGAGAAATAGCAGCTAAAATCTTTCTATTCACTAAGAGTTGCATTTTTTCTTAACTGAACAATATATGGGCTTTTTAAGTAACAATACATCACAGTTATTTGTCTAGGTAACCAGTCTGAACTGGCTGGAATTACACTGATGCTATGGACATGTGTGACCCAGTTGCTGTAAGGCCCAAGGAACACAGATCAATGAGGAGCAAACTTTGCCCATGCAAAGAAGTGCAATCCCTGTGTAGGGAAACTCAGTCATCTTCTACAGTTCTGCCACTTGGAAGGGGTAACAGGACAAGCAAGCTAAAAGCAGAGTTAAAAAACACCCCCACCCAACCCTACAGTGCAACAAAAGAGCAAGGACATGCTTTGCCTTCTGCTAATTAAAATGGCCATTCACTGGAAAGTATTGTGGGAATATGTACCTATGATAAAGGCTTTCCTCAGTTTGAGTTACACTACAGGATTGTTATAAAAAGACTTGAAAGGGGGAAAAAGGGTGCATTTCCATGTCCTCTGTATTTGAAATGCAGTTCATAAGACTTCCTGTAAATTTGTTTTTGAGACGGGTTTCATACAGAAACTTTAAGAAAATATTAATGATGATGCATATTTCACAAAAACAACAGATGTGTCTCCGATGGAGTTCCTGAGATTTGAGATCTTTATCACAGAATGATGCTCTGCAATTCACCTGCTCCCAGCCTCCTCACATTTCAGTTTGGTGGATGTTACCTCAGGGTTTTCAAGCACATTGCTTACTGAGAAAAGGCTTTCCAAAATCTGTGATACTTGAAACATTAATTTAGAAAATCTAATTTAATGTACAGTGCATTTGATGTTTTAATTCATATCATTTCCGTAAGAAAATGTGTGTTACCTATGTTTCTCTGAAGCAATACTTTAATTAGAGTTAAGGCCAAGTGATAATTAATGGGGCTTGTACAAAAACCCTCATGCATCAGATTTATTTACTTTTATTTTTAAGAAATAATGAATATTTAGATGTGTGTGGGACACAAAAATTTAAGATTTAGATTCAAAATTGTTTTGACTTTTCAGGAATACTAGATTCTGAATCTTGTACTTGTTGTTTGTAAATAGTCTTACCAGAAATTTATGGTGCATTTTTAAGTCGATTTCTTTTAAGCTTCTCTTGCTCACATTCCTGAATAAAGTGACTTATCATTTGTATCTATCTGTTACAAATAGATTATTCTAACTGCACAAGTTCATCTTTTGATGTCCTTCTTTTCATGACTGATAGATTACTGCTCAGGAATAATTTTTCTCTCTTCTTGGATATTGACCTGAGATTTTGTCCCATCAATTTTCTACATAGTTACTTAGTCCCAAGATAGACGTCGCATTCAAGAATCAAAATTAAATAATCAAGTTTGCTGACGACACCAAGCTGTGTGGGGCAGTCCACCTGCTGGATGGAAGGGATACCATCCAGAGAGACCATGACAGGCTTGAGAGATGGGCCTGTGCAAACCTCATGAAGTCCAACAAGACCAAGTGTAAGGTCCTGCACATCGGCCAGGGCAATCTCAAGCACAAATTCAGTCTCAATGGAGAAGAGATTGAGAGCAGCCTTGTGTAAAAGGACCTGAGGGTGTTGGTAGATGAGAAGCTTGACATGACCTGTCAAGGCACATTTGCATCCCAGACAGCCAAAAGTATCCTGGGCTGCATTAAAAGAAGGATGACCAGTGGGTCTGATTCTACTGCTGTACTACACTTTTGTGAGACCCTGCCTGGGGTACTGAATCCAGCTCTGGGGCCCCAGATGTGCACCTGTTGGAATGGGTCCAGGGGAAGGTCATTAAGATGATCAGAAGGATGGAGCACCTCTCCTATGAAGACAGGCTGAGAGAGTTTGGGTTGGTCAGCCTGAAGAAGGGAAGTCTCTGGAGAGACCTTACTGCACTTTCCAGTGCCTAAAGGAGGCTACAAGAAAGATGGAGAAGGACTTTTCACTAGGGCATGTAGTGATAGGACAAAGGGGAATGGCTTTAAACTGAAAGAGAAGTTTTAGATTAGATACTAGAAAGAAATTCTTAACTATGAGAGTGGTGGTGCATTGGAACAGGTTGCCCAGAGAACTTGTGGATGCCCCATCCTTGGAAGCATTCAAGATCAGATTAGACGGGGCTCGCAGCAACCTGGTGCAGTGGAAAGTGTCCCTGCCCATGGCAGAGGTGTTGGATGTAGATAATCTTTAAGGTCCCTTCTAACCCAAATGTTTCTGTCATTCTCTGATTATATAAATGTCTACCTCATTATATAGATAACATACATAATACAGTCAGCCACCTGTTCTTCATTTGCAGGTCTTCCTGTTAAAAACCATTTCATAATACACTCTGACTCCTAATTTGTGTGTCTTAAAGGACCTTTCATGGGAAACATTGATCACATTATCAGTAAAAGGGATATTTCAACTATGCAGTCTTTTGTTGTAACAAGCCAGCGGTTGTGCTCTGATTCTTGCTTTATCTAAGGAATAAGGGTTTGCTTATTTTACCTGTGAGATGTTTTATTTTAATGTTAGTCACAGAGGCCCCTATGAACATTAGGTACCTGAAAATTTTGGCATCATGGCTGTTTTCTATTGGCATTGTTTGACAATTCTATTCCTCCTAGAACATTCCTTACATCACTTTGATGTTGGTGCATGTACACATTGTATAATGCATTGTATCAAGGTATTAAATGTTAATTGGTTTCAAATAATCTTATTTCTAACATAGCAAATAAAAAATCTTGATTGTGAGAAAAAATGGATATTAAAGAGAATTTAGTCTGCAACTGGATGCTTGGGCACAGTAATGACAGTTTTGAATCTATTAGATTTTAAGAGTCATAGTGTTTTACATCTGTGATTACATTCAGGTGCTAAAAAAAAGCAGGCAGGGAGGAAAACAGTGGAAAAAAAGAAAGGATTGAAGAACCTGACATCTTCAGAGGGTGAGGAAGGATCTACAGAGAATTGTGTTTCTGTCAGTAAAGAATTATTGCATGACAGCAGACCATAAACTGCAAGGTAAGAACCTTTACATTTTTCGGTAACTAAAAACACAGTTGTGTCTGTTTCTGATACTCAGAGCCAGACTTTCCTGTCACCAAGTATTTTCTCTGAACATATGTCAAGTGCTGCTGAAGGTATCAGCACAGCAGACTGAAAAACTCTGCTTTGAAACAAAAGCATCAAGTGTCTTGTTCTTTGTGAACAATATCACAACAAGGCTCACTAAAAGGTATGGCGACTTTTGTAAAACAGCGTAGGAAATGCATCATTTATGAAAGATAGAGAATTAAAAGGAGGTTGTATTTTGAACCTCTTTTTGTGGTTTTGCAGAATATACAAAATTCTGATATTTGTGCACTCAATTATTTCTAATTTCTGGTAACTCAAAATTTTGAACTTTGCCAAAGTTTTAGTTTACGTGTTAACTGTTTATAGTTATGTAAAGATGTTTCAAAAATCACAAATGACAATAATTTTCATTTTTTTATCTTTACTTTTACTGAGGAACTACAATGTAGTAGCTGTAGTAGTAGTAATAAATATAGTAATAAAAATAATAAGAAGAATAAAAAATACATCCAAGCCCCAGATGCCATGTGTGTGAACTGTTGCAACCTTCTGTGTTTTAACATGCTCCAATCAAAATAATTTCAGTTGATCTGTGAAAAGTTTATCTGATAAACTCTAGTTCACATAACAACAAAGACTTTCAGGACACTGGGCAGAACGAACTCTAGACAAACTATTTTAGGTCTACATGGTCAGCCTTGTTCCCAGTGCCATATTTCTCATTCAGCCTTAGGGAAAATAACTCATACACCTAAATTAACAGCATAGTCTCCAAACCTTTGCAAGCACTCGGTGAAGAGAAACATATAGTCTGCCAAAATGCAATTCACAGCTAGGGTACAAATTAGATGCTCTAAATTATTTCTTGAGAAGCTATTCTTTCCCTGGTTATGTCTATAAAGAGAGACTCAGCAATGTTTCTTGGGACAGGAGCCCTGAATTTGTCCTGGTTTCATGATGGGATATAACATAGCATGCATGTCTTCCTTTCCTAGTTATCCCAATCTATATGCTAAGTATTTTACATTATTTTAGCAGAATAAATATGTCACTCAGGATATCCCCCAAAATAAAGGGTTAAAAAGTTCAACTTATTAATTCTACAAAGAGAATTATATTGCAAATACATGAATCAAGATCCAGTGAAGTTCAAAAGAGAATTTTTACATCTCTTTTCCACAAAATGTGAACGGTCCTTGAGAAGAAAATCAAGACTAGGAAAAGACTCCAGGGAAACACAGAAATTACGTTCATTTGTTTAGTATGCTTTGTTTTGTTACATGAGTACATGACAATAAATAGTCATACATTCTTAGGTGACTCAGTCTAATTCTGCATATCTAAAATAAATACTAACCTGCTCTCATAAAAGTTATGCACTACTTTAGCTTCTGAATAACCTTTCCATAGAAGCTAAACTTTTTTTTTGAGCTCTCCATTTTCAATTTAACTCACTTGCATATCTCATTTTCTTTTTGATACTTACTTCTGTTTATCTGAAACTAAACTCCAAAATAAGTTGCAAATTTTGCACACTTTGCAAGACCTAATAATCTGATTTTATAAGACACATTTGTCTCCACTCACAATCAAGAAAACCTGCAAAAAGCCCCACAAGCTCACTAATCTCAGAAGACAAATCTAGCATTTATTTCAAAATCATTATGTGGAACGTGACCATCTCCATTGAATGTCTGGAATTCAAGAATGCATTTCATAAAGATTCAGAGAGGTCTTTGTAGTTACATTCCAGTCTGAACTATGTCCCAGGGAAGAACATCACTGCTCTTTCAATGAGATTGCCACATTTGTATTTTATTGCTTTGAGCCTTGGAGGACAAGATGACAGATATTTAAAAAATAACAAAAAATGGACAAATGGATTAGTTGTCTGAACTCAGCCTAGAAATGCTCCAAAAGTAAATTCACCGAAATTTTCTTTATGGGTGTTTTCTCCGTAATGTCACTGAAATGTTTTCAACCTGGATATTTATCAAAGAGTTTAAATTTTGGCTGTTGCAATATGAAAAATCTCACAGCTTAATGATGATCCTAAAAATTTAAAATGGTTTAACTGAATGTTATTTACTTAATACCATGAACTCTTTAAGGCAATTAATCTCTAATGGAAATAATTCTCTGAGGTTCAAGGTCTATGATATATTTTCCCTAAGCTGTGTAACACATCCATGCCAACAGAGGGATAAGGCTTTACTAAATTTTTAGGGGAGAAGACATCTGATAATGCTGAAATATCATCCCTATAAAAAAGTCTTCAGCTACAACTTGCAAGTACCTCTCTAACACATCAAGTAGAAATAAAGACAATCTGTCATCATAATGGTCATGAGCAAAAAGTTGTCTCAATTGCTCTCCTACTGGAATGCTCAAAATCCAATTCTGAACAGATTTTATACTCCTATAGAGACCCACCAGTTTAACTATTATTTGATAACTCTACTGTAAAAATCTTACGAATTGTATACATAATATCAAAGCCCAGCACTCTGATCTGGTATAATTCAAGTTTACAGGAAATCATTAGGCTTTGGGTTCAAGACCATAACCAAGGCACAAACTGTTCGAAATCTAAGGTCTGCTCTCCCCAGTTAACAAGTCATAGAGCTCCAAAACTATCCACAGGGATAACATGCTTGCTAACAGGAAAATTAGTGCCTTCCACAACATCATTGGTTATCGAGAATTACCTGCTTGTGAACAGAAGGTGCCTGTCTATAAATCTGTGACATAACCATTGGAATTGAAGTCAGTATAAGCAAAATAAAGTGATTGTGTCAGCAAAACACCTTATTTGTTTAAGGAATAACTTATGTATTCCAGACTTAGAATGAAGTGCATGACACATTTCATTCTTTTCTCTCACAATAATAAATAAAATACATTTAGTAAAATGGTGGACTTGGCTGAACAGATAACAAATAATAATGATGATGCCTGCAGAAAAATCCATAAACCCTAATTATTCTGGCTTTTATCCAGCATATATAAAAAGCTGGAAACCTATTTCTTTGCTGAAGCAACACGTTTCTGACAAAAAATATCAATAACTTTATTGAGATATTTAGGTAAGATTTACTTCACATGTGAAATGGTAATTCCTCGGAAATTTATTTAGCAATGCATTTTGTTGTCTTGATAGAACTACTTTTAAACCCCAAACTTTTTAATGGAAATACTTTGCATCAGAGAACAATAATAAAAACAGAAGACGGGGTACAGTAGGAGCAAGGAGATAGCACCACAGAGATAGAATAGCATATATGAATACTGTATGGTAAACCTTGATTTTATTAGGCATAACACAATTGTAGACTAGTAGAAGTTTAAAAAGAGGGAAGAAAGAAAAAGAACCCTTGGTTTTTGAAAGAGTCCAACCAATCAAGAAAATGTATAATTTTATGAATTTATAAACTAGAAGTTGACAGGAATTTTCTCAAGCACTCAGACACATTGCCCCTTTATATTACTACGCTTTATGAATTATGAATTTTGGCTGATGAGAAAGCCTAAGGGTGACAATGGAGCTTCAGTGTCAGTAATGCATTGTCATTTCACGCTGTTTGAGTTCCTACTATACCTAGATGGATTTTTCAAGCTTAAATAATGCTACTGACTGCCAAAGATTTTATTAAGAGGTCTGACGATATTATATGCTCTGCTGGTAAGATACTAATCCCTATTAACTAGAAAAGGGTCAAATACTTTGAGAGATTGCTAGGGTTATTTTTGTCTGCCAGGGGTGTTCAGATGTAGTTATANGTCAGATAGTGAAATAGAAAACCATTTTTCCTGCATCAAGAAGAATGAAATTTGAGTAGAAAAGACAGTTGTTCTGTGAGATTTTACATGGCTCCTGTTGCCAAGGAAACAATTTCTTTTGGCTTTGAAAGGTTTGGTAATGGTTGCCCTAGCTACAACTCGGGCAGCGTAGAACAAGAGGGGCTATTTATCTCATGTAGTTGTATATATATACTCACAAAAACACACTTACCCTCACATTAGGGAGGGAGAGATTTAGTAAAATCGAATTATGGAAACACTGAAGTTAGAAAAACATTCTGAATAACATTCGAGGAATGTGGAATGTACTGATAGTAGAGCCATTGGCACTGGCTTAAGTCAATCCATCCCATACCTGAAAATATAAGGTTCAAAAAGAAAAAAGAAAAAAGAAGAAAAAGATAAAGTGCAAATTAGAGAGCTCATCCACTTACCTAATCAGCTGCTCAATATTTGAAGTTTAGACTCAAAAAATGATGAAGAATAGAGAATATTTATAATTTTGAACTTGTGGAAACAAAATTTTTTACCTTAGAACCTCTGACTAAATTTGAATTGGAAAATCAGATCCATTATTTTAAAGATAACTTTAATATTTTACTGATACATCACAGTAAAACATTCTTTGAGTTAAAATGGAAAGGACAATTCCTAAGGATGGACTTTTAGACATAGGAGGTGAGGGAAGCGATGATGAAAGACACCAAATAGAAATTCATTAGTTGATTGAAAAATTGATTGATTGTACTGGATCACAAAAGGAGAAAGTTTTGCAGGTGCTGATAGGGATGAAAACTGCACCAGGAATATCAAAGTAACATATTTTTTCTATGTAGAAAATACAGATCCATTTTAATGAGGTCTTCAAATCACATGCAAAGTTAGGGCAAGGTAGGGATAAGAACTGGCATACAAAAGCTTCCATAAATATTAGGTTCAAAAGCTGTAGTGGCAAATCAAGAATAGCAAGAAATGAAGATGAGAAAAAGGAGGAGATTGGGTACAAGTACAAAAGGAAGAAATGTCTGTCTTATAAATTTTAGTTCCTCTAGCTAATGTCTGGATGAGTATCACAGACTTTCCCTTCTCAGAACAAAAGCATATTATATGAACACCAAACTTGTGGAGGAAAAAGAGCCTGATTTATTTTTTTTCTTCTAATGAAGACCATGATGATCACTCCAGAAAATTTAAAAAAAATGAGAGAATTTTAAAAACATCTTCTGTATATTGTGGATTAGTGTATTTTCTGATTTTCATTTATCCCACTGATATTTTAAATTACCAAGGTGAAATTTTTGTGCACGGAGGGTTTTATTTTAATTGAAAAAGCAAAATATACAAAATATCCACAGTTTTCTCCTATACTTAGACTTGAAATCTAATCTATCCTTTCAAAGAAGTCTTTATGAAAAGAAATGCCATATAAGTAGATGCTTAAGGAACACAGTTTTCTTCTCTTGTGAGGATTTAGTGTGTATGTGAAACAATATTGATTATAAAATGAGATTATAAAATATCTGGGTTTTATTCGATTTCAAAACACTTTAAGTATCTTAAAAAATTAGAAAAAAATACATGACTCATATAGTAATTTCAGCTCAAAAATGGATGAGTGGCAGTAAGTCTGAGAAAGCGACTATGTATTTCAACTGGTTTTAATTCTATATAAAATATTGCCTGTTATTATTATGAAGAGCAGCAATGTGTAACCTTGAAAGGAATTTTGTTTTGCCATAAGTGGGACTTTTTACAAGAAAATGCAGTGATAAGACAAAGGGGAATGGCTTTAACCAGGAAAAGGGTAGTTTTAAATTAGGTGTTAGGAAGAAATTATTTACTATGAGGGTGGTGATGCACTGGAACAGGTTGCCCAGAGAAGCAGTGGATGCCCCATCCCTGGAAGTGTTCAAGGTCAGGCTGGATGAGGCTCTGAGCAACCTTTTTTTCTGTTTTTCCTGTGTGTTTGCATACCAGGTGAATTTATTAATTTGTTATGTCTAGTGGAATGTCTAGTGGAAGGTGTCCTTACCCATGACAGAGGGGTTGGAGCTAAATGGTCTTTAAGGTCCCTTCCAACCGAAATCACTGTATGATTCTATGTTCAAGAAAATGGTTCTTTTTCCTCTACAGCCAAAAGAAGCTTTTGGGGTTTTTTGATTTTCTTTCTTTTCTTTTTTTTTTTTTTTCTTTTTCTTTTTAACTTCTTTTGAGTTTGCTTTCTACCAGCTCATCACTGGAATAACACTAGTAAAAGGCCTGTGTTTCCTCTGTGGTCAAACATGACATTGATGAGCAAATAAAGAACTATCCATTCATCTACTTTCATGATGTGCTGTCAAAAAGAACCAAAATGGTAACTGAAATAATATTGCTCAATATCAATACAATTAACCATGGAAATAAGAGATAAACAGTGAAGGCATGAACTTTTATTTTTCTGAAATACAAACTCATGTCTCTCAGCAGCTCCAGGCAATCAGACTTGAGACGATGTATTTTCTTAAAGAAAAAAACCCCAAACAATAAAAAAAGTCAAAAGAAAACAACCAACCAAGCAAACTCAAACACTAATTTGGATACTAAACCTTTGGAAATACCTTAACACAGAGTTGAAGTAAAAGGTTTACAGCATTCAGGGAAAAACAGCTGAGTCTGTGAGGGTAAGTCAGTTTTAAAAGACCAGCTTCCTGTTCTGAGTCTTAATCAAGTATTCAAAAGTACTCATATAGAATGAACACACTGTATCTGTATTATCATAAAATAATTCATGCTGAGCTTCTTTTAAACTCAGACTCAAACAGAAAACAAGAATATTTATACTGCCCTAACAAAAACTAATGAAATATTAAATAATCTTCATAGGATTTTAAGAGGTAGTCAAGGAAAACAAACTTCTAAAGTTACAAATATTTTTATCATTATCTTGTTTCTCTCTGTAGTACAAGACAATATTAGCAAAACATTTCAAATATTATATAGTTCTCAATAATATTGTGGTTCTTAGCTAATAACTATGTTTTATTATAGTTTTTTCCATCTGTCTAGTAATCATTTTGGCTGTTAAATCAACACTAAGACCAACAAAATAAACCAGTTAGACTTCCAGAATACAGTCTCCCTAAACAATATAAGCTGCTTGACCCTACTGCTTATCTGAGTCAGCTTGCATGCAAATATTTAAAACATTCTTTTACTTTGGGTTTCTTCTCACTTTATTACCTATGTCAAACCTTCTTTACAATTGAGGGAGTTTATACACTTTTAGCTTTTAGAATGAGGTACACACTGGGGAAAAAAACAAGCTCTAAACTTAAGCAGGCTCAAATGAATATTTTTTCTGGAGACATATGTCAAACCAACACATTTCCCCAGTCATTGAGTCAAATGATACTTTTCCTTTCACCTTAAGTGGAAGGAAACGGTCTTCCTTACACAAGAACAATGTTACTTCTTTATGATTACACATTATTGGTTACTGCATGGGGAAATATTACATCTGCTCTTTTGAAGAGCTCCTCTCCACTGAATAGGACTCTTCTGCTACACTAAAATATAGACTGAAAAAAAGACTGAGGTACATTTTCCAATTCTGGATTAAAAAAATACATCTGAATGTTTTTATCTTTATTGTAGGCATAATTGATATCAATAAACTGCAATGGAGCACACAAATCAATTCAGTATTCTGACTCAAACAGGTGTCCATTCACTTGAAATAAAATAAGGAAGAAAAAAAATACATAGAATTCAAACCACTACTTCCAAGATGTAGACAGGATTTGAAGTAATACATCACTGCCTATCTACAAACAACATTTGATTTAAAGCCACTAGGTGTCAGCATATAAGTATTCCTAAAGAGATTTATCTGCCAGAAAAAGTAGTTGGCAATAAACAAATATGCAAGATTGTAGGTGGTGGATGATTCCTTACAAAGCCATGGAATAAAGCTATAAACTTACCAGGCTCACTGATAAATATTAGAATGATCGAAGAATATTTTTCCACATGATAAATGAGTCTGGAATGACACCTTCTGGTTTTTGATAAGGTACTCTGGATGTTCTGACTTGTACAGACCTTTAGTGGTTTGACTTCAAAATAAATGAGTTCCCAACCAAAACCATCTGATAAGAGCAGGTGGTCTTTTTGTCAGGAGACACTGTCTAACAGATACTTCATCTGGCATGTTCGCTGAGCTGTTTAGTCCTTGTACTGGAATTTCTCAGTAGCAATCAAGTCATTGTCTAGTAGTTTTCTGTTGTCACTAAGACCCTAATGGAACCTCCAGCGATGATGATGAGCACAGAATTGAGGGACAAATTTAAGTCATTTATCTTACTAAGGATCTGTTATTAAAGTAGAGCTAATAACTCAAAAAACCAGGATGCTTAAGGCAGGTAATACTGCTTTAACA
Source organism: Edolisoma coerulescens (assembly GCA_013397115.1). NCBI lineage: Eukaryota > Metazoa > Chordata > Aves > Passeriformes > Campephagidae > Edolisoma > Edolisoma coerulescens. The sequence continues at coordinate 554,371 of VWZW01002393.1, forward strand.
AGAACATTTTGAAGACAGTGTACTTCCATCACTTTGGACTGCTACTTTTGTGCTTCTTCTTCTTTATGTGGAAGGTGTCTGACAGGGCACAGAGTATGCGACCAAAACTGGTTAGTACTCCTGACTCATCCCTAGATTTTCAGCTATTGATAGACTCCTGGCGTGTCTCTCCCTGTAATTCACTTAAGGTTCTTTGTTACGTTTTTGTTTTAATAAGTAGTGACATTTCCTTGAGTTTACATGATACTGTTTATTGGATATACTGTAACTATCTAATGAAAACTGTAGATACACCTCAGAGAATTCAGAAAACATGTGAAGGGTATTAATAGCTATTTAAGTATGATTAATGAAATATCTAAATGACACACTAGTTTGAGAGCAATCTACATTTCATGGCCACGCTTGCATAGATAAAGATTGTACACTGGTGTTAAAAGTGTTGGGTGTGTATTTTACTCCTATCTTTTTCTGCATAAATGTCCAGACTGTGTGACTAATCATAGTGAAGACATTCTAAATATAAACAGAGTGGCTCACACTGAAACATAGCATAAATGTCTCCATTTTTGTTAAAGTATAGGGGATGCTTTTAGGTAAGGAGCAGCAGATTGATGAGAAAATAGATAAAATATATCCGGAATAAAGTGTAGCTCATTTATTTAATCTTCTAACACATATGGTAAGTATGTCAACTAGACTGTCTCCCAAAATTGGTAAAAAAGAAACACATAAAGAGAGGTATAGAAAGAGAGCATGGGAGTATATGCAGCTCTGACAGATGAAGAACAAAGTGACAAAATAACTAGCATCTTTGGCAGCTTGAAATGAAAATCAGACAGAAAGTCACGGCAGCTGTTTTTTCCCCCCCTCATGTTGACCAGAACTACCTGTCAGTGCCGTGCCCCTTAAGTGATTTACTGTATATGTGTATAGCAAATTCAGCAGTATAAGAGAGAAGTATTTGGCCCTCTGTCCTCAAAACACCAGGTTGTCCTAATGTCCCTTGCCTCAAGAAATAATTCAGAACAGTTGCCTTACAGAAAGAAGCCATGTAACACTGATTGATGATACAGATCTACAGAGAAACTTTTTAAAGAGAATTGTGGTTTTCAGGCAATAAATTAGCCTTTCTTTTCCAAAATTTCCTTTAAAATGCCCCACTCTTAAACACAAGGATACAGGCAACATTTTTTTTTCCTACTGGAGAAACACTAAGAAATAAAAGCGTTATCCTAGAAAAGGCTTTTGCACTTCTTTCTGCTTCTAAAATATATTGCTACACAGTTGTCCTTATGTAAGTTTATTTACAGAAGTCCAAGTATTGCTCTAAAAAATCTGAGTATCAACAAATTAAGCCTACAAAAACATAATGGTTCTGAAGCAGTTTGTTGAGAGATCTCCTGTCCCAGGGACTGCTGACTCCTGAAGGCAGCTGTTGACGCAGTGTATTACATATTTCAGTGAAGTATCGGGTAGGGGTAGTTTTCCTGTCTTGCGTCTTTCAGCACGGAACCAAAATGGATGAGAGAATTCACAAGATTTTGCAGTTCATTTGAGGTAACAGTAGAAACCTCATTTGACATCCATCTTCAGGATGACAGTGCCTGAAGCGCTGTGAGGCTCGTAAGGTAATGCTCTGCAAGTGAGAGGTGCGAAGAGCCTCCTGCCATCCTCAAGAAGTGCCTCACAGCCCCGACCCCGCTCTGACCACCAGCATCACTACCCTGACCTGCTGCACTGAGTGCCTGACCTGCCTGGCACCCGTTGTGTCACCTCACCTGGAAATGGCCAGCCTGCAGCGTCCCGTGGCCAAGCTTTGCTTTTTGGGCACAATGGGACTATGCCAGAAGGGAAAGGGAGTAGAGGGAGAGAGAAATGAAGGAAAGGAATAGGAGTGGAGCAGGGAGGGGAAGGGTGTGGATGTGCAAGGGTTGTCAGCCTGAGCTGACCCCCAACAAGAAGTAATAAGACCTAAAAGGCAAAGAATTGATAAGAGCGGCTGAAGTAAGTCATATTTTGCAGGCTACATGGAAGACAAAATGGTATCATGGCTGATGTGTCGTTTGCTGCATGTCTTGGTTCTGTCACAGAAACACGGGTGGTTGTGTCTGCCTTTTCTTAACAATTTTCCTGTATCCATGGAAGATATTTAAATTTAAATAAACCTGGTTTATTTAAATAAACCTGGTTTAATGAGGACATTACAAATATAGGGCAACATGCACCCATCAGAAGCCTAGTAGATCTGGTGGTAATTGCCTTGGAACTTCTGGATGCAGATGCCTCTCTTCTGTCCCCTCCCCTGCATTTCTGTCCACTCTCATCACTGCTCAGCTCCTGAACCAGAAGGCAGGATGAAAGTGGTGATGACTAAAGAAGGCAATTTTTTTGTACTAAGGGGAGAGGGCTGCTACTGTCCACTCCATTCCATCTGAAAAAGTCAAGAGAAGGAGATAGATGACAGCAGCTTGAAGTAAATGCAACCTGGGCATGGCAGGGACATTATGAGACCATTATTCAAATGATCAGGTGTGTTTGGCTGGGATATTTTTAACATGCCATAACGCTTGACTTCAGAGTTCTGAAGTGATTCTGTTTCTTAAAGCCCAAGTAGCTTGATAGTGACAGAGGTATACATGTTAGTTGTTTTTTTAAAATTTTTTAATCTGTGTCAGCAGCTGCAATACATACATACATACATACATACATACATACATACATACATATATACATACATCCTGCACTGGTAATTACATTTCCTTGGCATGGTGACAAAGTCCTTTACCAAAGGCTACACTTCAACATTATTTAAGGGTTACCATTGATTCACAGAGCTATTACCCCTTTACACAGGAATAATAGATTTTTGAAGTGTTTTGGTCTAAATGGTCAATAGGTACCCTTTTGCTTCTGAGTAGTGAGAACTCTTTTCTTTCTGGACTGGTTTGGACTGAGAAATCCCCAGACTGTTAGTCTCTCCAACTGTACCGTGACAGCAGTGCTAAAGATGCACTTGTCATGAAAATCCCTGGGATCTAAGATATTGTGAGCAGTAGCCAGGTGTCTTGTGTGAGGAATTTTACTGAATTCTCCCACCAATAATCACATGTAGTGCTGACCTTTAGGTGCAGCGCAAGCCATAGCTCTTTCCTTATTTGTTGCTCCAGAGGGAGTGAGAAGAGGTCTGTTTGCTGTAGACAATTGTTGGTTTTTTTCTGACAGATGTAAATGTCAAAGGATATCTGGGATGCTTTGGGTACCATTTAATGTCATCATTATTTTGGTGCCTAGCAAAAGCTACCAGGGCATCCATAAACGTGCAGCAGCCCTGGAGAGGCCAAGAAGAATGGGGAACTAATTGATGAATTGGTTGACTCTGACAGTTATAGTCAGTGGGTCCTCCTGATCAAAAAAAAAAAAAAAAAGAAAAAAAAATTCCTGATGCTGTCAGCAAAGGAGCACTGCCCCTATCTTCTGACAAGTTCAGAAGCTACCTGGAGGGAACTCTAAAATTGGCTGCTTTTTATCTGCTAATGCCCTAACCCAAGAGAACACTGGATCTGACCCAAGCTGTGAGAACTGGCTTTTTCATTCAGAAGGTCTCTTCAGGAGACATGTGTGAGGTTAATAAATCTGCCTCTTGCTGGGATGCCATGTGGTGGCTTCAGCTCTTCCTCTAGCACACTTTATAAAATCAGTGCCCTTTTGTATTGTGAAGCCTCACAACAGCAGCACAAGCCCTTTGGATCAAATGCATGATAGTTATAATTTTCTCTTAGCAGGGTTGCAAGCAAACTGCCTGTCACAAGCGGCTGTTCTAGAATGCATAATTACACCTGTCTGTCTTAGCCAACATTGTCTGTGTAAGACATGATGGATGATTTTAAACTTGCATATTCTTCTTCTTCTTATTATTATTATTACTACTACTATTATTTTACAGAGCTGAATTGTGAAATATATTTAAAATTTCTTTTTTGAGCATTGTCATGAGGTAGTTGAGAAAGGCCACACTCACCAGTTCAAACCTTTTTATTCAAATCATTTCTGCTGTCATTAAAGAAGCTTATTTATATTTCTATCCTGAAAACGTATCTCTAAGTATAACACTGTTAAAGTAATATGACTCTCTTCCATGTCACTTGATAACTCTTGGTTTAGATTTGTGTCCCTCCTCATGCCTTCTGTTTCACATGAATTTCAAGACTCTCAATACAGTTTTTATACTTTACATTTACTGTTTTACATTATACAAAATGCAAGTATGTCATAAACATAATGATCAATTATATATACAGCTTCTTGAAGAGGAAGAAGGCAATTTTCTAAAGGAAACTCACAAAAATAGGAATTCAGAAGCAAGGAAATAAATGAAAAAGTCTTTATCTGTAATTTCATCTCAAAGAAATATTGTTAGCACTGAATTTTTAAAGCTCTATTTCAAACCTGACTTAGAAAGATGAGCAAGCAGTGCATAATCAATAATATAAAGTGAGAAAAGGTGATCCTTTCACACATAGTGCTCACCAAAAAGAGAAATACTTTAATTTCAAAGCTGGAAGGGTGTTTAATTTTTTTTTAGCGCTGCAGGTTTATACACTGCAACAAAGATATCTGGCAAAAAGTGCTTCTCCAAACCTCAAGATTCATAGCAGGTTATGACAAGAAACACAAAACAATTTTTTTTTTTCAAGAAACAATGACTCAGGCAACTTTTTGTATGTGTAATCACAATTGCTTTCTTCTAATAGCATTTCCAAGGAAATAAAGAACACACAATTGAAAAAAATAAAAAGAAAAAAATGCTATTAACATAAAGTGACCATAGAGAAGAACTTGTAATAATACAGCATAGAAGAAAAATACTGTAAAACTCACTTCATAATTAGAGATGATTGAGGAAATCAATGCATCTTTCCCAAGAAAATAATTTTACATTTGAAGGCAAATTCCCTGTCAAAATTTTAACATTTTTGTGTTTGTTTTCCATGAAATATAAGCTCATATATTATTTCTAAATTCTTTCTTCTGTTCCAGTAATTTGTTTCTCAGGTATTTTCATCTCCATTTGCATAGAATCCAGTGCAATATCATCCTCAAACCCACATGGAAATTCTTGGACTTAATATGGTATAAATGTTTATTTGTAATCAAGGAAGCCCTTTTAAAGAAATCACAGAACAAATGATATTTCATTTCTGATTATCTGCCATGAAGTATTCACAGTGCAATCTAAAAGGGGAAATATTTCCTAATTAAAATTAAGAAAAGAGGTTTGTGCTTTCACTCCAGGCAATTAAATGTAACATTTGCATACATATAATTCCATGGGAAACAAAACCCAGGAAGTAGCTGTTTGAGTGTCTATTAATTAAAAAATCCAGCACTTCACTGGTTGTACTACCTGGCCTTTTATACATTCTCTGTAGGTTAATAATTGAATTAAAGTGTACACAAAACAACGCCAATGAAGGGTTTCTTAAAAAGAGCCAATCTCTGTTAGTAGTAAGCACAAAATTATTTTTATTTCCATTAATAAAGACGTATAATTCAAAGGGATATATGATTCCGTAATTAAAAATATCATGTATCAGATCAGTCAAGTACCTGTCATGCGCACACAGTGACAGAAGAATTTGGTAGCCTGGTGTTGGTGGTGTGTTTTTCTTTTTTGGTGATTGCTAGCCTGAAAAATGAAGAAAAGCCAGAAATCATTATCAATATAGAGAAAGCATTTACTTTGGAAAAATTCTCCTGTAACAGAAAATGGAAAATTGTTGAGGAAAATACTGCCATTTGCTACTCAACCCACAGTTATCTGTAGATAGAAAGCAAGTTCAACTAAACCCCGTGAAACTACAAAGTACAGAGCCAACAGTCCATTAGTGTAGCTAGATCAATATAAAGGAAAGAAACATGGCCTTCATTTTGCTTCAGCACTTTTGAAGATGACCTGCTGAAGATTTATCAGTTTTATATAGAATGATTTGCCATCCTCCTCCTCTTTATTTTCTGAAAAACTGTACAAAGTGAAATATAGCAAAAAGTCTGGGGAAGAAAAGTACAGTTTGAAGACATGAGGACATTCTTGCTTCTGGTTTCTGTCAATAAAAGAAAACTAACTGAGGGCAAATTTGTAAGGTTAAGTATTTATTTTCACATTATGACAAACCTTTATGTGTTTTGTAGTTCTCTGCTCTTCCACTGTGCTACAGATTTTGAACAGGATATCTTCTAGAAGTTTACTTACTGCTTAACAGGTAGCATTTTATGTTCATTTCACACTGGTGCTATAACACCATGCCCCGTTTGGCTCAGAAAAAAAAAAAAAAAANAAAAAAAAAAAAAAAAAAAAAATCTTGTTCATTGTGGAAAATGAGAAAGGAGTAATGATGGACCTAATGTGTAATGCACAAATGGGAAGTGTGGAGAGAAAAATGGCAGGCAGCAAAGAAAGATAAGATGAGGATGTTGTGATGAGAAGAGGAGAAGGGGTGGGTGCAGTAAAACCAGCTGGAGGCAAGACAAATAGAATGGCTAGAAGCATCCAGGAAAAAAAAAAAGCAAGCTAAGACCAAGAAGGTGCTTGGTTGATTCATATTTGGAGCTGGTCAGTATGGTTTTCATCTGCTGAAATTTCAATGATTCAATAAGCTCTACACCTCTGTTAGGGAATTCAAACCCATTTCATATTTTCTCTCAATATGTATTTATCACTAGATATATTATCCAAATAAGTAGGAGAATGACATTTAGGATGAACTCCAGAGTTGTTTTCTGTGAGCATCACCTTTGTGCTCTAACTTGTATTTGGGGATGAAAACTCCAGAAAAGCATCTAACTATAGGCAAAGAGCACAAAGCATTAGTAGTTCTAGCACTCCTAGACATTTGATATTGTTTCTATGTCTGATTAAATCCTGGGTTTGATTAGACAGAGACAGGATCTTCATCTCCTTGTCTTTTTTTGTTTAATACACTAAAACATGGTTGAAGCTTAATTGTCAGTATTATTTTACTGGCATTCAAGTGTTTACCCTGCCCTCTCATGTAAATGAAAAAACTGCTTTCTTAGAGCAATGTGCCACTTAAATACTACCCATATCATCAAAAGACTGCAGAATTGCTCTTCTCAAATAGTTTTCTTGTCCAGCTAGTGTGTAGAGAATTACAATTATGAGAGGGAACTATTTATTTTGTAACTACTATTATCTTCTATGCTTCAAGTGCTCTTCTGAGAATTCCTTGAGTTATTGTATTCTATTTGTTATTCTTTTTTTCTTTATCATTCCCTTCTAAGCAACATTTGGTAAGGTTCTTCAGGTTTTTTAGTTTTTAATTTTGTTGTTGGTGTTTGTTTTTTGTTTCTTTATTTTGTTTTGTTTATTTTGTTTTATTTTTTTTCAGGTTTTTCCCCTGGTTCACAATTTTAAGAGGAACCTGCCCTACAGGAAAATTTTTGAAAGTAATTTTAAGAGTTATTAAAAAAAGGAGGTTATTTAAGATATCAAGCAGGGAGCATGTTAATTGAATTCAATCATCCTGGCAAGGACAAAAAGCCACTATCACTCTTATGCTACCACAAATGGAGCAAAGATTTAAGTCTAGGCTACAGAGCTCAGAAGTTTTACTAATTAACATCTACAGGGACAGAAATCCATGGCTACAAAAGACAAACTTGCCTTTTTTTGATCAGGGGAAAAAAAGTATTTCAACATATTTCTAGGTATCATTAAACAGCACTTGACATCTTGCTAGGCCTGCAGCAAAATAAGCAACAACAATATGTTTGATATAGTTGTCTCTGATTTCTGGGTTCGGCAGCTTTTAGGCATCAAAGAGCTGCACAAAATTAAAGATGATAATGTGAAAGAAAGTGCACATTAGTCTTTAATTACATTAAATTGATTAGGAAGAAGCAAGCTCTTGATTGAGAGCATATTAACTTCTGTCTGTGCAGCATACAAGCTAGCTTGTGTGTGAATATACCTTTTAAAAACATGAGAAAGATTTGTTCAATTTGGCAAAGAAAGGCAATTCTCAGGTCCTTGAGAGGTCAATAAAAGTGCATCCAGTCACAGTAAGGAGAAATAAAGTATTCCTTGCTATCACGGGCATGAGCTGGAGCTGTTTTCCATTCTTTCCCTCTGCTCATGAAAATTGCTTCTCAAAAACAATCTTTGACTAAAATAGTTACCTAAGTTGTGACTTCAACATATGCACAAATAATTTCATTAAACATAAGAATTCATGTGCAAAATATATATAATGTATGCAAACCAATTTTTACCATAGTTGTAGCATTTCACAGATTCAGTCAGGAATGTAGCATTGTTCAATATTTAAAATACAGCACTTCAACTAAAAGTACATGCAGGTCTTGTCTTAGAGATGTGGTACACTTAATGAACCTGGGCAAAAAATGTATGCTTTGTTAGCCTCAGTTTTTCAAGCTATTAAATAGCAGAGTAAATACATATATGCCTTGGCGGGGATATTGTGTGGTTGCATTTTCTTTAATGACTGCACAGGGTATCTTGCTTGGGAAGAAGCGGAACAATGTAAGGTACATGATTGGTTATTTCAGTATTTCCCCTGAACATACCTTGGTCATTGCATTACTTCAGATTATTTATTCTAGCTGTGATTTCAGTGAACAACTGACATTTTTCAGATTTACTATTATTCAAGTGTAGTGTGCCCAATATTCAAGACAAAATATGGAATGTACAACATTTCTGAAATGGATTTTAGGCTCAAAGAAGCTTCGGTTTGACTGATGAAGAAAAAATGTCGCCATGTTCCATTGAATCTGCGAGACTAGTAAATGGAGATATTTATGTGCTGGTGTCTCTCTAAACAGTCCAATAAAGAAACTTTAGGTCCAGTCCTCAAAAGATCAAAGTGGAAGCAACTCATCTTATTATTTTTATATTGTGATTTGTTATATAATGACAAGAATAATCTTTATCATTTAGTTCCTTACTTGGCATAAAATTAGTTTTTGGACTGATCAAACACCTCAGGCTTCACCTTAGTGTTTAATCAGTTTCAGCAGCTGTTTGTAGCTTCAAATACTGCAAAGCAATAAAATTTAATTGCTTAATTAAACTCAAACCACAGTGGTCTTTTTAACAGGCAAGGGTCTGCCTAGCTTTTGGATACTCAAAGACAATCAGAGAGCAAAAATGACATTGCTCTTCTCTCAAGGATGGTTGATCTAGGGGTGTTATGTAGATGCAAGGAAAAGCCAAAGGCCTCTTTCGGGAAACAATTAGGATTCTTGTTTCCCATTTTTTGGACCTGTTTTATATCAACACAGCTGCTGTACAGACAAGTGCACATAAATTAATTGATCATTATGCATAAATTAAAGGAAAATTTGACCAGTACACCCAAGTTAATTGAAAAACTGGGGGACAGATCTTTGAGCAGAGTACACTGACTTGTCGAGTTTGATTTATCCTAGTCAAAATTCTGACTCAATGGGGCTTTTTTATTTTATCTTCTGCCTTTGGTATTCAATGTCAGCAGTTCTAGTAAACAGGCACAAACATGCACTGAAGTGAGGTTATTACTTTAGCTATCAAATTGGAAGAAGCAATTTTTGTCTCATTTTGTACTAACTTAAATGTTGAGACCTGTTACTTTTATTTTGAGAACTTCTTTATTACTTCTGGCTCTTACTTAAAAACTCTTTAAAATAAAATTAGTCTATTTGCAGGAATCTTGCTTTCTATTTAATATCCAAATCTAGTAATACTATTAGTATAATACAGCAGATTTAGTTTGCAATTTTAATATTTGAAATTATTTTGGCCTCCATATATTACAATCAAACCATTACAGTTTGTGATACAACTGATTAGAGCATGGAGAAAGTATCAGAAGGGAAAGAAATTGCACTTAGGAAGCATGACCTTAACCTAGATAATATTGTATAGAAAATTTATGTAGTGAATTTGTTAGCCAAGTTCTCAATTACCATAAATCAATATCATTTGGTTTATTTCAGTGGAGCATTGCCAGGTTCAGTAATATATTACAATCAGGTGAGATTCTATGTATCTGAGGAAAGCACACCAGAGTTTTATCTGTTATCATAGTACCTCATAATGTGTCGTATATTTTTCTATTGAATGCATTAGGGGCAAAGTTATACAGGTTTTTTTTCATCAAGAGAGTTATGATTCTGAAAGTTCAGGCAGTCACTTAATAGCGTTGTCTAAACAATGTGAATACTTTAATTTCTTTAAAAGTATGGTCTTAAATTACTGAGCATGCCTACATGAGATGTCTTTGACACAGAGAGAAAACTGGAAATACCTCAGAATTATTAAGGAGCAAAAAGTCAGCACCAGATTTTGAATGTGCTTTTTTGTTTTCTTTTTATTTTAATATATTAAAATTTATAGGGTTTGTTGAAAATATTTACCTTTATTTTTTTTAATTCCCTCTTAAATATCTATGGATATAAATAACACTTAAACACACATGTGCAGGTAAATAATTCCAAATAATTTTTCACATATCAATAGATTTTGATATTTGATCTTTATGTCTTGCAAATATATCTCACGCTTTTTAAACGACACCTGAAAATAATTAAAAATTAATTTTTGATAGTGAAGCTACCATGTATTGAAAACTCCCCTTCAGACAGTGTTCTTCATCCTGCTGGTGCTTTAATTCAGTAGCAAAGGTAATCACAATACACCTTGAGTTGAAGAGCCCAGTAACTTGATACTAAAGCATGAAAACCCCTCCCCAAAAAGACAAAAACCTAGACAAAGAACAGTCTTCTGTGGTCATCGGTGGTCCATGTCAGTGTCTTTTGGGGCTCACCAGCAACTTATAAATCCATAACTTCATAACACAAAGTTTCAGATAGAATTTTCAGAAATATGTTTATCTTTTATTAATATTATCACAGTCTTTTCCATTTGCTATACTTCAGCCTAATTTTGTACAAAATGTTTAATTCCTTTGAGATGATGTCTAATATTTCAACTTCAGGACACTATCTGAATTCTTTCTAGCTCAAAAAGTATTAACAATTTTAAATTACTGTTTGTAAATTTTATTACTTCTGAAGAGTAGCAATAGATTTGACAAATATTTCCGTAATATGGAATTGTTAGTGTCCACAGCTTCATTTTGACTGCCTTACCTTTCACAGAGTAGCTGTAATCAAAGGCATCCATGAGTAGCAAACTACATCTACATTAATAAACATGAGAATTACTGTGTCAGTATGAAAAGGTTACTACAGGGGTCTAAAGTGCAAAGAAAGCCTAGACAGCACAACATTTTTTTAACAGAAGAGAATTGCAACACCTCCCATCCCCCAAACATAACAATCTGGAGCCATCTCTTCTATAAAGATAAGAAATGACAGAGCACTGTTGGATACTGTATTAGTTCCCCCATTCAGGCACGAAATGCCACAAAGGTATGTTCATAGACTTATATAGTCTCCTGTACTGTACTTCCGTGGTACTCAGGAGCCCTGCACAGGAGTAAGAAAAAAGAAGCAATTCAAACTACATACCATGCAGTACAGGGATGGTGTCATGTAACTGTGGTTATTTCTCCTTTTAAGAACTGGGAGTTCTCTGAAAATGCCGTTGCAGGGAAACACAGAGGCTTTTAGGGCTGCCAAAATCTCACAATATAGGAATTTAGGGTAAGAAAGAAAACCACATTTCTTATTTAACAGGACTGGTAAGAATATGACTTTCATCCTGCAATAATATGGACATTCTGAGATGTATTTTCAGTATGAATTGAAATGGGCATGAAATTCCTAAGTGAAATGTGAGAAGAATCCGCTCAGAAACACTAAAACTTCTATAAATACACTGCAGGACTACTGACTACAGTAAGGTAGCCTTACTACTTTTTAACTAATAGTATCTAAAAGTTACAGCAACATAGAATGGGTGATATACCATCTCCTGTTTCAGTGTGGGCCATACACAAAACAGCCAAAATCAAACTAGAAATCATGGTTTTTTCTTCAAAAAGGACTTTTGCTATCAACTTTTGACCAGGATTATTGATTATTCTTTGGCTTTGGGAGGCTAAGATTGAGGATCTTATATGGATCCAGACTGTATTATGTTCCTGGCAGATCCATTAGAGCTATGATGACAGGGAAAACAGATGGACTGCTGACAGCTGGCTTTACAATGAGTTGTAGGACTTACATAAATACTTCTATTCAATACTCAAAGCCATTTTTCCCCCTTGTTTGAGATAATGGAAAATTCCTCCTTTCCAAGTGTTCCAAAACCAGGCATTATCAGAAGTTACAAAATATTTTGTATAAAGACTACCCCTTCTCCTGATTGTGTACCTGCGATAACCTGGCTCTACTCCAAGAGTGAGTCTTGATCTTATTCAATCTGTCTGTCTAGTGAAGACAAAATGTAGTCAGGAAATTTGTCTTGATAGACAAATAGTAGCTTATTATGTAACACTCACATGGAAGTGGTTTGAAGTTCAGCTGCAGTTCCTGTTGAAATTATTGACATTTTGGGGGCCTTAACCGTCTTCAAAAATATGTCAAGTTTTATAGATGTCTGAACCACAGACCTCTGTGGATAACTTTAAACAGTCCTTTTTGGAAATTTTTACAGAACCAGTCCCTTATTTCTTTAAATAAACATTCAGGACCTCTTCAAGCATTTGAGGTTGTTAAAAAATAGAAGTATGATATTAGTCAGGAGACCTTGCAGAAAACATGTTCAAAGTGCTGAACTCCTACTGAATTTTGACAGACTTGCATGATAGTTGACTCCCAGAGAAGTATGGCAAATTTCTTTCCAGAGGGAAATTCACATGCACTCTTGCTAGCAGAATTATTTAACTTGGCTTCCTATCACACTTTTTGTTACACTAGTAATACCAAAAAACACAACATCAAAAGGACTATTAAAACTGATAAAAAGTTTGATAGGGAAATATATTTGAAGAGGTGGACAGGATCTGTAATTGTCAAATTTTCCTTTAAAGGGAACCCTTTTCTCTTTAATTTCATGGATGACTGGAATTTTCAGCCTTAAAATATATCCAATGCTCCATGAAATTTACTTGTCTATAAAATGTCTACTCCTGTTAACATGAACAAATAGATCTTCACTACAGTTGGATACATAAAAATTAAACAAGAAGTAATTCTGGTCTATTCAGAATCTCATCCTTTGACCTCAAAAGAAGAAATCATGTAATGCTGCTTTTTACCAAGGAAAGATACAATTTTTTATGCAGTGGCCTTTCTGTGTCACTGTAGTAAATTTTCGTTTTCCTTTCTCATGATGTGCTGTAGAAATAATCCAGAAAAGTAGAAGCCCTGCAGACATCTAACATTGAGCCGGAAGCTGGATTCTAATCTTCACTAATATCACTGTACAAATGTAACCAATAATATTAGTTAATGAGGGCAATGAATCCAATAATCTTTTTATGACAATGAAACATCCTATCTACAAATCTACCAATTAAAGTGTCAAAACATCTTTAAAACTTCTTTTGCTAAGCAAGTGAGACTAGTCCTGTCTTTTTCTGAGGCCATGACAACTGCACAGGTAAGCACAGAGTTTTCATAAAACAAGCCGACCAGAGAGCTAGGATCTCCCACAAATGCATTTCACCTATACTTTGCAGGTTATAAAAGAGACAATTAAGTCAGAATAAGAATAGTGTTTCTCTTAGAGGGAAATCTTTGCAGTCTTCAAGTCTGTCGATGCCATCCCCTTGATTTTTGAACTCACTTGGTTTCCCACTTGAACTCACTTGGTTTCACTTGCGCATTTTATTGAACTCTGCAGGGGTAAAAGGGTCAGGATTTCCAGAACAAAAGAAAGATAACTTTTTTCCATTAATTATATTGCCTGCTACCCTTCTTCACTTTAAACCTTTGAACTTTCAGGTTCCATGAATAAAAACAAATTGCCTGGGACTAACACACTTTAGGGTTATAATCAACACATATTAGCATTTCTGGATTAAATGCCCAGGGGGTACTATTGTCACATAGTGACAAAATCAGTGTGTTATCTCTTTTGCACTGGAATCTAAAAATGTACCTACTATGAAGTTGCAGATTGAGTTCAGAATAGTGTCCAAATAAAGATACTTTTGGATGAAGAACAGAGAAAACACAAGCCCTTCTTGGTACAAAAACTTAAAGATTATCTATATGCCTAATTTTAGGTAGAACTTGCCCTAAGTAAAATCAATGCTGTTATGTAGAGGTTCAAACGTGTAGGACAAGAGCCTAAGACTGGGATATTCCTGGGTCACCAGGTGTCTTTTTTTAGTGCATATGTGCAAAACATCTACCAAAGTTCAGCTGCAGTTTTTTACACAAAAATCATATCACACACCATTGTCCAGCCATCATGAATGATGACCTGAAGAAGGTAGACAGGTAATGATGATTAAACCAGAGATTGTATTGTACTTAGGGATGGGAACCACATGAAAAGATTTCCACATGGACCAGTGAAAAATTTTGGAGTAAAGTTTGCCAAGCTGTAGCCCTGAAAACATGTTCGCAACTTGAAAAGGATGAGCTTTTCTCTTTTTTTTCCTTTTCTTTCATTCAAATAGAGAATGCTGTTGCTTGCAATATTTTTCTTACTTTGCAGAGTTTAATTAGAAACAAATAAACTTTTAGCAAAAGAAATTTTTGTTGGTTACTCAGACAAGGACTTCTTTGTCCTCGCTAAATCACTTTCTCGATTTTCAAAGAACCTTGTCTGTGCTTTGTTTTTCTCCTGTAGTTTTCATCCAAGATACTGCACTGGTGGCACTCTATTCCTTATGGTATACATTCTCTCATGTACTTTAGTAGAAGCATTGTGAGAGCAAAAGACTAAGCAACAGCCATATAGAACAAGGAGTTATAATTAGCCGCACAAAACACAACAGGAAATATAATGGTTTATATCTTAGCAAATATATGTAGGGAACAAAACTCCTCTTGCCAGGAGTGTTAAATCTATATAAAATATTTTAAAAGCCAATCTTTCCCTGCTATGAAAATTCCTAATTACTGATCTGATTAAAATACCTGCCATACTATAAAAATTTCAGCACAGCTGTTTTACTTCAGGAGTTAGTAACAATAAGTTAATCGATATAAAAATCACTCTGCATGTATTTTGCCCATATAATCCTGTTTTATTTCTTTTTTTGGCACTTAATATATTGGCAATATTGTCTGACTTGACAGAAACAGGGCAGAGGGTTCCAGACATAAAGCTGTACAGCAAATATTCACTGACACATACACATTAGAGTATGTTCATTACTATATGCTCTTTGGAAAATAAACATTGTGAATTGTTCCACGCTTTTTTTCCCCTCATCGTTTTTATGTGTACTGAAGGCATTTGGCCACAAAAATTACTGAATACACCATTATCGACATTATAATCAACTTTCTGTTCACTGGCCCATGTTTTAATCTTGCTGTGCTCTACTGCTCTTTTTCATTTACTTGATACTTTTGAATGAAAATACTCAGGAGAGTGGTCCTTTTATAGACGTGAACTCTTAACCAGTCATTTTCCAGCCCCAGGGAAAATTCTTGGTATTAGCATGCATTTTTCTTAAAAGTACAATTTGAATTAGATGGTATTTTCTCTTCCAGCCCCTCTCCTGTATCTTATTTTACCGCTGGGGTAGAAAGGTTGAATCCGGGATAATAACAAGCTAGCAATTATAGAAATATCAGGAAAAAAAACTGAAACAAGACTACAACCAACCAACCAAAACAATCCACTCTTGAATCTGCTTTGAAGGGAACTCATGGTTCTCAAAAATTTTAATTGGAATTTAAATATTTGTAAATATCATTAGAAACTTGATCTTAGGTAAAACTCCATCCCTTGCTTCCAAAATGGAAACAACAATTAATTCCTTCTTTAGGTTCAGCCAAACACTGCCACAGGAGAAAGCAGCTCCGCGGGGTCAGGCACCAGGAGGGTAAGGGGCTCCATTCATTGGGCAGGGCAGGGCCTGGTAGCTAGGGCTCATCCCATTTATCCATTTTATCTTGAGAACATTGAATTCTGGGGGAAGAGTTCAGAAATAAGCTACTTCTTTTCCCCTATCTCAAAAGTGCGGAGGTATTAAATAACAACAACAATTATGAACTTTAATATGAAGCCTTTGTATTTAATTTCATTTCCCCTATGGTCTTCACAGGGACATACCAGAGGTAAAGGTAATAGTCTGCAGTCTATTTATAAATTATATGGAGATAAAGAATGGATAGAAGGGTATGTGTAAGAAATACAGAGGTGGTGGAAGAATAGTAAACATGAAAATAAATCAGAAAAAAATGGAGCTTAGTGAAACTGTTGGCAGCAAGAGCAAAAGACAGAGAAAATAAAGTAAAAAGTAGAGTTTTCCCACAAAAATAAGCTATCTTAACTTTGCATTTATTCTTGTTTTCTTTTCTGCAAGTAGCTCTGTACTAAATATGAACAGTATTAAACTCAGCCATCCAAAATGCTAAAACATATATATAGAAAACACATTGCTGATAACTAAATAAAGTTTGGCAGAGAGCTAAATATGAGCTTAGGCAGATGCACACTCCTTACCTTACAGTGTTATCTAGAAACATCAATTAAGTTCATAAGCTCCACTGACACCAGTGGGGTTTTTTTTACCAGTGGACATATTCTGGGGAATAAAGAACTGGGCAAAAGCCACTTTTAGTAAAATTCTACAGCCCATTGTTAGTAATGAAAAACATCTCAACGCTTGCATGGCCTGGCTGAATGCTGCTGCAATGTCTCTGCTTTGTATCTATGGAAACGTTTTCAAGTTTCCCAGCACCTCCTACACAGGAATCCTGGTAGATTCAGAGTGAAGTAGATTTTCCATGAAACATGACCTAAAGATAGTTCCAAAAAAAGAAAACAATCTTATCATGCAACACGCTAGGATTTTACACTTCATTGGTGAAACACATGATAAATTGCAGCCAATGCTATTCTTAAGCAAAACAAACCTGTCTAATTCAAGACCAAGATTTCAGCTGTTGCTTTCATTAAATGTCCAACTGCAAAAAATTTAGAAATTCTGCTGGCTCTTTGGGCCTCTCTTAGATTTGTGGAGGCAGAAATTCATCGGACTTAGAAAGAGAAGGATGTTTTGACTATTGCCTGCTTAATAATAGCTCCTTCCACAACTGATGGAAACTTCCAAAATATAGCACTTATATATGGCAAGTCAGACCTAACATAGCATATTAAAAATAAAATTATCCATGAGCTCATGAAGATGTAATCTTTCTCATAATAAGATCAACGTTAAAATAGCCAACATTCTCTAAATCTTTGCTCATCTAGTAATCAGAAACAGATCAAATAGAATCCTATTTGAAGAAAATTGCTTTACTGTTGCTAGACACTACTGTTGCAAATGAAACAAAGAAAAAATGAACCACTGAGTGATGTGGTGACTGATCTGATGCCTACTAGAAAGAAGATGTCATGTTCATCTCCAAAGGTGACAAGGAGTATCCAGTGAATTACAGAACTGTCTGTTTCACCATAGACCTTAAAATCACAGAAGTCACTTCATACTAACCATTTGGACACATTTGTCTCTCACTTTCTCAGTAAAAGTGGGAATGTTAATGACTTTTTTCAGCTGATAAGCTTACATTTTAATGGCTAAAATTAAATAAAATTAAATACATAATGTAAGTTTCCCACAAAGTCCAGGTTATATTTCCAATAAACCTATGTGAGCAAATTCCTATGTTCTAAGACTAACAAAATACAGAAAACATATATCTATAGATGTTTGGGTTAAGAAATGATTCCTATACTTTGGTTAAAATTAAAAGCAGACACAAAAGATTGTTTTTATCAAAACGGTTATTGCTAGTAACCTCACTGCCCCTACGGTTCTATCAGTTCAACTGAAAAATGAGCTTCCTGGTGGGGGAAGATAAAAGATTATTCTTTTCAGTTTAACTCTGGCAAATTCATTCTTTCTCCTGCATTAATGAAAGCAATATTCAGTGATAGCCTCAATTCAGAGAACAACAGCAGGAAACTTTGCTGACAAAAGGAGGAAAAATAAAGGAAATACTACAATCAAGGACTTAAATTATTTCTAAATTCTTGTTGCTGCTTCCTGTTTACTAGCTTTAGGGCAGGCTCTATTCCATGGCATTATTTAAGTCCTCTGAAATATTCTTTTTAATGTCCTTGGACATGAATCGATCTCACCAGTGAAAAAGTGCATTGATTTTGTAGGTATTCAGACTGGATTTGGTCTGAAGAACTTGGAGAAAAGTGAAGTGATAGGAGGGAATGAATACTGAGAAATAAGGTAGTACTTCACACAAAGTAAATATTTGCTGATACTCATCAAAAAAAAGACCTTTATCCAAAATATTCTTATCTAAAAGATGTCTTATTTTTTTGAGTGCTTGTGTTTTGATCTAAGAAGTCCTGGAGAAGTTGAGGGATATAGGCCAGAGACAGCTTGTGATAGCTGCCTCAGCATGAATATACACTGTTCTGTTAGACAGAATCTAAAGACCCATCCTCACCTCTATCAGAGAATATAGGTCTTTATGTAGAATATGTGGAAGGAAACTTAATATGATACGTGCAAGATCTAAATGAGTGTCCAAACCTCTTACGAGACCAAGTTTTTTCTACAGAAGTCTTCCCCAAATATTTCAAGGAACAAAATTTTATTTTTGCGTAAACTTGCAAGAACTGAGAAACTCAGTTTCTTTTTGTGAGATTTAAATAGAAATTAACACACTCACTATGCAAAAAATAATTTTATGTGTATAGAATACTGTACATAGTTACAGATTCTCTAAGCTCAACATAATATATACATGTTCCTGTGAGTACAAATGAAATATTGTATAGTCTACAGATGAAATAGGTTATTACTTTATTATTTTATTGACTGAGGCTTGAGATTACTCTTTCTTCCCTGAAATTGATCCTAAAAGAATCCAAATAAATAGTGACCTCCTGGGGTTTACAATTTAAATTCACTTGAAACAAAACACCATTCCTACTGAATTTGCTAGAAAAAACAGAGGCTATCCTATTTAAAACATTCTCTTGTGATTTTGTTTTAAATCACGAAAATGTTCAGAGACAATTCGACAGACTGCTGTTCCATAGGAAGACAAAACTGAGAACTGAAAACTGAAGCATGTATAGACGGTGATGAGATTAAATCTTAAGGTGAATAGTTGAGTTATTGATCTTGAAAACAGAGGTTACTCAGTGGAGACATCATTAAAGACCAACTCTCCTCAGGTATTCTGGAGCATTGAATATTAATTCAGATAGATCACTAATAAATTGACAACAGGGAATAATCCTCATTGAGAGGAAAGTCCACTTTGCCTCTTTGTTCTCTAATTTCTTTTAATCTAGACGCACAGCACAGGTGCTTCACAATTCTCCCACTACAAAATGTGGCTGTTTGAGAAGTGTGTGAGTTTATATTGCTCCTTCCCCAAATGGTTGCATGTAGCCAGATTGTTTTTCATGTGCACCTGAACTACAGAGAGGACAAGTCACAGGTGGGCAAAAAGAGTAGACAAATGAAAGAACTTGCCTATATAATTTCAATCACTTCCACTACCATTTTGTACTCTTGACAGCTGGAAATTCTTGCTGCTCTCTTGCATGAAGAGATCAACAGTCTTTCCCACATGTTAACTTAAAGGAAATTTTATGAGATATACACGCCTTCTGTCCAAAGCACCCCAATGAACAGGCAGGAAACACAATATGGAACTCCTAATGCAACATTTTGAGTCAGACCAAAATGCCTTAATAACAATAATAATAATAGGAGGCAGAAAAAAGAACATTAAGTAAGAAACTAAATTTTGCTTGGATATTATGAGAAGTTTAAACGAAATTTGAAATATTTTCAATTATTGGCATGCTTTCTTGAGCCATTGTGAGAGACAAAATTAGTATCTTATTTTCCATGCATTCAACAGAGAGCTGTAACTGCCATGCATTTCTTGCTAGAAAATAAGAAGAAAATAAAAGATTCTGTTGTTTCTTTTCCAGTCTCTGTCCATTCCACTTGTCTACCCCGGGCATGAATTTGGCCTGTATCTCATCAAATGATCCATATCAAATATAATGATCTTTTCAACAGTATCAGATTGTCATTTCAATTTTGTGCATGTTTTATTCTGATTACTTTTCCCTTCCTCATGCAGCTTTATATACTGATATTGCAAGCTCATCTTGTCAATGTAATTCTCAGTTTCTTTTACATCTGATTGAGTAATAGTAATTGAAAAACTATTCAAATAAATCTTCAAATATTCTTTTCATCTTTTTTCTCTCTTAGACAAGCAATTTTTTGTTTAATATGCACAGTCTATGAGCCTCTGGAAAACATATGGCTAATATAGAAGCCAAAATTATTCATGAATATTTTGTTCCATTGGCAGGTCCAGGGAAAGAATGGGCCCAAACCTAAGAAGGGGAAATTATAGGCAGAAGTGCCTGAAGAATACACCTTAGAAGCAGGAACTTTTGACTGTATTTCCTACTTTCCCATCCTGCATGGAGTAAGGAGTTACCAGCTGGCTTGCCTGCTTTTGAGCACTGTGAGAGACTGAAATATTAGTGGTTACTGGCTCAAACAGTTGGCCTTTTGCAAAAGTTGCAAGCACTTTGCTGACAATGTGCAAGGGAAGAGCCCAGGGGCAGACAGGGTGAACAACCACCACTGGAGGCTAGAAACTGGGTTTTGACGCAGATAAATGAGGAGGCCAATACGAAGCAGGTTCTATGACGTGGGATAATGCTTTTTGCCATGCCAATGTCCTTCTATGCACAACTGGCTTAGTCTTAAACTTCACCTCCTGGGGAAGTACCAGGATATTCACATGTAGGCCTGAAGGTATCAACCCCTTCTGAAATGATAAGTGGAGCTACTAAGCTGACATGAGAGGCAGCTGTCATGTCTGAGAAGGGTTCATAAACCATAGAAGACCCCTGAAGTGTCCCCAGACTCTTTTCTGGGACCTTCCACACGTGCACATGGTCCACAGTGTTAAATCAGACAGTGTAAAACTCCTCATCCTGGGGAGGTACCTGGGCATCCCCACCTGAACCTAAACATATATTAACCCACTGAACTCTGTGTTTCATGGGCTTTCCACACACCAGACAGATCAGGACTGTGACCATCACTTTGATCCACGGACAACTAATTTTCCACAATCAGGTCTTGTCCCTTGATATCTTTCCTCCCCATTATCCTTTAATATATATTTTCTTAAGTGAAATCTTTATAGTTTTATATTATTGCATTAGTACAGATAATAACCACAATGATGGCTACATACATCCTTTCCATTGCAGCCAATCATTCTAAAATAAACCCTCCATCCATCTATCTATCTATCTATCTATCTATCTATCTATCTATCTATCTATCTATCTCTACATGAACACTGGTCATTCAGTGTTGTTTCATTCTAACTTGCCCCAAGGGATCTACTAACAAGAACCTGAGTTACTCTCCCCTTCAGGGGCAGTTTGTAACGAGTACCATCTGCATTACTGTATGTTAGATATTTATAGTAGAATTTATTGACGGATATAGCTTGGCATGTTCATACCAATAATGTCTCTGCATACAACCTCTTAGTTATTTTATCAGTGTCTTTGAACTATTGAAAAGAGAGATTTTTTTTTTTGTAAGAATGGCTATTTAATTAAACTCAAATTTGGAGTAAATGGATTAATCCCAAAAATTGGAAGTATGGATTTCTAGAATCATATGCAATATGATATTGCACAGCATGACTCCTATGTTAGCAGTGATTCATATTCTCTCAGGATACCAATATTCTGTGCTCATAGAGATTTCAAAATCAACTTTCCTCCTGCACAGAAAAACATCTGCTTCATCACTCTTACAGTATAGTGGCAGATTAGGACTTCAAATTAATTAGAAACATCACTCTTCAAAACTTTAAAAGGAATCTATTATTACTTGTCAGTAATCTATGTCTTACATTCAACATTTGCTTTTAGGTCTGATGAGGGACCTGAATTTCACCCATTTATAAAACTGACCTGTCTGGTTTTAATACCTACACCAATTTTGAACTAGGGTCACCACACACAAATTTCAATAGTTTATTTCAGTGTATTCTACAATAAAAAAGTTTAGGCACATTCTTAGTCAAGACCCTAGAAAATAAAGCTAAGTCCTTGAAAAGTAAAGATTGAAAATGAAATGAATCTGGAAAAGATAAGAAAAAATTGTTGCTGAAGATATCCACCTAAAGAGAGTTGGTTGTCTAAGCCTTTGCTTTAAAGAACAGGTTAAAGAGGTAGAAGCTGAAAGAAACCTGAAAGAAATCACAGTTACAAACACAAATGCAAACATTTTTCTTTTTCCCTGATTTGTCTTACTGAAGCTCAGCCTCTTCCTAATGTACATAATTTTCCTGGTTTTAGTCTTCCTTAAATCTGGCTACGCCAGAGGTGGTGTGCACCAGTGTGGAAGGGGGATGGTGGGTGGTGCAGGCTTATCTCAAGATCTCAATGAAGAATGGCACAACAGAGAAAAGCATAATAAAATAGCTATTTCAGTAATGAGATAGAAATAGGAAGTAGGATAGTAAATCTTGCATTCCCTCAGATATAAGTACTATATAGAGCATAAATAATTTCAGGGCAGTTACAGAGGAGAATCACATGCAGGAATGTGAGGTGTATCTGCAGCAGTCATGGCTATTTCACCACCCCTTTTGTCAAATCCTGGGCTGTTTAGAAATCATGGTCTTGGAAGGAGCTCTGGGGATTTTTGATTATCAGACCTACTGAGCATGGAAAAGTGGTCTGATGATATAGAGGCATAGGAAAAAGAAGTATGAAAATAATTCCTGCTTCTGCACGAGTCACATTGTCTTACCTGTAACATCCGTTTTGTCAAACACTTTGCAATAAATGGTAGAACTGTATCATTCTACTGCACTGTCAGTTCACAATTTTTAAAGAGTATGGCTTAGCCTCAGGGGGAAAGAATTATATGAGCATGCGATGCAGCCTCATGGGTTAGATTTAGAAGAGCTGAGGGAAGAGGGAATTTTTGGAGAGTTACTGGAGGAGAATGGAGCATCCTCTGCTGCAGTACACCCCTGGAAAGGCTTGTGGAAATGAAGTGGGACAAAGATTCTGGAGAAGGGGCTATAAGCTCATCCATCACACACAGCAGATCCATTGCTGAGCTTAGAGGTGGTGAAAAGATTTTCTTAGCAACACAGAATGGGCCACAGACTTAATAGTAACTCAGGAAGCCAAAGAAATAGTGATTAAGAGCAAAACGGAAGAATATCTGGAGAAATCTTTGTCTTACATTCATGGTGGAAGGGCACTGCATTTTTGATCATTTATCAATTCTTTCTAATGATTGGTCCTTTGTAAACATATCATGCCCAATTTTCCCACATATCTGATAGTGATCTTCTGCTTTTAAGACTGTGATATAGAAATCATTGATACTTGTCACAAGGGCAGGTGGCTCCGATGGGTGTATGGTTCCAGGGTTGGAGAGAGATGCAGGCTCTGAAAAGGAGCAGTCAGAGCTACGGATGCCTTCAGAGCCCTGGACATTCATTTGTTTTATTTATTCGTGATGAGGTTTAACACTTCTCAGTTCAAAGAATTATCTTGCTTGAGATAATACTTTTTGTGTTCTAATAAAATATTAAATAACTCCCCCCCAACCTGTGAAGTTCTGTGGACTCCTGAATTGAAGCTACAGCTTTCTCATTTCAAAGCTCTGTTAAAACAGCCTCAGTGCTATTGCTAACAATTTTGAATAGCATTGTGAAACAGGTTTATAGTCAAAAGGAGATTACATTTTTTAAAAGTTTGTGCATATCTGAGGACACTTTTACACCTTATTTGGGATAGTAGCACCCACTAGAGCTTCTGGATAAATCAAGAAATCATTTGATGCCAAAAAGTCTTCAGAGGAAGCAAAGGCAGCAAATTTGTTCCCATGGAAGCTGAGGATCTGGAAAGATGTCATAACAGCATCAGAGCTAAAGTGCATCTCTGAGATCTTGAGAGGCTTTGTAAGGAGCTGTCTATAAGTCCTTGTTTCCTGCATGGTAAAAAAGGGTAAGTTTTAGAAGCTATAGAAACTGAACAGTAATGCCCAGTGCTACACATCCATATTGACACTCCAGATCGCTGTAAAACAGTTTCAGAGAGAACATCTTCACTTTTCCGTTGCAAGATACACAACAGAGATTGCTACCTCTCCCTCTTTCTTCTTATGCTTTCTCTTTGAAAGCTTTTGCACACTTATTTTATCTTCTAGCCATTGGGTGTAACATTTGGATCTAGTTTAATTGCTGCATTGCACTTCACACCTTACCCTAGCTCAACAAGTTTGTATTTCTGGAAAAGAGGGACTTCAGGTTTTCGTCGCTTCAAAACTTCCCACTTGCACAGATGGATTGTTCATTCATCTGTTTTTGAAGCATTGTGTCAGCCTTAATTTGGATCAATATTTTTGTGCTTAATATACTAACGGACAATTACTTATATATACGTACTAGGGAAAAAGGTAAAAGAAAACAGCAGGAGAAAATTACAGAGACAGCCAAGTGCCTTTGAAATCCATCTTTGTGGAGGGAGTGCAAGTGTTTGGGGGTACTCAGAAATCTAAACAAAACCATCCAAACAAAAATACTAAAACACAAACCCAAATCATTTCTATGGTGGATGAGTTTCATATTCAGTAGGAAAGCTACATCTGGGAAATCAGAATCAAAACACATAAAATCAGTTAGAGTAATTATATTGTAGTATACAAAACAGATTAAGAGTTGTAGTAAGAAATTACTTTTATTTAATAGATGCAATCCGCATCAGAGGATTACTCATCGTTCTGGCCTGTATCTCAGCTTCTACATGGAAGACTCA
Source organism: Edolisoma coerulescens (assembly GCA_013397115.1). Classification (NCBI taxonomy): domain Eukaryota; kingdom Metazoa; phylum Chordata; class Aves; order Passeriformes; family Campephagidae; genus Edolisoma; species Edolisoma coerulescens. Next base: position 579,368 of record VWZW01002393.1, read on the forward strand.
TATGGAAGAAAACTCAAGTCACAAAAGGGCAATTTGATCTGCAGGTTCATTCTTCTCAGTTTCTCTGTTAAAGCTCTCAGGAAAGGAGAGCAGTTAGTGCTAGTGACTGGTACAGAGATACAATTAGGTTTTTGGTTTGTTGTTTTTTGTTTAGATACAGTTTTGAAGTAGCATGAATTATCTTTCTTCTGTAGAACTTCAAGATATTTTCTTCAACTCTATCAACAACTTAAAAGTATAGATGCAATAAAAAAAAAATTATAACAGGAAATAAAAGGATATCCAAATGTTTAAGTTCACAAAGCTTGTTTTGAACAACAGTTTGCAGTGAGGGATTTGTCCATTTTATGTCAAATGAATACTGAAGAGAAATTTTTCTGAACTGTATTTGCAAAAGCATCAGGCAAACACTGAATGGGTTTCCCAAATATGTCTAAAACAAAAATTGCAGAAAAACTAGCAATAAAATATGCACACTAAATGAAAATTCATTAGAAATCCATCTACTGACTGCTCTACATTCATTGAGCAAATAAGCACTTGAGCCAAAGACTTACCAGTCCTCACAGAATTGCCAATTCAGCATTTAAAAAAAAAATTACTCCACTTGATCACTTAGGGGTTTTTTTGTTTGGTTGGTTGGTTTTTTTTTTTTTTGCTTAGTGAAAATTGAGAGAAGAAGCAAAACTTTCCTTGGGAATAAAAAATACATACAGTGGTAATTTCTGCTGAATCGATGCTCTATTAGATGTTCATAAACTGATATACTTTTCACTGACTTTCTTATACACTTTTAACTTGTGCTTTTAAAATGTTTAAGTATTTCTTACTTAAAATGGAGTCTAGGGCTTTTACACACAATTTAAAATATGGCACAAGAGATGAAGGATTAATGAAGCTTTTCAGAATGTCAGGAAACAAACTGGATTTGCTTCAGTTTAAATTTTGATTGGAGATTAGTTTGGCATATTAGGATTTGGAAATTTCCGCCTCTCTCAGCTCACCAGATGCTAACTGACTTCATCTGACAAACTGCATGTACCTTGGATAGCAAATGACATCATGATGTGGCATATCCAAGGTGAATGTCACCACTCGCTAGCAATAATTTGTGCTAATGTAATACCTCATGCAAAACAACAGACACCCCTTCAGCTATAAATAGTGATGCCAGACTATGGGAGGCAATTTGACTGACAAGCAAGGACTTGCGACAGCAGCAAGACGCATCAGCCCAGCAAGGGCACTGAAGAAAACTTCAGCAGAGTGGTACTGTTATTACAAATCTACTGAAATGAAACTGGCAAGAAACTCTTCCAAACTTTGCAAGAAAGTGTAAGGATTGCAGTTCAACAATTTCTTTTTCTATATACTTGCATATAAGAATATATAAATTCACACAAGATATTCAAGAAATTTAGAAAAAGGATAAAGACTCGACTTTCAGTGCTTTGTCCCTCAAGATCCATTTGTCTGTTCCTCTTAGTAATTTACAGAGTTAGACACAAAAACCTTTTCACAAGCCAAGGGAAGAGTCAGGTTCTTCATAATATCACAGTACTGGAAGTGAAACCATGTCAATAGTAGTTGATATGAAACGCAGTGTCTCAAATTCTGCTCTTATCAGAAGTTTAGTGAACTTACTGTAGTACAAGGAGAACCTCTAAGTTTTCAACAATGTGAATGTTGTTGATTAAACCTTTTCTTTCCCCCTAAGAAATAAGAGAGAAATCATGCATTTCTTTCAAAATATATTTGCTGTTCTATGTACCTCTGGAAATCTAAACCTTCTATTTTTGTTCTATGTATGAAATTATAATAGCTATTGATTCTGACTTCAAAATGTAGCAAAAAAGAATCAGTGAAGTGCTCGGAAACATGGTGAATTTCATGTACTAAACAATTTGAAGTGTCATTCTTATTCCAGTATTCGCTCTCAAAATAAACAAACACTTTCCTATACACATTTTCTTTATTCATTCCTGAAATGTTAGAAATAAAAAGCCTGTTTAACACAGAAGTTAAAGATTCCATAATATAAAAAAAAATTCCATTATGCAACATACTTCAATTATTGAAGCTTCATTCAAAACCTGGAAATTAGAAATGCCTGTATAGATAATCTAAGTCTTATAAGGCTAAACTGTCTGCTCTGTGCATTTCAGAAAAAGCAAAGGAATCACAAGAATGAAAGCATATCTTTCTGAATTTAACCTAACAGTATTACCATTACATTGATGTAGACTTTTCTTTTTATTATTGTAAGAATAAGAAAACTGGTAATGTGCAAAATGTGGAAGCCATACTGGTTTGTTGCAACACATCCCTGAGTCAACCAGAGCTTTGAGGTGCATATGGCTTCATCTGTTCCTTAAAATGAGCTCCACAAGGGAGACATAGAACAAAAAATCAAAGTAACAAGAGTAGACTAGGGAGAAATAAAGAAGGTCCAGTTCTGTGACTCATTGGTATTTTACCTTTGCAGGTGGAACTGTGAAATCAGTTTAGTGGGCTGTCAGAAGCTTCTTGAGCTGCAAGAAATTTTGCACAGGCTTCAGCTGATTTTCTCTTTCTTCCCCCAGTGAAGCCTGGCTTTCTGCTCTTTGTTCCTCCATGCAGCTTCTCTGTGCTCATCTGCAGAGTTTCAGCCCCTTGATCTCTCTTGCTGACTCTTATTTAATCTCTTTCCCACTGTTTTTCTGCTTGAAGTACCTGAACACCCTTCTCTCCAAGGAAGACTTGGTGATTGCCCAGGGAAGAAGTGCTCCACAGAGGCTTCCACTATTCTTGCACTTCTTCTAAAATGGACTTTCACATACACACTGGAAACAAGCCATATATACAAGCAGTCACCGCCTTTAATGGCAGTAGTTGAAAATCACCACATGTGATTTTAAATCCGTTGTCAAGTGATGTCCGTAAGTGAATAGATGAAAAATTTTTACCCATGTGAGTAATACTGTCTTACCAGAGGCAGCTTTCTCCTCACTTTGACAAAGAGACACCTGAACTGCATTCCATCTCCAAAATAAAATAATTAAAAAAAAAAAAAAAATCTGTCTGAATGAGTTTGCATTTAACACTAGATTGTAGAATACATAAGTTGACTCCAAGAAATTATTTTAAATGGGCAGTGCACAACCTCATAGTTAAAACTGCTCTAAATTGCAGTTCTTACTGTTCCGCATGTGTCCATAGGTGTCAAAAAGCATCTCTGTCAAAACACTTTTTAGTTATTCTAAGAAACTTATGTCCCTGCTGTCTGACTCGTACGTCCCTCTGGATAGCAGAACCTTCAGAAAAGAAACTCAAAACAGATTCCCCCACTCCCCCATCAGTTCTGCTGAAATAGGCCCTTTAATGAAAGCTCTGGTTGATTTAACAATTCTGACCTCTTATGCCGAGCACTGCCAGTCACGCTGCATTATGTAACAGATGTAATGCTGCATTACATGTACAATCTAATGCAAGGCTGTGCTACATTTCAGGTATAAACATTGCAAATGAATGCAATTATGGGGATTTTAAACTTTTTTTAGTAAGGAAACCTACAAACAACAAATTTGAGATTTACCGACTTATCGAGACTTTTTGTAAGAATTTTTTTGGGAAATAAAAGTGCCCTAGGATGAACAAAAATAGCTTTTTCAAGCTTTGCATTACTGTGCAATGCTGATTTTTTTTTCTTTTCTAATTACACATGTAGTCTGATAAAGGAACACATGTAGCATAAAAGGACTATTTTGACTCCAACAAAATTTATTGAATCTTGGAACAAGCTAGTGCTAGTTCTGTGATTTGAGAAAGGCTGTACCCCTCTCATGTAGTCTGGCATCCAAAAGAATTGGAATAAAACAAATTATTATCCTCATATATTGTGAGTATAGGCCTAAATAAAGAAATGGAGTGATTACTGAGATTGGCTCATATTAGAATTGATTCCATGCCAGTGTGTCTGGCCACGGAGAAAACTTCCTACTTGCACAAATTATTGGAAGATTCATTCAGGATGTTCATTGTAACTGTGAGCAAGTCAACAAACATGTCAGAAAAAAAAGTTAGGAAACCTTAAAATACATACACAAAATACAATAAATGTGTTCCGTGAACATTGGGAACATTTGAAGATATTTTTAATTAAGATTCCAGATAAACAGTTGGTTCCTGTTGGCTGATTAAATAGAGAAACTTAGTCTCTCTATTACCCTTGTTGGTCTAGATTACATTTATTACTGGCCTCAAGCTCCCATAGGTGATCTGCCTTGTGGCTGTCTACCAAGAACCTTGGAAACCTGTCAAATGTCAGAGCTATGCAATTTCACACAATTTACTCCACACTCTCATCTCCCTGAATCTTCCTCACTCCCTCTTCCAATCCATATTCAAGCTGAAATGTAACCCATTTACAGCCTCATGCCATAGTTTCTCCTCTGCTCCAGGATTCCACTTACCAAAACATGTTTATAGTCAGCCAGTGAGCTACTGACTGGAAATGAATGTTGTAGCCTGGCAAGAAGATAATTTCACCCTAAAAATGAACCCGTGGACTCCTTTGAGTGCTGTGGAATTTTTCTCTTAAACCTCTTTTACTGCCTTTGTTCATTACTTTTAATGCCAGAAAAATAAACATATTTTCGGCAAGGTTTGCAGAATGGTGGTGAGGATGGATGCCACAGTTCCCAGTGTAGGAGCTGTGCCTCTCCATACTTAAAAGTGCCCTGATGTCTACATGCTCCAAAACTGTGGTCTAATGTTGCAGCTCTGTCCCCAGCATGTGACAAGCACAGCTAGCAGGCCAAGGGATAGGTGTATTCCATGGTCAGTTCTCCTGAGGCCATGCCTGCAGTACTGAGCCCAGTTCAACTGGAGGACCACAAGTGTGATAAGGGTCTGGAACACCTGGCTTGAAAGGAGAGGCTGAGGTAAGTGGGTTTGCTCAGTCTGGAGAAAAGAAGACTGTGAGAGATGAAGTGGCTGCCTTCAACCACCTATGAAGGTGTGCTCAGAAGACAGAGACTGGGAGGTACACTGTAAAAAGAGAATGTTTAACTGATGCAAGTTGCACAAGGGAAATTCTGATTAAATGGAAGGAAAACATTTTGTAAAGAATACAAAGCAGTGAAACAGCTTGTCTAGGACATTTTTGAATCTCTGTCCTTGGATATGCTTAAAAGTTGGTCAAGGGCTTGAATAACCTCATTTAAATTTGAGGTTGCCCCTGCACTTAGCAGATGACATCCAGGCTTCCTCCCAAACTCCCCTCCCCTATGACTGTGTATTTCCTCCTCCTGCTCTATTCCATGGCAGTAGGGAACAGACTAAAAGATTTTACTTTAATGCATTTAATCCTGTAAATGTGTTAACAAAATGCTCCTAGATGAAATATTACAAAGGCTATCTGATAGCAGACTCTGCATCTCCTACTAAAGAGGTTATCTAGAGCTTATTACGTGGTAGGAAGCTGTGGAAAAAATGAGCTGGAGTACGGTAAACCAGGCTTTGAATTCCTTACTGAGAGGCTATACTAACCATTTAGGGACCCCATCCCGCTACCATGTCCATTCCATAGAAGTGCTTGAACTTGGTGTGAATTTTCCTTGCACCAAGTAAATCTTACAAGCCATTTTAAATTTAGCCCTGGAGAAAGTATATTGTAGTAATACATTTGGAAATGACAGGCACATAAATAATTGTGGTGATGGTTATATCAGTAAGGATGTTGATCTTTTAGGGTTTTTTTTAATAAGGGTTTAAAGTAAAAAAAAACCAACCTGAGCTAGAAAATATACTAAATTACATTTTCAAAATAGAAAGAGGATCACAGAATCCCATTACTATGTTTTAGCTGAAAATCAATGTAGCTGCACATTATTTATTAAAAAAAAAACACATTACCAAGTCTGAAGATAGAAGAAAAAATAAATTTCTTAGTAAGTCAGTGACATTTGAAGCATTGGCATCTATACAGTTCTATTTGAATGAAATAATGTATCACCGTCAAGAATGGTTGTTGAGTAACTTTTTGCCTCTTTTGCCTTTTTGCCCTCCTACTAAGCATGAGCCAGCCCTACAATCAAAGCAGTAACTAGCAAACAAATAAAAACATCCCCAAACACATAAGCGAAATCAAGTATAACCTCTATGTCATGCTACTTACTTCATCTTAGAATCATAAAGTACCAGTTTGAAAAGTGGAAAGGAATTTAAACTTGGGTTTCAAGAATGTATCTACAAAAGCCTCACGTTATTAATAAAATGCTGTAATAGCACAAAATACTTTTCCGTATGTGGATAAAGTAAGAAAAGACCTATTAAATAACAAAGAAAGAAACAAAAAAGTGCTAATGTAGTAGATGACTGAAAATGTACACTTTAAAGAAAGGGACTATAAGTGAAGATATGACATGTTCTGACAATGGAACAGCAGTGATTGATACTAAACTGTGTGCTCACCTAAATGAAGGTTTTAAGTAACTTCCATTAATATACTCAATAAGAACAAGAGTCACTCCAAGTTATTTCATCTAAAAAATGTTTCCACTCACTGTCAGTAATGTCATTCCCAGCACATTGCTAGAGAATAAGTCAGTAGCTACTCGTAGAATACTCTTGCCTCAGGTTAGAATAACTATGAAATTATCAGTCTCTCTGTACTTCAGGATGGAAGACAACTTGGGTTGGAAAAAAATGGATGCAACTGAGCATACACTTGCAAGAATTTTAAGCCAGCATTTATGCATTTCCTATTCAGTAAAATCAGGGAATTATGCACTTACCCCCTGGCTCTGTTTGGTCCTGTGATTGCTCATTGTTACGATGTCCTTTTTTGCCTTAGTAGCTAGACTGTAATTTTAAAACAGTTTTACCTTATGGCCCCTAGGCAATGTTCCAGCTTGGATGGGGCCCCCTGAAACATGGGTAAATGTGCCACTAGTGCTAGCAGTTCTTCCTAATTGCACTTTGTCTGATGAACCATGAGAACCTCTGTGAGAAATTTTCACATTTTTTCTTATTCCACTAGGTTTGACTGAACCTTGTTACTCACAGTATATTAGTTCATACCAGTTGAGTGTTGAGATCACACCAAGGTGTTTAGTTGCACAGAATTTGCAATTATATACTAATCAATGTTTAAAAAATACAAGAAATTATGAATTTCAGTTAATTTGGTATTTAAAATTAGGCTAGTAGCTTTGTTCCTACATTCAGAAAAAATAGTGGGTTAGTGGCAGAAGCATTACTAGTGACAGCGTTGAAATTTTAGCATCCAGACACCACTGAATTTCAGGAATTAGGGCATTAATGTATGCATGCAAAGGCATGCACACGTAAAGTAAAACTCTGCCTCTAATGAAGTCAGTATCAATAAGGTGAAGTGCTAGAACTTCAATAAATAGCCACAAGACCTTTCAAAGATAAAAGCAATTCAACTGGTCAATATTATATTTGAACTGAAGCTGTATGGAGTAGCTGTTGACACAGTAGAAGGTAAATAATGCAGAAAAATCTTTGCAATTGTTACCTGTCATCTGGTACATGACAGCCAGATATAGCAGCTTTTACCATATTTGATCTTCATATTTTTATCTTGTCATGGCAAAACAACTATCTCAATGCAGGTTTAAATTTCTTCCACCTGGTGAAGTCTTAAAAAACACTGGTAGAAGGAAAACATTTGTTTTTTTAGGCATACTCTTTGTAGTATGGAGTTTGAAAACAGGGCCCTGTCATGCTGATTGCTGCACAAACATAGAACAGAGTGATTGCTTTTGAATAAATTACAAACTAAGGAAAAAATACAGTCTTATTCAGGGGGAGAGGACAAGGAAACAGAAGTGTTTTGGAACAGAATAATAAAAAAAAAATCTTCCCACTCCGCAAATTTATTTATTTGCAGGTAGAACATACATAATGCCTACTTTCCCATGTGTGCTTTCAAGTTGAAATATTAGAATAAATTTAACAACAAAACGATTGTTTTGCCTCTATTTGTTTTGACATGTTCACTGTCAAATTCTTAACCACCATTTTTTTCAATTGAATTTTCTCCCACAATTTTTAGTCAAATGGAAGGAAATCTTAGCATAACTAGGTAATTCTCCAAATCCTGAAACAGAGCCAAGATCAATTAAAGACACATTCTAAAAAAGAGACAAAATTATTATGTTTCCAGGTGAAAATATTACAAAGTAACAAAAAGAAAAAAAATCCCAACCAAAAAAAGGACACCATAAAATTTATATTAATTAAAACCACAGTGACCATGGTAAATTTTTCGACTGGTAGTCCCCTTTTTTTGAGACTGAATAACGGCTTTTCCTTTTTCTATAAACATATTTAACATAGATCTTGAGATCTCGTGTCTTGGAGACCTATTAGTTTCAGACAAATTTTGCAGAAGTTGTATGTACACAGGCAGTGTTGACTGCTTTGAAGTAAAATGTATTTAAAGTCTTTCAAATTTAAATATCTTTCTCACTAAGTGGCTTAGTTATGCATCCTCTCAGTTAATACCAAAAGATTAATTTGGCTTTCATCTTGAAACACTAATGGTATTACTGACACAGAAACAAGCCTGAACTCTTTTAGTAAGCTGGATGAGAGTCATTGGTATCTTCTGCAAAAGGCAAACCACTGGAGCTTCTAAATCCATGGAAATAAATACATTCTCACCATGGTACTATTAGTCTAATCAGGAGAGCCCTCAGAGGTCCTGGGAAGTACATCTAGAGAGCAGAATGGAAATCTGTCAGGCGTTTCAGCAACAATGTGCTTGTGAAAGCACCACTAAAGCCTGCCAGGTGTTCTGGGTAGAACTTTTGTCACCCTGTGAGTTTATAAGTGAGAGATGTTACAGTTACCTTATATCCATCTTTCCCATCATAATTTCAAAAGTTTTTAGTCAGCCCTAGCAAATCATGTAGACAGTTGATATTTTTATTAAAATATTCGCATGCAGTCCTTTGCTTTCTAGTACAGAAAGGATCACATGGCAGAGACTTTTCATGGCGCAATCAGTTTTAAACCTCTCAGTCAAAAAAATTATTAAAATCATGGCTGCTGACCTTGAAAGACTGAAGGATAGAAATCTTTCTTCTTGTTTCTGTACCCCAAAATTCCTATTATGACATAAACTTCTGAAATCTTAGAGACTTTTATATAAAACCAAATTGGAAATTTAAAGGAGTAAAAATAATTTTTTGTGAGATTAATATATTTCAGATATGTTTCAGGACTAGCATTTTATCTGAAAGTTGAAGTAAGAGTTTTAAAGCCCCTTCCAGGCTAAACTGAGAAGCAACGCAGGAGTGTACAAAATACGTAGCTAAAAAGCTCATTTAAGAAAAAACAAAACAAACCAACCAAACAAGAAAAAAAACAAATACAAAACAAACAAAAAATATCTTCCCTTGAAAACACTTAATGACCACTTTGAGCCTGAATGCCACTAGTTCTTCAGCTGCTGCTAGCAGATCTTCTAAGTCAAAAGCCAGTTATCTGAGCAAAGACATTATATTCAGAGGCTGAACAGTGAGGTTACATAAACTGCCTGGTTTTTTAATGAAAGAGTTGTAAGATTATGGCATGGTAAGAGCAGCACTGGTTTCTGGGAAGGATGGTGTGAAGAAATTAATCTTTGTTATTCTCAGAGTATAGCCTGGCTACAGAGTGTTATTGTAGGTGTTTTACTGATGTTTTGTTTTAGAGGGCCTACAAGAGTGACCACTAACCAGTGACCGCAGATTAGGAAAATTGAAATGTGAGCATCTGCACCAAAGTAAGGCTATATGTCTTAAAAATACCGTGTACTTTCAGGTTTCTGACTTGGGTTTTTGAAGTTGAAGCACATGGGCTATGAAGCAGTGCGGGAGATGAAGCAGGGAAGGATTCCCATCCAGTGGAGTCATTGGAAGATTCTGATACTACTCAGAAAATATGAGTCTTTTGCTAGTTCAGCTATTCTGGTTGTCAATTTACAGAACTTCAGTTCCTGTAATGAAACAGAAGAACCAGTGTGTGCACTGATAAATATAGTAACTCATTCCTCACGTAAATTGTGATTCGAAATATCCTTGATAGAGGCTTACTTAAATATCTGGGTTTAGCTAGACCATAAACAGGAGGATGAAGTGTGGCAAAGAAAGTAAAATAAATGAAGCCAATATAGCCCTCTTGTATTTGTCAGACAGAAACCATTCTGAAGTTTTTCAAATTATTTTCAAGCTGAATGTCTGCCTACAGCTGCATACAGTTTTACAGACAATGTTTCTTTTTTTTTTGAGAAGTATTAGAGTAACAAAAGGAAACAATTCAGCTCTGACCAAAGATATTATGGTGAATAGCTCTTCAGTCAATTCACAGGAACATGTACTTCATAAAAAGCTAGAAGCCCAAAACATGATTTGTGACACAGAACTCCAGAAAAGAAAAATAATAATTTTCAGCCTGAGACCACCCTGTTGTTGTTGTTGTTCTTGTTGTTGTCGCTGTCGTTGTTGTTTTTGTTGTTAACAAAATGAAATTCAGTTGAAAATGTATTTTATTTATGCAAAACTTGACAGTTACTGTAGGATACAACTTTCCAGGTGTTCAAAAGTGATCAAGTGGAAGTGAAGTGCACTACAAGAGGAAAAATTGTTTCATCTTTTCTCTCATATTTGGTGAATGTTTTAATCTAAATGTTTAGAATACATATTCTTTTGTAGGATCATTCTCTTTGTGTACCTAATCTGTAACTGGCAGTGACAGAGTAATGAGTGGATAATAATATAATATGTTTATATACTGGTCCTGGAGTCATGTTTGAGGATTTCAAACTTTTCTTCATTGTCTGCTTGCCTAATGGTTATTTTCTAAGTGTTTTTTTTCTGAATAGCATTTAACTATTAATGTTCTTTTTCAACCCTCAACCATAAATCAGTGAAAAAAGCCTTAGAATAGAATAAATTCTGTCATGCCCAATTCATACATTCCCTCGTGCTTTAATTATTTTGAACCCCATTCTAATATAATTAACTGCTTATCTGACATTATTTCATAATAACTTTATGATCTATTTGCTCATCACAAGGTTCAAATAAATTAATTTGAAACCAGTTCTCAAAAAAACCACAATAGTTGAGACCACCTCTGTTCTGAGATACACACTTGGTCATCTACACCTTCTCTTTCCCTCACAAAACAGAGTTCTCTACCTTGCCTTCTTCTTCCCTTTCTGTTTGGGTGGGAAGTTCTGAGACAGAAAATTTCTTCCACTTATACCACTGACAAAGCTGGAGAAAGTTATTTAAAAATTCTCTACAGGAGAGACATACATTTCCTCTATACTTCTTCTAATACTATTAAGTCTCCAGGAAAAGGAATCAGAAGATATCATTTAAGTAGTAATTTTTTTTCTCCATATGGGCCTCTGCAGTTTCTATACCCACTTACTCTCAAGGAAAGGTAAATTGTAGTGCTCTATTTATCAACCTATTAATAAATCTTCTTCATAGTGGAGAAATCTCATCTGTCATTCCAGATTAGTTTTCTCTAAGAGAGCAGAATGGGAGATTCAGTGAGGCAACCCCCACCTCTCAATTCCTTCTCATCCTGGGAATTTGATTTAATACAGTTCCGGTTTCTGTATCTCCTCTTCCATCTTTAGATGGAGAGAATTTGAACTTTTCATTTTGCTTCTTCTTCCCTAACTCTTTAAGTGTTTTTCTGCTAGTATTTAATCACTATCTACAAAAAACTGTCTTTCCTTTCCTAGTAGATGTTTTGCTTTCCTGTTACATTGTTGGGTTTTTTGACAAAATATTAGATATGGTGGAGTCATATTAGGAAAAGGAAAAGAAAAGGAAAAAGTACAAGACATATATTTATTAATACAATAAAAGTATGATTGCCTTCCTTACTAATTCAAGGCAAGGATCAAAATAAACTTACCAGTGTTAAGATTCTTAATTTTTTTAACTTCTTATTTCATCTTTATTTATTCTCTCCTTTGAGAGATAATTTGATATTGAAAGAGAGTATGGTACTAACAATGCCAAGGCCATGGGTTCAATCCTTGTACGGGCCATTTACTTTAGTTGGACTCAGTGATCCTTGTGGGTCCCTTCAAACTAAGAATATCCCATGACTGTATGACTTACACACATATTCAAAATCAGAGTGTTTACACTGTTCAGTCAAGGGGTGAGGAAAAGAGAAAAAACACCAAAAAATCTCTCATAGACTTTTGCACTCTACATAGCAGGTAAATTAAAAAATCCAAACAAGAAGGACAGTCCTGTGCTACCTTTCATAAAATGAAAAGTATACTGTAATTATTGATTATTAATATTCCCAGTTAGTCTTAGCAGCCACTGTATTCACTAGACAGCATTTGGCTTCTCTGAGTAATTAGAAAGCCTGATTACATGTAGTTGAAACAGTTAGCAACTTTCTTTCAAAATCCCTCAGAATTCCTCAGTATAGGTGTTTCTCTATCAAAATTTCCTGCCACCAGGCAGTAGTGAAAAGCTGTGCAATTCACAGCAGCAGCAATTTTCTTAATAAATCACAGAAGTCACAGGTACTTTCAAGACAGAATAAGCCTCCAGAGCCTATATAAGTCTCATTTAAGAAGCTGCTCCAGTTCACCCTAAGGGGAGTCTGATCTTCTTCCTTGGTCATTGGTAAGAATATCCTAATAACTTGGCAAAAATAGTGAGAGGGCTGGAGGCTTTCTCCTGCCCAGTATTTTGTACATTGAAGAGTTGGAATTCTTTAAAACAGTGAAAGAAAGAAAAATTTAGAACAAAATAATTTGTCCAGTTGTTACTATACTCTCTCTCAAAGGAAGAAGAATGACATTTTTACTTGTGATCTCAGGACTTCTTCTATGTTTTTAAATTATAAAGTTGTTGGCTAAAAAAATTATAAATATGTATAGAGACCCGAACACAGGTGATTTCCTCAGAAGCAAGGAATGTATTTGCATTCTGCTACAGAAATATGTTTTTTGCCAATTCTCTTTGCCTTTCCTACCTACAATTCCTCCATTACCAAAAGCGACAACTTGAATAGTTATCTTCAGGAAACAGTTCCAGTTAATGTCATTCTGTCTGAAAATCCTATCTTACCAGTTGTGTCAGTCCTGCAGGAAATTTGTGCTCTGGGTAGGTTTACAATCATGCCATGTTTCCCACTTTCTAACATGGAACCTGGAAATCCTGAGGTACAGCATGGTTTCTCTGTGTGACCAAACATGCTATGCAGATCTTAATCTGAGACAAACTAAGATTCGCCTGAGATAGATCAAGACCTGGGGCAGAGCTGTCTAGTTCAAAAGCTATGAAGTGAGCTGGCAGAAAAAAAGGCAGACACCCACAGGAACCCAGCACAGCAGCAGCCATAATTTTTTCCCATGGTAACAGGAAAAACACCACACACATTCACTGCTTTTCTTATTTTTTTCGCCTTTGCCTCTTCACATAGTAAATGTTGTAGGTAAAGGGTGATAAATTATACATACATGTAGTACATTAAGTATAAGGAATGCCAACTTCATCTGAGAACTCCAGAAAGCATAATAATATATAAAAGAAAAGTAATTATATTGTGAGTAAAAAGTGTCCAGTATTCAGTTTTCACCAAGCCCTATTTACCTTTTTCCCACCTAGCTTTTAGAGCACACAGTTGCAACAAAACCAGTTATATTAAGCAAATGGTAAATGGTCTGTTTCTCTCAAAACGAAATCAAATGTATAATGGTTCTGCATACTTGACAGGCAGAACTGAGAATGCCTTTTGTATTGTAAATGAATGTAGTTTATAAGTTACAAAATATTACATTAATTAATAACAAAACAAAGTAAGTAAATCAATACACCAAAATATTTTTAAAGACACCCACCCCAGCACTGAAAGTGTTTTATAGTTATGCACTACTTCCCTACTACAAGATGTGAAAGTCTTGTAGTTGTCTTCAGTTCATTGATTGTGTCTTTCCAGCACTGTCATTCCTAATAAAATATTGAAGCCTCCCCTACATTGAAATTCACACTGTATTAATTTCTGTCCAAGTAATATTCTTATCTTTCTCAGAACCAAATATTTACAGTCTTCACTGAAGAACTGCCAAAGAAGAATAGACTGAACAGGTTATGCCTTCATGGAATTGTACCTCTTTCAATGTTTAATGTGGTCTAATCTTGCAACACATTCTGTGTGTAATAACGCCTGAAAACTCAGGTCTTTGCACATTAAACAATCAGACAAGGTGACCTCAGTACTTTTTAATTTAATCTCTCTTTGTGTAGGGATTAAATGTAAATCCAATTTTCATTTCCAGCTCCTAATTATCAATAAAATATTGAGTTTGAATAATAATTCAAAGATTAGTAGAAGCAGAAGAGAGAAAATGCATGTTAAAATACTTAACCTATCTTCATTCTCTGTGAACTACATCATTCCAGCCCACTGAGCGCAAGGTGTCCCACGTTATTATATGTGGCAGTGATTAGAGAAGGCTGTTACAGGTAAGAGCACCAATGAAGCCAGTAATACTTGTGATAAGGTAACCCAAAGAAAAAAAAAAAACAGCCAACAATAAAATAATTTTTAGCTTGAAAATTTCTGGAGAACTGTGAGGCTACACACCTTTCTAGTGTAAAAATACCTTGTCGGTGTTATTACTGTAAAATAAAATATAAGATACTAAATTCCGAATCAACTGCCTGTCTTTGTACTGCTACTGTACATACTAAAGATTTGCAGAGCTTCTTGTAATTGTATTCATTTGAATTCAATACTCCAGCTGGATAGATTACATAGTCTGTGTAAACAACCCTATGAACATTTCCTCTTCCACAGTATTAATCAGTTCATTGTCAAAGCAATATTCTCAGATCTGAGTTGTACAAGAGTAATGCAGAAAAACTTCAAGCTGTTTGCCCAGACTTGGGCTCCACGGGAGCTGAGTGTTGGTTGTTCACAAAGACCCAATGTGTGACTGATGAATAGAGCCCTTTAGCTTCAAGGGAGTAATGCTCAGCAGGAACAAAACTCTTCTCATCTTCAAAGTGTTTCCAATCTGTTTCTTTTTCTCCATAGTGCGTTTTGTCACTCTTTCACTCTGTCAATCCAGATGGGAAGACAAACATAGACAAAGCATGTAGACGTGCAGAATTTGGCTCCTATTTAACCAGTAGAAATATCCACTGGAGCCAATTGGAAAATATACATTGTGGTTCCTTTGGGCATGTAGTTTCAAACATTTTCAAACTACACAAGATGTAAGGTTCCAGTCAAAATTTCCAACACATGGATAACTCCTTTAGCATTTTCTGTTTTCTTACAATCTTGCTTTTGTTTGTTGTCTGTTTTCAGAAATAGACATTCGAAGCCTGTAGGCACATATTTATGAGTGGAAGAAAGATGTAAAACAACAAGAACTTTGTTCCGCAAATTACTGGAAACACGTAGGCTAAGGAAACAACAAATCTTAATGAGGGTTTCATTTTTCTTTTTTTTGACAAGAGAGACCTCCTGAAAGAAGAAACAAGGCAAAAGATGATCAATTTCAAGTTTATGTGCACAGATGTCTGTATGTGAGGAAGTATCAAGAGGAAATAGAGATTTGCATGTAGTCCAAAAAATCTATGCGATTATTGGAAGAACTCAGATAGAGTTAGGTAGCTCACACGGCCTGAGTAAAATTAGAGACAGGTGCAAGATATTTAGGGAAGACAAGATTAGGGGATTGTGCTGTATGAAGAAGCCTAAAATGTGTGATGTCTTTCCACATGGTAGACAGTGATCTAGCTAAGAACTCATGGATCAGGATACAAGAAGAGGCCAGTGAGTGTACCCAGTGGGGTTATGTTACAGACCACAGTTTAGGCCAAAGCATGCTTTAAATGACCTGAAGATATCATGGGATCCCCAACTCATGTTCATGAGGATCTTGAACTTCCATGACATCTACTAGAATAGCAACACGGTGGGAAGGGAGCAGTCAAGGAGACTTCTAGAGGGTGTGAGAAAGAGCTTCTTGATCCAGATACTTGAGCCAACTGGGGGTGACACACAGGAGACTCTTCTAGTCATTAGAAAGCAGTTGTTTGGGGATATGGTAATCAATGGCAGCCTTGGCTGTACTTAACAAGGAAGAATGAAGCTGAAGATCTGCATACAAAGTTGGTTTTTGCAAAAGATATCAAAAACAATAAAAGGACTTTCTATTGTGCATTACTATTAAAATGTTGAAAATGTATTCCTATTGTTAAAATGGCTTGATGATTTAGGCACAGTAGGCAAAGCAAAGACTGATGTTTTGTATCCAATATCTTCCTTACCTCAGACTTCACCAACAAAGTTTCCCAGGCCTTTGTGCTCAGACAGTTTTCCTTGAATGGCTGTTCTCTATCTTCTTTGAAGCACTATGGAAATCTGGGGAGCTCCACAGCAACAGGAAGAAGTCAAGTGTTGCACTCGTCTTCAAAGAAGACCAAAGTTCAAGCAGGCTAACTACAGGCCTGTCAGCCTTGCATCAGTCCCTTGGGAAATCTTTGAGTCAGACCTCTGGAAACACATTTCTTGGCACAGAAGGTGAAGTAGGTGGCTGGGAAAAATTGGTGCAGAAGTACCAGGATTGAGTCATGCCTGTCCAATCCTGATTGCCTTCAGTGATGAAATTATTTGTTTTGTGGGTGGGTAAATATAGTTTACCTCAGCTTTAGCAAGGCTTTTGAAACTGACTACCAAGCTATTCCTCTATCTACAATGGAACTTTATTGTCTAGAGGGGTGGATAATTAAATGGATGGAAAACAAGTCATAGAGGTAGGCAAGAGGGCCATATACTGGAAGCTGGCAAAAGTGGACTATTGCATGAGTCTGGAGAAAGTGATGGAGTGCTCTCTTATCAAGCCTGGAACTTATATCAGACTGTGTGGGAGTGTGGATATGCAACCAACACACTCAATAGCAGAGTTGTCATTCAGAAGGACCTAGACATGCTAGAGGAATGGGCAGACAGACACCCCCATTTCTGTCAACATGTGATAAATGCAAAGCTGGGTGCTGTCTGTGACACTGGTGCTGTGGCCTGACTGTCTGAGAGCAGCTCTTCAGGAAGGGTCCTGGAGATTTTTCAGCCTGGAGAAGAGACCACCTCACGGAGACCAAGCAACCTGCCCAGCCTCCAGTGCTGGGGGGATCACAAAATGGTGGAGCCCCAGCTCTCAGTGCAGCCTGCTGTAAAAACAAGAAACAACTGGCATAAACTGAAGCAAGATAGTTTCAAACAATGTGTTAGGAAAAGCATTTTCATCCCAGGTCAGCCAAGTTGTGAAGCATGTTGCCCAAAAAGGGTGCACATTCTCCACCTGTGGACTATAACTCCCTGAGCAATATAATCTGACCTCACAGCTGACCCTGCTTTGAGTTACACTAGAGACCTCCTGAGCTTCCTTGTGGCCTGAATTGTGCTGAGATTCTTAAACTGTTACATAAAGGCTTTTTTCCTTTATCAGACTTGAACATTTTTCCTAAGAACTCTATTGTGTACCTGCACAAATACAATTTGTCTTCTCTTTTTGATGTGATGGTGTTTTAGGAGACAATACAATAAATCAACACATGAACAATTAAAGCATGCAGCTCTTTCCATTGGCCCTTTCCACTCTTCTGCAATAGCTGTACTACATATCAAGAGAGTGATCCTCCTTTTGGAGCACCCTTGTGCCAGGCATTCTTGGAAAGGTAGAGATGAAGCTTCTGGAAACTTTGCTTTTGCTTTTGTTGTTAAACTCATCTCTATGATATGCAAAGAATAATGCGTAATATATAAAAATTAAAAATAATTTATAAACATAATACCCTCCATTTGAATAAAGGCAAGGATTAAACTTGTATTACCTTGTGAAATACCTGATTAAAATAATAGAATCATAAAATATCATGAGTTGTCAAGGGCCCACTAGGCTAATCAAAGTCCTAGTGGTGATCCAAAGCTGATGATAACAGACACATCAATCTTAAGATTATCCTTTACATTTAATTTCAAACCTTGTCCAGGCTTTTCTAACTCTGACCACAGTAACATATGATCGATATTTATGTGTGAAAAAATATACTTTCCAATGAGAACCCAGAAGAATGTTGCTAGATTGGGCATTTAGAAGAAAAAGGCCTCCTTTCTTCCGGGGGAGATTTTAAAAATATAGCTATAATTAAGTAAAGTTTTTGCATCTTGGTTAATTCTTGGATGTGTGTAATTAGACATTTTTAGGATGAAGAATAAGTATTAGAATCTACAATGAAAACAGCAGTAGCTGAACAATCCAATGAAGACCATGAAATCAGAAGACACCTTAATAAGGCCTTACATTGGATCTATCGTTCAGACTCTATGTTTGTACTTAAATGTTTATAAAACATTAGTTTTGGACTTACATGATTGACAAAGAATTATCTGCAGTAACAAATATACTAGAGAACCAATAGCAGGCCCCAGCAGTGGAGAAGTTGTTATATGCTATCTTGGGCTAAGAATTCCAAAACTTCTAAGGAACTTGAATGTTCAGTTCTGATTAAATCTAGAAACTGTGACCAGGTTCCTCAGGCACCTTAAAAAAAATCATCTCAGTTATAATATCTGAATTTTCCTTTTTTTTTCTTTTTAATTTATCTAATAGAAAAGCAATAGAGTTGTAACTGCCTGGCTGAAAATTTGGCTGAAATATTTTTCAATAGTCAATCATAAACAAACAAACAAAAATAAATCCTTTTCTTTTTTTTTTTTTTTTTTTTTTTTTTTTTGGGTGCCCTGTTTTTTCCCATTTATAAATATTGGTNTGAGCCAGTTTTTGTCACTAATAAAAATTAGGTTGGGTTATTTCATTTTTTAGAGGTTATTTTTGGTTTTTTTCTGACACCTTGCCAATAAAACTGTGGATACTAAAAAAGCTTCAGCAGAGAATTTCTTTGGCTCTCTGTAGCATTTTGTGAGACTTCTGTCTTTCCCATGCAAACTATCTCAGACTATGTTACGGTTTTGTAAACTTCTTGCACCTGCAAGATGTTTGCCTGATTGTTATGGTTTTGACTAAGAAAATATTAAGAAATGGGTGTCTTAGAATTTGACCAGTCCCCTCAAGAGATAAATGGCCAGACAGCCAATTGCCTTATGCCACTTAACACACCTTTTGCGAACTAGCATATAAAAACCCTTGGAAACTATTAAAGTTGCTTCCTTTCATCTCCAATCCTGAGATTCTGCATTTTCCTTATTTTGCCGTCCTGACTCAACAGCAACATAAAATTAATAAAGATGTCAGGGGTGAGGGAAGGCAAAGGACAAGACTGTGGAATTCTATGAAACTAGAAAAAAGTAATTACATGACAAAATGTATTTTTCCAGCACACACTATATATTTCAGCATCCAGTCTGCAAAACACCATTTTATGCTTTATTTTTAGCAAGTTACTTGGATGGATACTGAGTATTTTAAATCCTAATATTCTATGTAAACCATGAAGTCAGTGTGTTTCTTCATTATGTCTAGGAATCTGGTAGGAAGTGGTGCAGATCGCATACAAAAATTACTGATGCAGTGTGTTTGATGCTGATCAATCCAAGTTACTGTTTTTCAGAGACTGCTTAGAGACATGATGTTAGGTAAGGCAATGGAGAGTGAGGTGAAAACAGTGTTTCTCCTTCATCTGTGGTCTTCCTCGATATTCCTGCTCTGTAGTTGCACTTTCCCTGATCACCTGTCATAAACCTCATGTGTGGTGACATGTCATGTCATTGAGACTTCAGCATTTATCTTCAATTACATTCCACAAGCTGTTTTCTGAACAGTGATGTGGGGTTTTTTTGGTTTTTTGGGTTTACATTCATGCTATAAATGAAGTAAGGAGACTAATTCATCCAGTATATAGGAAGATCACAGGAAATCTAGTGTTAAATTTTTTGCAGGCAATCTGGTTTGGGTGTCTGTAACAGATAGAAGCTAAGCCTGTCCTGAAATTCTCTTGTTCAATTTAGATGCTTAGTGTAAATTCTGATATACATTGTAGGTCGTAAACAGGAATTTTCTCCTACTCATTTCACAAGTCATGGTCAAATAAATTTACAATGCAATAAAAAGGAACACAGTGTAAGGAGTTGGAGTTTTTTGTGTAACCAGTAAAAAAAGATTGAAAATGAAACTTATGTTCTGAAGCATGCTGAAGAAAAATCGCAACATATTCATTTATGTGAAGCCAACTATAAAACACATTGAAATTTTTCATTCAGATTACTTATTTTCATATCACATAGTTTGTTTTTACCACTTAAAAAAAATCCTATTCTATGCGTCTGATTATTCAGGTTGTACATTCCTAAACTAGTGTGATTTACATTTGAATGAAGTTTCCAATTTTACTGAGTGACATGGAATCTAATTAGATTCTGTAAGAGAGGAGTGTCAATTATAAAAAGTAAGGCTCTGGAAAATTAGCCTAAATAAAATTTTACTGAACAGAACATGCAATTACAATATACATCAGAGTGCTTCAGTTATTACTTGTAGGTTATTATTATTTTATTTTCTCATGAAGAAATGAAGAGTCAACATGTGGACTATCAGCAGTGTGTTATTGATGACATTAGAACAACTTCTTATATGGTGCAAAATGGTGCCCAGTTTTAACGGTATCAAATCTGAAACATCCCTCTGCAAGGACTTATTATTAATGGAACCTGAAATATACAGGATTTGATCAATAAAGTTAATATGTAACATATTCAATGCTATTGTGGGTGTCTGCTACAGACTGCCTGATTGGGAAGAAGTAAATGAGACTTTCTTTATACAATTGGAAGAAGGCTCACAGTTGTAGGTCCCAGTCCTCATGGAGGACTTGAACCTCCCCAGTACATGCTAGAAGGACAACGCAACAAGGCAGCAGTAATACGGAAGGTTTCTGACGTGTATTGATGACACTTTCCTAACATAGGTGATAAAGAGGGGAGATGCTTTACTGAACATGGCACTCACAATCAAAAAAGAAATGTTCAGAATGTGTAGACTGTGAGCAGCCTTGGCTGCAGTGACCATGGACTAGCAGAGTAAGGATCCAGAGAGGAAAGATCAAGGCAAAAAACAGTATCACAGCTATGGACTTCTTTAGAGATTTTGGCCTTTTCAAAGATCTGCTTTGACAAATCCCATAGGATAAGGTCCTGTAGAGAAAAAAGAGACCAGAAGAGTTGGTTGATTTTTAGGGGTCACCTCCTCCAAGCTCAAGAATGGTCCATCTTGAAGTCTGCACAGCTGAACAAGGAGCTGCTGACATCTCAAATATAAAGAAGTGTATGAGATACGTCAACATGGTCAGGTGATCTACAATGGATATTGAGTCACTGTCCTGTGTGAGAACTGGAAAAAATAATGTGTCACTGCTATCTTCAAAGAGGGTTAAGACAGAAAATCCTGGGATCTACAGGCTGATCATTTCAATCCCTGGGAGGATGAGGAAGGGAAATATTCCGGGTAAACATTTCTAGGTATATGAAGGATAGGAAGTTGACTGAAGAAGCCAGCAAAAATTTATGAAGGCTAAATCATGCTTAACCAACCTGAGAGCCTTCTGTAATCAGGTAACTAGCTTGATACATAACAAAAGAACAGCAGGCATTTTTTTCTTGATTTTAGTATGGCTTTTCAACCATCTCCCATAACATCCTCATTGACAACCTGTGAGGTATGGAATGGATAACTGAATAGATAAATTAATCGAAAAGTAGCTAAACTGTGAGGCTCAAAGGTTTGTAATCAGTACCAAAAAGTTCTTGACCAGCTGGAGAAATGGGACAACTGGAACCTAACAAACTTCTGCAAGGCAGCATACCAAGACCTGTACTTGGGAAGAAACAATCTTATGTGGCAGGAAACACTGGGGATGGACCAGATGGAGAGGAGATTTCCAGAAAAGGACCTGGGAGCCCTAATGAACAGTAAGTCAGCCATATGCTCATGGTATCTTTTCTGTTTCTGGAAAAAAAAGGAAAAAAATTAAAACAAAAGAAAAAAAAAACAAAACCAAAACCCAAAACCAACCAGTGTGCCCTCATGGTAAAGAAGGCAAACAATATCCTGCATTAGGTTGCATTAGGAAGAGCATTCCCATCAGGTTATTAATATGCAGAAGTGTATTACAGCCTTACTACATGGATCTAGCACCTCCCTGGGCAACCTGTTCCAGTGTTTTACCACCATCATTGTAAAAACTTCTTCCTTATGTAACAATCTCTTCCTTATATCAAATCTAAATCAGCCCTTCTTCAGTTTAAAACCATTACCCCTCGTCCTAACACAACAAGCCCTGCTAAAAGGTTTGCCCCCCACTTTTCTTGTAAGCCTCCTTTAAATATTGAAAGGCTCTCAAGGAGGTCTCCCTGGAGCCCTCTCTCGTCAAGGCTGAAGAACCTGAAGTCTTTCAGCCTTTTCTGGTAAGAGTCATGCTCCATCCCATCTAATCATCTTCCCTGCTCTGGATTTGCTCCAACAGGTCAATGTCCTTCCTGTGCTGAGGACCCCAGTGCTGGATGTAGCACTCCAGATAGGATCTCATCAGAGCAGGGTAGAGGGGCAGAACCACCTCCCTCACCCTGCTGGCCACACTGCTTTTGGTGCAGCCAAGGATACAATTGGCTTTCTGGGCTGCAAGTGCACATTTTTGGCTCAAGTCCACCCCCATATCTACCAGCAGCTTCAAGTCTTTCTTTGAAGGGTTGTTCTTTTCTATTTACAAAAGAAGTGCTAGGTGTTAGTATTTTCTCTGTTCCTAATTTGAGTGATGTCACCATGAGACTGCTATCAGCTTTTAAAGTCCATGGTGACTGGGGAAGGTTTCTGGTGACTGGAAAAGTCACATCCATCTTGAAGAAGCAGAGGAGTAGGACCAAGGAAATGTAGTCTGGTTGGCCTCACATCAGTCCCTGTGAAGTCTGTCCATCGAAATCCTCTTTGAATTTATTTCGAAGAGTATGAAGAGTAAAATGTGCCTGGGAACCAGACAGAATGGATTTAACAAGGCATGTCTCACATGGCCAACATGATTGTTTCCTATTATAAAATGACAGGATCTGTAGTCAATGGGAGGTCAGTGGATTGAATTTACTTTGACTTCAGCAAGTCTTTTGGTATGGTTTTCTGTAAAATTAGATGAGATATGGACATGATAAGGCACTGAAAATTTGACTACATTTTCAGTCTCCAAGGGTTATGATCAGCAATACAATGTCCAAATTTCAGCCATCTACTAGTATCTCTCCTCAAGAATCAATAATAGGTCAATATAGAGGTACTTCAGTATCTTTATATTACATAGATCTATTGATTTATGAAGACATCTGCAAATACAGTTATTGATATCGTCCATCTCTCTCATTATCTCTTGCTATAGGTGGTTCCTCCATGAAATTGCTGAAAGCACACTCTGGCCTATTATCCATGTAGAAGACACAAATACACATCCATAGATATAGATACATCTTTATAAATATCTGTAGACAGAGATACAGAGTCATCAAAGTGCCCTTGCTGCAAAGGAGGCTGACTGCATACTGTGATGGATCTGCATTTGATGTGGTCCCACCTCTATCTGACACTTGGAAGACCACATCTAGAGTTCCGTGCCCAGGTCTGGACTTACTTGTACAGAAAAGACATCGACATACTGGAGTGAGCCCAACAAATGTCCAATGAGATTGTTTGGTTCTGGAGTACTTGACGTATGAGCAAAGCCTGAGAGAGCTGGTTCATTCATCCTGGAGATGAGACAAGACTAGAGGGACTCTAACTAGAAATACCTATGGGAACAGTGTAGAAATGTTGAAACAGAGTCTTCTTGAAGATGCAACATGACGAGCAAAAAAAAACTTGTTTCAGGAAAAACTCCATCTGTATGTAAGAATAAAGGGATCTTAACTCTGAGGACAACTGAACAGTGGGATAGGCTGCCCAGAGAAATGATGGAATTTTTCTTGTTGAAAATATTCATGACTCAGCCAGACAAGGCTAATCTAATCTATGGCCCCCCTCTCAACAGAGAGGTGAAATAGGTGTTATCCAGAGGTTCCCTTCCAAAGTAGACTCATATGATTCTAGGATTCTAAGATGAAATATGAGAAATTCCTCTTAAACTTAAAAAAGAAAATTTTTCTCTATGAGTCTGATTAAACACTGGCAAAGATGTCCATAGAGTCTGTGAGACATGTACAAAATTCAACTGGACAACAACCTGAGAAAGAACTCTAACAGGACCTAGTTCAAGTGGGAGGTTGGACGAAATGACTTCCAGAGGCCCTCCTAACTTAAATGGTCTTGTGATTCCAATATTCCTCACATGATGATCACTTAATGAGATATTTCCTCTCTGACTTTCCATAAATATTCAGGTTGAATTTTCTGGACTTTTACATTGTAGCTATAGCTGTTCAGTTCAAGGATATGTGAAGAGAAAGGTGATGTACTTCAGAGGCAAACACAAATTAATTTGGTATTTCCTCTATGTTCTCCATTCCATACAAACCGTAATGTGAAATGATACAATAATTTGTGATTATACAGATTATTAAATTAAGAAGTTGAAGATATTTGCTTTCAATCTCTATCAGTAGAATGAGCCATTAAACTTGACGTCTTGCATTTCTAACATAAATTGCCAAACAAAACAGAATTAATTGCTCAATTCCTTAATAAAGTATACAAGTCCAAGGTCAATAAGCTGCTATGTTTATTAATATTTTTAAGAATTAAATATTCATTGCTGCCTAATGTAAGAGATTCATCTTCTTACAATGAAATAGAGAAGGGGAAAAGTCAGGTTAAAGTTGAAGGCATTAATTTAGAAATTTCTAATAAAACTTTATATTGTCATCACTTTCAGTTCCTTCCTTTGTAGTCACAGCAGATTTTTCAGGAACTGACTCTTTGTGCTTGTACACCACACAGAGTCAAATGAAAGGCAGCAGGATTTTCACGCATCTTGTTTACAAAGTAGCCCCAAACATAACGATGTTGTTACAAAAATTGCAGTTATAACTAATAATTTGAGTGTTAAATTATTGCAAAAATAAACTATTTAACTAGCTTAATAGGAGCCTGTCCAAATCCACAGAGACAAACTCAGAATTGTTTCTTTTGGCTTTTTTTTTTTCATTTTTCCCCATCCACAATCCTATATTACAACACCCTGCTGACAGTAAACTCTCTCTTGCTGTGACAAGTTATTGATCTTGTTTTCCTCTGAGAACCCTAACAAGTCAAACTGCAGCTTCCTGCAAGCTATAGCTGGAGCTGTACTTTGCAAGGATTTTGAGAAGAAATTTTCTCTCTAGTGTTTAGCAGAAAAATAAAATTACCTTAGTATAAAACTGTGCAGTTCTCTCTGGGAAGAGTAAGGATTGTCGAAAGCTTAGCAAGCCTATTCAGTCCACCACTGGTGACAGCACCTACTCTTCTCCCAAGGGTTATCCTTACCTAAATCCTAAATTCTGAGAAAGAAGGGGAAGGTAAGGAAACACTAGGAAATTACTCAGTGCTCTCAAGATGAGGACAGGAGAAGGTCTTTCCTGGTCTAATAGAGAGTTAAAATTACTCTGAATGCTGCTATGGCCCATCTTTATTCCTTCAGATCACAATCACTGTAATCAGCACAGAGAGTGTGATAGTATAGTGTAAAAGTGGTATTAAAGGTGAAAGGGAAATTTTCCTTGAATTCAAATTGCCTTTTTGGTTGTTTAAAACATCATAATCCTTGCAGGTAAATTATCTGAAGCAACAGTCAAGATGTATTGGCTTTTAAAAGAGCTAGTAGATTATAATTTTCAGTCTACATGTAAAGTCTTAAAACTTAGCATAACTGACATTTCTACTTAATCATTACAGCAACAAATAAACTATATTGTCTTTGCCAGTGCTCAGCTAAGCATACGTGTGCTTTGCACAGCTTTTGTCAGATTTTAATTTGTGAGACTAAAGTTCTAATGTTCTATTGTTATTTTTAATATTAGTACAGAGTTGCATATTGTCTTGTCATTATAATGTAGTAAAAACATATTTGTAGATCTAGGAACACTATCATGTGAGAAAAGGTGCAAAGACATAGCAAAAGGACCCCAACTATCATAAATATCTCACAGTTCCCTTTTGAGACAACATGCCAGAAAGTGATGATACAAGCACTTAGAAAGCTTGATATATAGAGATCACAGAAAAGACTGTGAAACAAATGTTCTTCACACAATCAGCTAAACAATATCTTCAACTTGCCTCTGCCTGACTGTACTAAATGATTTTGAAGGCATTGCCACAGTGGAGAATCTCAAGGAAGGATCTGAGGCAGGATAACACACTTGTGTTTTGCATCTGTAAGAGGTTTTGGAGGTGAAAGTGTTTAGGGTTCTTTGACAGAGAAACTTTCTCATGTATTTTAAGGCTGGAGAAGATCTTTTTACAAGGACATGTAGTGATAGGACAAGGGGGAATGGCTGTAAGTGAAGGAGGGTAGGTTTAGATCAAATATTAGGAAAACATTTTTTACTGTAAGGGTGTTGAAGCACTGGAGCAGGATGCCCAGAGAAGTTGTGGATGCCAAAGCACTGGAGCAGGATGCTCAGAGAGATTGTGGATGCCCCAGCCTTGGAAGTGTTCCAGGACAGGTTGAATGGGACTTAGAGCAACCTGGTCTAGTGGATAGTGTCCCTGCCCATGGCAGGGGGGTTGGAACTAAATCATCTCTAAAGTCCCTTCCAACCCAAACAATTCTATGATTCTCTGATTCTATAGGCACTGTAATTTTGAGTTTGGACAGCATTTAACTCTGTTAATCCACAGTATGATTCATATTTTCCTGCTAGGAACAGATTCTTTCACTTTCTTTGATAATTAGGCTTCTGGTTAGCTTCTCTTATTTTTTCCCTTTATATATGTCATAATCCCCCCAAAATACATTACAACATAACATTGTATTCTAATAATGTAGCAGAATAGTGATTATCTCTGCTATAGATACAAAAAATCTAAATAATGATTTTGTTCACTCAAGTTTTGGGGTTTTTTGTTCTTTTGGTACACTTCAGAAAAAGAAGGCATGGGATTCTAAAATGACTAAGACATCCAGGTGTTTAAAAGTATGAACTTTTCTACAAGAACTCATGTCAGGATTGTGAATCAATCAAAGTAGCAGAAATTCTAACCAATGTGAAAGAGAAGTAAAAAGGGGAAAAGTAGCTAGCAATGAAATAAATATTAAGAAATTACCTTCTAAGATTTGAAATGTGTTTACATTGATGAAGTACAAATAAAATAGGCAAGGGATAAAATGACATAATGCTGCAAACATCTACTTCACAAGCATTCCTGTAGTGATAAAGCACCTACTACCAAATCACAGAATGCAGGGCTCATTGATGGCAAGAGAGGTCTGAATGTTGACAAAGGGAGACATGTTAACACAAAGAGAAACATCTGTCATTCTGTGGGAATCAGACACTTTATCAGTGCAATAATTAAAGGTACAAAAAAACCCAAACCAGATTGTAACCAGAGAACAATTTTGATAAACTTGAGTTTTGTGCTACTAAGAATTCAAACCTTGAGATCAAACTTGACTAGAAAGGATGTAATAGACATTTCTATTTTTTTTCATTGCAATGCCCAATATGGGACAAGGGAAGAAGACTCTGAAGAACAGGTGCACATAATAATATGCTTGTCAGCATACACAATAAACAAATGGAAAAATGAGGGAAAAAAAGAGAATAATGATGCAAGGGCTCTTATGAATGAATCAATCAAATAAAGTCATCCTGCAGAGAAATGACACATTCTTTACATTTTTAATTCCTAAAATCTCTGAGGACAAACAAAAGAAATTGAAACCAAGGAATATATTAATTTAAAAAGAGGAAACATTTTCGTGGATGTAGGGGGTCTGAAAAACATATGGAAAGATGTAAAGGTATGGCAGAACAACAAAGAAGATTAGAGATTAATTTTGTTGGTTAAACATGAACAGGCAAACTGAAAAATAATTAAAGAAAAAGGTCAAAGATTATTATATTTTAATGAAGCACCTGATATAGAGCTGTGAAAGAGGTGATAATTCGTGGCGCATTCAGTCATTCCAGACAGCAGCTTGAAAATGTATTCACACAGATGCGTCCAGTAGCCACCAGTAGCTGATAATTAGTTACATGTTTTGTTTTGTTTTCCAATAACTTTACTAAGCAACATATTAACTGTCAATCTATCATATTACACACATACAATTTTTACTAGATGTGAGTTTTGCAGTGAGTTTTTTGTGAGTAACAGAAGACATGTCTGAAAAACTGTGAAAGTTTGAAAAGGATTGATTTTTGGCTATAACAAGCAGTCTGTGCTATCAGCAATCCAACAATCAGAGGAGCTGAAGAAAACATGCACAACTAACCAGATAACAACCAAGGCAAAAAAAGAGTCACAACACCTCTTTTTATTTATTTTGCTGTTGGATCACACCATTCAAGACTTCATTTGTGTAATTAATGAATGGACAGTACAATTCAAAAATCAAAAGCACCTACAAAAGTGGGGGTTTGTTTGTTTGTTTGTTTGTTTGTTTGTTTGTTTTTTATGTCCATGCTTATATATCCAGTAGACTGGACAACAGAAGGCAGGAGTAGAAGGAATTCTGTTAGGATAAAACAGTGTTGAAATAGGCGATGACACCATGGCACAGCAACGGAAAAAGAAAGGACACAGGTGTCACAGTGTGGAATGTTCTTGGTCATTATCTTTTTTTCTCCTTTTTGTGTTCAGCTGCTGAAGGAGACTGTGTGGGTTCTAGCGCTCTGAGCAGCTTAACCCTGCTCCTCTTCCACCCTGACAACACAGAGAGAGGGACAGAGAGAGAAAGATCCTCTCAGATCAGATAAAGAATTGAAAGGGCATCTGAGCAGGAAAAACATTTACATGGCAGATTCTAATTTGGTGGAAATCAGCTGAAAGCTGAAAGAGCAATTTCCACTTGCTAAGCAACCAAGCCTTAATACATTCATCACAGTTTAGAGCAAAAAGTGGCTTAACTGTAGGGGAAAAAAAAATGTTTTCAACTTCAATAAACCAGTTCTGCAGAAATATTTTTAATAGATACATTCTATACTAAAAATTAAATACAAGTTGAAATAACTCTCATTTGGGAAACAGGAAAAAACTTGTTTCCCAATATTTTAGAGTTAATGGTCAATTATTTAGGCTGGTCATTTCATAGAGTTGCTAAACCTGAATGTGCTGCAAAAATAATAGAATGTTTCCTTTAGGTACATCTTCCTCAAATAATGAAACAGGCACTCTAACTAAGAAATGTTGTCATGTCAGTTATACACATTATGTTTGCTGCTTAAAACACTTTAATACTAAATATAAAATAATTTTGGAGACTATAAATACATTCATGTGTCTGAATGTTTCTATATTGAGGATTTTAGTCACAGAGCTACTTAGATAAACCAGTTAATAGTAATAAACCAATATATTGATCTAATGAACTTAGAACATCTACATTATTTTAATAACTGAACTTGTGACCCTTCACACGTAAAAGGCTTGCAGCCTTCTGGCAGAAGAGTTAGACATAGGACAGGATTGGGGTGCAGAAGCACTCAGCTGCTGCCCTGCTGATCATGAGGAGCCTGTCTGGAGGTTGTGTCTGCACTGCCAGTGCGCCTCTGGGCAGCTGCTGTTGCTGGAGCAAGAAGGCCATTGATGAGGTGAGTAGGTGTATAACAAGCAGTCCTTATGAAATAAAGAACTGTGTCAAAGAACAGGACAAATCCAGACAGTAATAAATACAATACCATGAGTTATCCACACTACTTCTCAACTGTCATGTTATGTGAACCAATACAGTAATTCTGTGCATAAATGGACTATCAGATGTTTGGACATAGAGGATTTGTTCCTGCTGCCTTTCGAAATTGTGGATCTGTGATCACTCTCCTCCAGACTGAACAAGCCCAGATCCCTCAGCCTCTCCTCACAGAGGGGCTCACACATCCCATCCAGCTTGGAAGCTTTCTGCTGGACATGTTCTAGCATTTGTTCATTATTTTGCCTCTACTGAAGGAGCTTAAAATTTGGACAAAGAATCCAGATGGGATCTCATGAATGTTGTGCAGAGGGGTATAATCCTTCCTTTAGATGTCCTCGCAATGTCCCTGTGAATACTGTCCAGGGTGCTTTTGGCCATCTCTGCAACTGGGACATGTTGCTGTCTCACATTCAGCTTCCATCCGCCAAGATCCTCAGGCAGAAGGATCTCTTAGCTCTTCCCAGAGAGCTGCTCCTTGTCAGGCAGAACCCAGTGCTTTCTTCCCCAGAGCAATGCTTGGTGTTTTTCCTTGCTGAATTGCATATCCTATTGGCCTGTTCCTCAAAATTGTGTAGATCTCTTTGCATGATAGCCCTGCCCTCAGGTTTGCAGCTTTTCTTCCAAATGGGTGTCATCTGCAACTGTGACAACAGTGCACTTTCATTGCCTCCTCTAGGTTACTGACATAGGTGTCAAACAGATATGGTGGGTTGATCCTGACTGGATGCCAAATGACCACCAAAGCTGCTCTATCACTCCCCTCCTCAGCTGGACAGGGGAGAGAAAATATGTAATGAAAGGTTCGTGGACAGACATAAGCAGAGACTGTGCAGGCAAAAAAGAGTAGATTTTATTACCAAACAAATCAGAGTAGGTCAATGAGGACTAAGCCCAAATCTTAAAAAAATTACTTCCCCCACCCCTCCCACTTTCCCAGACTTAACTTTATTCCTCATTCTATACCTCCTTCCCTCCCATGGTGGAGGGGGACAGGAATGGTGTTTGTGGTCAGTCATCTCACATTGTATCTGCCTCTCCTTCCTCAGGGAGAGCAGTCCTTTCCCTCATCTAATGTAGGGTCCCGGTCCCTTCCACCAGAGACAGTCCTCCATGAACTTCTCTGATGTGAATACTTCCCACAGGCTGCAGTTGTTCATGAACTGCTCCAATGTGTGTCTTCCATGGGATCACAAGTCCTGCCAGAAAACCTATTCTGGTGTGAGCTCCTCCCTCCATGGGTCCACAGGTCCTGCCAGGAGCCTGCTCCAACATGAGCCTCTGCCAGGTTCACAGCCTCCTTTAGGCATCCACTTGCTCCAGTGCAGGGTTCTCCATGGGGGATCTTTGCTCTCCAGTGGACCTTCACGGGCTGCAGAGGGACAGCCTGTCTCACCATGGTCTTCACTCAAGCTGCAGAGGAACCTCTGCTCCAGAACCTGGAGACCTCTTCTGCCTCCTTCTTCCATGACCCTGGTGTCTGCAGAGTTGTTTCAAGTTTTCTCTCTCCTCTGGCTACCATTTGCTTCTGCACAATAACCCTGTATTCCTTCTTAAATATGTTATCACAGAGGTGTTACTATCGTCACTGATGGGCTTGGCCTTGACCAGCAGCAGATCTGTCTTGGAGACAGCTGACATTGGCTCTATCAGGCAAAGAGGAAGCCTCTAGTTTCTCCTTCATGAGGATACTTTCAAGTATAAATAGTAAATTTTCATGTCCTGGTACTATGTTTCTTTGAAATCTGTTTTGGCTTGTCTAATCCTGTTGTCAAGTTCACAGTTATTTATCATCTGCTCTCTCTCTCTCTCATATATAATACTAGAAAACATGTGCAACTATGGATAGGTTCTTTACAACAATGATTTTAAAACTGAAAAACTATGATTTTCAGTTCAATAGTACTCAATATTTGCCCTGCATTTTTAATGGTACAATTCAATCAAATTATGATCCAAACTCCACAGGAATTTTAAAGTTTCTCAAGTACAATTATCTGGTGCCACTACAATGGCTTGTATTATTCAGGCACCTGAATTACTTCCCATAATCACCTGGCTTATTTGTCAGTAGTATATTACCCAGCAGCGGAAAACATATCTAACTTTGACCAATATTACCAGACTTTCTAAAAAGAATCCTCTGTTTTTCTAAAAAATGTTCTCTAAAAATCCTTTGTCAGAATGAGTGCAGACATTACTTTTTTTTCTGCTGATATTTGTTCAGTAATGTTCCCTCATTCCTCACTGCTTCCACATTGCTTTAAATTTATTCTTAGAATAACTTTTCTTCATCTACATTTTCAGTTGCATTTTCTCCAAATGCCCTGCGGATCCCAACACCGCAAGCCTGCAATGTGACAAAGCTATACGCTTGAGCCCCAGCTGATGAACAGATGGGCAGAGAAGAGATGATTTCTCTGACTTCTCACACGATCTCCAGAGATACTCCCTCCCTGACTTCCTTCTGCTATTTCTCCTTCTCTGAGGATGGAAGTGTCATTCAGAGATACCACATACAATTGCTGCGAAGACACCAAGTTCTAAAAAAGTTTGAGCTCAGAAGACAAAGACAGAACAGTAAGCAGACTGCTACCTAGAAGTCTGCATATAAGAACAGATTCCAAGCCAAAGTGGAGAGGTTAGCTTAATTTTGACACAGATTATATCTATGATCCAGGACACGTGTTCTCAACAGAAATAAATTCCCCCGAGCAATCTTTAGTTGAGATAATTTGGTCAACTATACATTAAAAATAGGATACTGTTGAGTCACTCTCCCAAAGCTAGGAATGTAGGCAGGTTTTTTCAGCACAAGCTGAAACTTCTGTCTAATTTGTGATACATGATTAGAGCTAAGGAATTCTTAAACTCAGGGATTTTCATCCCTTAAAAAGAAAAATAGACTACTGACATATGAGAAGTCATTTAGCAGATAGTAAAGATCATTTTAATGGAGCAGGTTTGAAGTAGCTGGCAAAAACCCAACAAGTTCCTGTGGGGCACAAATAGTTTCACCAGAATACTGAAGAAAGTTTTTGTTGTTCCACATAAGACTGCTTCAATGCTCCAAGTTCATGAATAATAATGTAGGTAGTATAAAACACAACAGTTGTTCTTTGTTCGTTGGTTTCATACACACAGAAGAAAAAGAACAAAACAAAAAAACCTGAGAAAAAAACTCCACCTCCTCCCCACAACAACAAAAAAAAAAAATCACAAAACACAGTGGAATCTGGAGTGCTTGGAATCAGAAGAAATTTTAATCTCTTTTTGAGAACATATCACTGAATATATGCATGGTAACCATAATGAATATGTGAATAATATGTAAGTTTTGAAAACTTTTTCTTTTGTTGCAAATGTAATTATTCTATTTTATCTCCTGCACCGTTGGACTGAAGTATTTAAGACAACACGGTGCATGGAATATTTTCAGAGAAGAACTTTTAGAAATAAATGAACATTTGAAATGAATGATACCTGGCAGGCTTGAATGAAACGAAAAATTAAGAAATTATCTTGGATTCAGGAGATATTTGATAGCTATACATACATATTTCATCAGGAATGGTACCAAGATAACTTTGTGTGTGTGTGTGTCTGTGTCTGTGTCTGTGTCTGTCTGTGTGTGTTTGTTGCCATAGTAACGATATTACTTTTGTTAACAAGAAAAAAGCTGAAAACTTCTGCGCTGTCTTGAATGGCCAGACTCCTTAGAGACAATTTCTACATTGAAATCCCATCTCTAAAAAGTGTTTTGTGGTCCCTCTATGAAACCTTTTCCTTAAATTTATTTTAGAGACTTTGTTTTAGTTCAATAGATTTTGTTCCATCATGTTTTAAATACATATTGCTAGAACACAAACTGTGTTGCATTGGATTAGACTGTACTGCAGTTTGATCACCTAATAGAAAATAAACAAAATAAACAAAAGGAAAATAAACAAAAGGAAAAATTAAACCAATTGTTGATATTTGTGTAATAGGTCTCAAGTTGGCCCCAACTTTGAGGCTTGTGCACCTATGTATTCTGGTCTGATATCTTTCCAAAAAGAATTATAATAAAAATCAGGACTCATAATTCCTTACATAGAGAAAATGCAAAGTGGCTATGTTGGACAAGTAAAAAAAATGGACTTATACAGAATTCTCCCTGGCCTATTGTGTTCTTGCCAGTAAATCCTTGCTACTGGCTTTAGCCTTTTAATTTAGCACAAAACATTAACAGTTCCCCCTGTTTCCAAGGAATCTTGCATTTCAATCAGTGCCGAGACATGTCTCTGATCCTTGCTACTTTCAGTAATCCCTCTCTTCTACCTGACATCCTGCTTCTTTCCATGTTTCTTTCAGTGCTATCTTCTGTCTGCTATATCCTGCAAGGTCTAGAAACATTTCTCCTGCATTTGCTCAATTGTTAGCAAGCAAAGCAAAAATATCTTCCTCTCCAGAGAGTTCCCCCGGAGCCAGAATTGTATTGCAAGGAACAGCATGAAGCCGAAAACAAACAGCTCAACCTTACAGAATTTCACACTCCTATACATCTGACCAGAGGCATATGTTCCCTCAACTTGAATGTCACTATTTACTCAAGCTCATGTACAAATCATGAACATAACTTTGCTCCAACAAGGACAAGAAAGAATTTTCCAGATCAGCTTGCTAAAACTTCACCCCTCCCCTCTCACTGTCTATAAGCCTTTCCTTATATCATCCCTGCTTGTATGTTATTCATGCTGTACCTGATTAATTTCTTCAGTTCCTGAACTGAACATATGGTTTCAATGGTTTGCTCCTCAGCAAGCTGGCTGATGCCACAAAGCTGGAAGGAGTGGACAATACCCCAGAGGATTGTATGGCCCTTCAGAAGGACCTTGACAGGTTGGAAAGAGAGGC
This sequence comes from Edolisoma coerulescens, assembly GCA_013397115.1. NCBI lineage: Eukaryota > Metazoa > Chordata > Aves > Passeriformes > Campephagidae > Edolisoma > Edolisoma coerulescens. The sequence continues at coordinate 614,146 of VWZW01002393.1, forward strand.
AGAGCTCAACCGTCTGAAATTCAACCAAGTCAGTTGCAGGGTCCTGAACCTGGGGTATAATAACTGTGCAGCAACACAGGCTATAGGAAGGCATGTGCTGGAAAGCAGCTGTGCAGAGAAAGACCTGGGGTCCTGGTGGACAAGAAGTTGTCAATGAGACAGCAGTGTGTCCTTGTGGCCAAGAAGGCCAAAGGTATCCTGGGGTGTATTAGGAAGAGCATTGCCAGCAGGTTGAAGGAGATGATCCTGCCCCTGTGCTCAGTCCTGGTGAGGCCACATCAACAGAGCTGTGTCCAGTTCTGGGCTCTGTAGTTCAAGAGAGACATGGGGCTCCTGGAGCAGGTCCAGCAGAGGGTTGTAAAGATGATTAAGGGACTGGAACCTGGGTTTTATGAGGAAAGGCTGAGGGAATCGTGCCTGTTCAGCCTTAAAAAGAGACGACTGGGAAGGGACCTCATCAATGTGTATAAGTATCTGAAGGAAGGGTGTCACACCAGACTGAGGGAGCTGGGTCTGTTTAGTCTAGAGAAGAACAGACTGAGAGGGGACCTCATTAATAAATATAAATGTCTCAAAGACGTTTGTTGAGAGGAAGGTGCGAGACTCTTTTCAGTGGTGCACAGTGACATGAGAAGGAACAATGGCCATAAACTAAAATACAAGAAGTTCCACTCCAACATCAGGAAGAACTTCTTTACATTGAGGGGGGAAGAACAGTAGAACAGGCTGCCTAGGCAGGTCGTGGGATCTCCCTCTCTGGAGCCATTCAAAACTCACTTGGACATGTTCCTATGTAGTCTGCTTAAGATGACACAGCCTTGGCAGAGGGGTTGGACTAAGATCCAGAGCTCCCTTCCAACCCAAACTAACCTGTGATTCTGTGACTCTGTGAAGAGGATAAAGCCAGGTTCTTCTTGGTGATGCCAAGCAGTAGAAAAAGAGGTGACAGGAAGGCAGAAATTGATGCACAGGAAGTCCCACCTGAATATGAAGAACTTTCCTGTGCGTGTGACAGAGCACTGAAACGGATTGCCCAGAGAGGTTGTGGACTCTCTGTCATAAATGATCAGAATTATACAGTGCTGTTTTAAGACAGTCAAGAATTGTTGAGGCAGGTTGAGAAAAACCTGAACTGAGCCCTGTGCTGATCAAGCAAGGGCTGACAAGTGAATGGAGTCTGGGGTGAAGCAGAGGCCTCAAAACCCAATATTATTTCAGCAAGGCACAGAAGAGCACCCACATACATATACCAGCCATTAGACTCAATCCCTTTGCTGGGCAAAAAAGCATTGCTAAAAATCTGGTTCATTAGGGAAACAAGGAAGCACGCAAAGACTCTCCAATGAAGGTCAGACAGCCTTTACTGCTTCTGTGCATGAGGAAAGACCAAAGTGTTTACTGTGCCTTTTTTGTCAACTATAAATTCTGACCAAAAGTAACCAAGACCCTCATTAAGCCCCATTAACATATTAACTTATTCACTCCTCAGGATGTGAATGAAGGAGAATGTGGGACATGTAATACATTTATGACCAAAATCACCAAACCTCATCTAGAATATTCAGATGTTGCATCCCACTGGGACAGACACAAACTAATATATAAAAGTGGAGCTCTGGGGCAGAAAGGGCTGGAGGGGAAAGACACTTCCGTCTGCTTGGAATTGGTTGATGGACTGCGTCTCTCCTCCTCTCCCAATGACTTCTCCTGAAGCCTTTAGATGAGCTTCACGCTTCCAACTGTATTGGAGAGCACCTGGGAATATCTATTTTTACATATATGTATAAATATCTCTCTATTGGATATGTCGTACCATACTTTCTGTCACAACACATGTAACACTGTAGCTAGTGCATTTATCATGGGCAATCCTGAACCTGCTTTCCTATTTTTTCAAAAAGCCGTATTAATCGTGAATCTGGACGGTGCAAATCCTTATTGAATGTGATCAGACCCGATCAATAAATTTCATTATTTGTGCATCTGTGCTCATGCAAGGTCCTTTGAACGTGACCAGACTTATAGTGCTGAATTGGCTATAACCAGAATTTAAACCAGGCCACACTCAGACCCTTTGATCTCTCAGGACCAGCTGGAACACATGAAACAGAAGTGATTTTCTGCTAAATTCCTGTAAACTCAATGCAACAGTCTCTCTCAGTGGAGATATTCAAAAGCCATCTGGACACACTGAGTAACATGCTCCAAGGAGCCCTGCTTTACTAAAGAGGCTGGGCTAGAAGACTTCCAGTGGTCCCTTCCAGCCTTAACCATCATGGGATTCTGTGAATTATACCAGAAGGAAGCAAAAAGATTAAGTGAACAACTAAAAAGCCCTCATCCCAACCATTAAAAAAAAAAAAAATCCTTAGTTACAATTGATAAATCATTACCATTATTTGTTACAAGGAAAAAAAAAATAAAAAAGCCATCTTACCAAATAGTCACAGTTAAAGAAAGGTACTGCTGTGGAAACACAGTGGGAAAGTAAAATCTGTTTATGACAGGATAGGTAGGCATAGCATGAAGAACCCAGCTACAGCTGAATGTGGAGAGGTTTTAGTTCAGGTAGCCCACAAGAGGCAATAATGTTCTTTATAGGGAAAAGTGTGAGGACTGTGATAGAAAGAGAAACAGAGAGAATGTGAATTTTTATGGCTGAGGATATGACTTAAGCGTGTTGTGCTCTTAAGGCTACAAGGCAAGGCAAAGATTGTTTTTATATTGTGATATTTTTTCTCTGCTGGCTATCAAAGTCCATATACTAACTCATGGTATGTGTGACGAGCTACCACATTTTAAATGCGTAGTATTCATGTGCTGTAAATCTATGCTGTAGCCCATCTAATGATGCATCTAATGATACTTCAGGAGAAATGCGGCTGTGGCTAAGTATGTTATAACAGGAACAATAGAAGGAAACGCAATAAAAAAGTAGAGCCAAAGACCTTTTGTTGTGGTACAAAGGTGTGGACTGATTACATCTCAGCTAATGCAAATGTCCTCCAGGAATATTTTATTTTTCTAAAAAATTAAAAAAGCAGATAAAAGTAAAATTAAAAAAAACCCCACAAAATTATATTCATAGACTAAAATTGTCTCAGTTATAAAAAAGGGTTATATGGTCATGCTCACAGATGTAAATTGGCTACACAAAGCACATAGGAAAGTCACTTTTTCTATTAGACGTAAGGGAAGACAATATCAGATGAAAGTGTATCAGTCTGGAAGTGCTGCTATTAACCACTAAGGGCAAACACAAACACATGAAAAATATCACACAGCTACTCTGTGTAAACTCTCTGAATCACTGGTACATCACCGAAATAATGAAAACAATTGCTTGAGATATTACAACAGCATCTCTAGAGTATCTCAATACCATTTCTCCATTATAGTCTAGGCACAAAACCCCATGACACCATGAAACACGAATAATTCCCATTCCGGGTAGTTGAGCTCAGGTGAGTTACAGCAGTTACTAGTTCAGCAGACAGGCTGAACTAGTGAGAAAAGCAATTACACTGCAAGCCCGAAGTAGTCCATACATGACACAATGAACATTTTATAGCCCCATATGTTGTTTTTTGGTCTTCATAAAGAGTCCACACTGATTTCAAGTAATAATAAACTGTTCTCTTGCCATTATTTGCTATTACTACCTTATTTTTAACACATTTTCCCTAAATTCAGTTTCTGTATTATAAATTTAAAGTCCTTTAAAGAGCACTTCTGTGCTGCAATGTTTTGGGGTTTTTTAAACCTATAAGAGCAAGAAATCTACTTGTTCACCTATAATTTTTTGCTTGTGAAACAGCCGGCAACTTGCCGATCTTCCCTTTATTTTCTAAGCTTTTGATAAAATAGCAATGACTAATTTTATCAGTATTTATTCAATCTGTTTTCTGTCTCAATTGGAAACTCTTTGTTGGTATTAATCACCGCTTATAGGGTGGGAGTTTTTTCACTACTTGTACAAAGAAATAACTCACACTTTGAGATCAATGGGACTACTCATGTGAGCAATTGCATCCCAGTTAGGAGTAAAGCTGCACCATTTATTTCTTACAGTGTAGTAGAAGTCATAAACAGTGCTTTTGTTCTCCACAAAATTTGTTTCATTGGAGAAGTCAAAGCCTACAGTGTAAACAGGAGTGAGCTGTTTCATTGCTTTGAAATCCAAATTATTCTCAGAGCAGAGACAGGCTGTACAAAGAATTATGAGAACATGCTTCCTTTATGCACTGTCTTCTTCTACTGGCAATCTCTAAAAATAAATTGGGGGTACACTTTTTGGTCTTGTACTAGTCCATTAAATTTAATGCAATGTTAAAATTTATTCTGCTTATCAGAATCAGTAGACAGCTTTCTTCCTGTATACCTTGCAAAATTTCACAATGTGAATTTGATGAATAGCAGGCTAATATTAGTAATGTGATGAATGGAAATTTACGTGAAAAAATACAGAACTATAGACAGATGGAGTTAAAGGAATACTTTTCCTTAATTTTTCTGTAAGAATTATAAGGTTACACAAGACAACTATCATTAAAAATGGAAGATGCTTTCTGACAGTGTAATAAAATAACCATTTACAACTGCAATAAGGACATATCAATGCTTTCTTGGGCAGTTCTATAATTTAATCACAATTGTATGATTAAAATGTTATGTGAAACTGTAGTTATTCACATTGAAGAGGAATAATTTCCAATGGGAGCCACCTGTATCAAAAGGCGAGTAGGATGTTAAGAAGCAAAATGAGCCTAAATGGAGAGTGTGTGCGTGTGATAATTCTTCAGTCTTCACATCTATACTCTAACAGACTAGGGGTTGAGAGAGGATAAAGTAATTTTTATAAGTACACAAGGGAATAACAGTCAAGAGGTTACAGGAAAAGAAGAACTTGAGTAAATTGGGCTGTGGGTTAAGGAGGAAATTGTATAATTTTCATCTAGGAAAGTGAGTTTGGACTCTGGGAGAAGGGCAATGCTTGGTGTCTGCATAGACATCCAGAATCTGGCAGACAAATTCTGTAATGAGATCGGTACTGTAAGACATACAAGGCTGGAAGGTAGCCTGGAAATAAGAAGTGAAGTTTCAGAACAGCCACTCTAAGTGCAATAGGCAAGGAAATCTGACCAGTTTTAAGATAACACTCTGTGAAAAAGGGTTGTATGAGGGAGTTGTATTACACTCAAAAATCTTGTTATGGTCTAAAGCAGATACACAATGTATACAGACCTAAAATTTTGTCCAGATAAAGTCTTTACAGACAAAATACAAGGAAATGGTATTATTAGTCCATCTACAACACTACTATAGCAGTCTAAAATAATGAGGAAATATATAATTAATAATACCATTTAAACCCTAGTACACAAACCCCCTTTCTAGCTTCTGCCCATTTTCCTTGGAGATGTGCTCAATTCTTTCAGGGGTCTGTGTGGCTTATCCAAGTCCTGAACTCTTCTTGAACAGCTCCATGCTGGTGCTGGCAGTCCCTTCCTTCTTTGTACCAGGGTCTGCTTCTTCTTTTATTTACTCATTTTCTTAATACTTTCTTCTTCCCTGGTTGCTAGCTTACAATTTGAAAGTAGGACACTAACTTTCCCAGACATAAAGAGGTAGTACTTGATCTACAATAGCTACTGAGGTTGGTCAGACCTTTGAGATATGTATGGTAGTCACAGATTTACATAAAAACAAGTTAAGTGAAAACAAGGTGGCCATTAGACTGTTGTTATCACTGCCAAAACAAGGGGAAACTTCTGCAGTCCCAGACAGGGCAAGATAAATCCAGAAACTCTATGGTACAGGTTTAGTACAACTACTGTGGTCTAATGGCAAAAAGACAATCCTTGCAATAATAGGGGACTGAATTCCCTGCATGAAACAGATGGATGTAGCTCTGTACTTATGCATGGAGACACATCCAATTACTAACATAAATGAAATAATTTTTAGCCCTGCTTTGTCCCAGTACCATAATAAAAAACAAAATTTTAGTTGCAGGTTATAGCAGGTATGATTGTCCACTCTCGTAAATAATATTGACACACACTAAGCAGGCTAATACACAAGGTTTTAATCTCTTTGAAGGGACGTGTATCTGTTTGCATCACAAGAATTTCTACACTTCCACCAAAAGTCCATCTAATGACATCCCCTCTTCAACAGTAGGCAACACTTTCATGTTTTCCATAAACATCACACCGTTTCTTTCTCTGTGTAGACTCTGTCTTTATTTTACAAATACCACAGACTTTGCCAACAGAAGGATGCAGGGGAGAATTCTGCACATTATCTCTAACAAAAGAACTGAAGCATTAGAAAATAAAATGTCTGATAGGCATTGGTTTTGATTCTGCCCCCTAGCAAAGAGTGGTCATATGTGGTGCCTAAAAGCTAAAGAAATACAGAAATCTCATTGTATTCCATTGTCAGATAAAGCCACATCTCAGAATAACATGTGGAACAGCCAGCATCTGAGAAGCATTTCAAAGCACGCTTCTAAACCTGATCACTTTAAAATTGGATGGCCAGTTTTATTTAATTCTGCAGAGTTTGTTGCAATTTGGGCAAGAAAATTTTCTCTTTCATGTTTTGGAAGGAATTAGAATAAATACTATGAATTAAAAATGGAAATACTGAATGAAAAAATGATCATTTACAAATTGGGGCTTTTTGCCATTCTCTTATCCATTTCTGAGGCATTCTATCCCAATATAGAATAAAAAGGAAACAACATAGGATAAAAATGAAACAGTTTTTTAGATTCAGGTAGTTCAAAATAATTACAATGAGAAATAGTTAATAGTGCAAACATTTCTGCTAATATGTGTAGCAGTTTTATTATTATTTTTGAATTCAAAAAGGTTATAGTCAACAAATGTAAAATTTTTAAACTAAGGAATCATCCCCAGAAAGAATAGTTCCAAGTGAGTCAGTCCCTGGAAACATATCATGCTGTAGTGCTAGGTACATTGTCACCAGAGAATGCCAGACATAGAATCAACATGGCAAATATGTTAAGTTTTTCAAATGCTGAAAAGTGTATTGATGAAAGGTAATAAAAGCATTCTTATTTTCTGAGGAAAAAATTACACAAACCCTAGAAAGTTTTGTTCATCCTCTACAAAATATCAAAATATGATGAAGAATAAATGTGGCCTGTTGAAAGATTTAAACAAGAAAAACTGCCTGTCAATATTACTTGAGAAAAATGTACTGAGAAAGGGGAGGAATTGAGGAATTTTTATAATACAGGCTTTTCTAAAGTCACTGTTTAGGAAGCTAGTGACTAAATTAAAAGACATATCTAAAGATTTTGAGAGAGAATCTTCTGAAAAGACACATGAAAAATGTCAAACCTGAGGAAATGAAAGAGAAAGAGGAAAGAAAGGGAAAAGAATAATTTACTGGACATTAATTAACAGTGTAATTTGAACTAATATTCAAAAATTTTGAGGTTGTCTAATACTTTTGGAAACTAGTCATTTATTAAAGATTTCTTCTTTCTGTGTTTCTGGGGTTTTTTTAACTTTTTTTCTCCGCAGAATTCCTTGAATATGACGAGGAGTCCAGTAGCACCAAAGCTTTTATTCTGTTGTAAAGTAACATGGGAAGCACAAAGAAAGAGAACAATAAACCAGAATTAAGGATGGATTACAAAATGCTTCTGTAAGCGCTACTCAAAGCAAAACATTTTGGTGCTTCTCCAGCTCTGGTAAAGGGCTGTGAGAGGGGAAAAAAGCAGAATGGACGGCAACACTGTGGGAGCAAGGTGGACCATCCAGGTTAGCATGAATGCAAGCACAGGAATGCCATGGAGATATCAGTGTCCATTGTTTGGTATGATTTACATCCCTACACTGCCATGGTATCTCTGTGACACCCATCAGTAATGCTGGAACACTGAAAAGATCTCCCAAACTGCAGTGAGGAATTTGTTTCTTTTCTTGGAGTACATTCTCTAGGGGCAACCTTATTGCTATGATTTCATTTAGTTTCCAGAGATTTATGCTGACTATAAAATGAACAAAATGCCTTTAAGGCTTTGTGTGTCAGTGTCTGTTACATACTTTATGAGTCTTTATAGAGTGATAGGTATTGTGTATTTCAACAAGAGGAAACGAATTAAAATTATCATTAGAATTTGAGACACAAAGATGTAACATGTGAACAACTAATTAGCAATTAATTTTTAATGGATTTTTTTCTAAGTTATTTTTTCGTACAAAAGTTTCTTTCAGCCATTGAAAATCAAAGACAAAATTTTAATTTAAAAGGAAATGCATTTAGCTAAGGTTTCAAGTTTATTATCTGTTTAAACAAAATCTTATGGTGTTTATTAGAGCCCATCTTTGTGGCTAGGTGAGTCAGCAGCCAGAAATTTGCTTAACTGCGAAGAAAAACCTTTTATTTTCTTGCAAGATTGGATAGATGTAAGACAAGAAATTATAAAAATGAGTTCATATAATTGGAAAGAGAAAACGTATCCATTTTGATAACTGAAAATAATTTTGGAAGTGTGAAAAATTATTTAAAAACAGTCTGTGAAATTCCAGTGAGGAAAACGGTTCAGATTTCACTTTTTCCCTCATTGTATACATTTAGTTTGTATCTCAAAATATGATTCTAGTCAATGATAGACATAATGCTATCTCAGAGAGTCTGATAGGTCTCTGTACATTTGCAACATTCCTTACACACTTTTAATAGTATCAGCTACTTTAAAATGTAGCCAGTGAAATACCTCTTTTTTTTATAGAAGAAATGTGAGCATAAGGCTGGTAAAAGAGACAAAGAAGGCAGCTTGCTGAGTCTCTGGGATGCTAAAGCTCTGCAAGGTAAGAACAAAAATATGTAGATTGAAGTACAACAATCTGATGGTGAGATTTATATGTAACAAAGAGATGCAAACTGGAAGGAGCAAAGGAACCACAGAGAGGTCCTTCTGTCTCATAGGGATATAGCCCATATTTAATTTACAGAGACAGGCCAGAGAATGGGAAACTGGGGGAACTTTGAAGTTCCACACTTGCTGGATTGCTTTAAAAAGAACAAAACTTAGTAGACAGCAGACTATGCTGATACTAAGGGTGTTAATATGCATATATATACACATATGATTTCTTTGCTTCTAGTTTGCATGTCTATTACCACATTATATACATAAACACATATTTATAATATAATTTGTTTAAGAAAGCTCCATGCATATAAAAATATATAAATTGATAAATAGTTTAAATGTTTGTGCACTTTACCTCAATAACTTCTGCTTTTGTGGTATCTGTGTTAGCTTGAAAGAGACCGTGTATTTGCTCATCTGATTGCCCATCCTGAATATAAGTAATGTTGCAGAAGATTTTTTGTTCTAATATACTATATAAATAAGAACTTTTTCTATGCTGGGATGGAAGCAGCAGTGCAACGTCTCTGGGGAAAAACTCCAAATATTTTTTCTGCTGGTGTCAGCTCCTCTAAAACCAATAAAAAAAAAAAAAAAAAAGCAACCATTTTCTCAGAGTATCATGCCATTCTCAAACTACTATTTTCTAAACTAATGTGCTTCTTATATTCCAAAATAAAAGTGACATAGCTGTTACTGAGAAAAAAAAAAAAGATCAATAGAGGCAAATATTAAATAGCTATTGTTAAATCATAAGGTTGTAATATCTTTCACTGTTCAAAAGCAGAAGGATATTAAAAAAGGAAATTTCAGGAAGGATGGGCCTTTAAGTGGAGCAGTGCTTCAAGCATTCAGGTGAAAACACATTTTGAGTTGGCTAAATTCTGCTCATTTAAGTATCGGTTTGTGAATGCAAACTCAGTAGTATTTGCAATTGTTGCCAAATTAGCTGTGTGCTTAGAACACATGAAAATTCTGTCTTTGCAGGAGTCAGTATGCAATAGCTGTAAAGTGCAGTAACTAATAAGAGTTAAATTTCATTCCCACAGAAGTAAATACAAGTTTAATAAATTGCTATTAGCAGCAAACAGCCACCCTGGTAGAAATCCTCCTGCTGACATCCCTGAGAGTTCAAACAGAACTCTCTCAATTAGAATTGTCATAATACCACAAAATTTTGCTAGTCATTCGTAAGAGATTTCTAGGAAGACTATAGAGTCTTCTGGGGTTTGCTTTTAATTTTTAAGAGGGGAAAGTCAGGATTCATTCCACAGATTTGCACATGTGCAGCAATTAAAACTTAAAATCACTAGTGTCATTGACACAATGTGGAAGCTGTAGTTAAGGACATTAACACTGAGGAAGAAGGCTTACTTCTTGCTGCTAAATGCTATTTATTTCTGATTTTTTTTTTCTTGCTTTACACACTTTGCTTTTTGTTTGAGATGGTGAACTTCACAATCATGATGCCTTTAATCATTGTCAGGACAAATTAAGAACAGGCTCCTCCTAGAAGAGAGGAAGCCGGGAGTCCAGTCATCCCAGGGCATCCAGTGACCTCACTGGCAGCCATTGTCCCTCAGGTTTGACCGCAGCTGATAGAGCTGTGGCTATGATGGGGTCCTATCAACAGGTCCAGGCATGGCACGTGACCTACCAGGTCCTATCAAGCAGCAGGAGATCAGGACAGGGCTGGAGACTTGGCTGCAGCCATGGTCTGAGTCCTATGCGGGGGAAAGGGACATAGATGGCACTTAGCCCAGGCACTCCTACTGCGCCACTGGGGCAGGTGACCAGCCTGAGCTGAAATGGGGCTCCTTGTGGAGGGGTAGAGGAGGTCTCAGAGGTTGCTGGGCAGGGACAGTAAGGGCTGGTATCTCTCCCAGAGCCCTGACAATACTCTTCAAAGTGATGGGCTCACCTCTTCTTCTATTTAAAATATGAGTTTCCATTTAACCACTCCAGGGTGGAGGAAATTTGCCATTCCTATTCCAAAACTAGGCAGCATTTGCTATGAACAAGTTATACAGATAGATCAACTACTGACAGGGGAGGTACAGAGAAATTGCAGTTACAGCCAGGTTCCTCTGTCCTTCCTTTCTTTATTTTTACCTGGACACTTACTCTGAATGTGAGAAGACCAGATAGTTGTGAATAGAAGTTTATGATTTCCAGTTCTTCATGGTAAGTGTACCATCACTGAAAATCAGAGCCTGTAGATTGTGACAGAAGTGTCTGTGAATATGTAACATAAATGGAGGTTGAACTGAGCATGATTGTCTCGGTTTGAAAGACAGGTGTCAGCTAAGGAAGGCAGGAGCCTCCCTTGGAATGGAGAATGAAACCCCCTTTCCCTCTGAATTATTATAATTTTGGAATTAAGGGCTTTCAGGCAAAGATATGAGGAATAGGAATAACAGTTCTTTACTGATATATATATATGTTGTAAATGAAATCGCAATCGGATTAATATAAAAAACCAATTTATTAAAAAAACAATCCAAATCACCAACAAAAAGAGGAACCACAATAAGGACAGGCAGCGCAGCGCTGGGTGAACCGGGGGTCTGTGCC